>CM065386.1:44140000-44330000 GCA_033060915.1 Euryodendron excelsum | reverse complement strand
TCAGAAATTTCGAGAAATGCTTTTAAGATTAAACGCTTTGAAGGAAAAAGTTATGGAAAACTAGGGGAAATGATTTTGAAATGAAACTTTTTTGTTTTCAAAGAAGAAGTTAGAAAACCTAGAAAGGTATTTTTGAAATAAAACTTTTTGAAGGAAAAAGTTAGGAAAACCTAGATGGTATTTTTTGAAATAAAATATTTTTAAAGGAAAATAAGATAAAACCCTTAAGAGTGAGGGATTTTTGGTAGGGAAGACCCCGAAAAACTCAGTCGAAATTTTTTCGAAATGCAGAATGTGTTGGAAATTTTTGAGATTGAAACTTTTTGAAAGAAAAATAAATAAAACTCTTGAGAGTGGGGCCTTTTTGGTAGAGAAGGCCCCGAGAAACTTAGCTAAGATTTTTTGAATGGAAGATAGAGTTGAAAATCTTTTGAAATAAAATATTTTTGAAGGAAAAAGAGATAAAACCATTGAGAGTGGGGCTTTTTTGGTAGCGAAGACCCCAAGAAACTCGGTGGGACTTGGAATAAAAAATATTGCAGGAAATGTTTAGAAACTTTCAAAATTTGATTTGGAATAAAAACCTTTTGAAGGTGAAGCCTTAGAAAATCTTTGAAGTGGATTTCGAATAAAACTTTTGAAATTTTATTTTGAAACTAATTTTGGATCTTGATTTTGAAATAATTTTTGGGAGGAAAGGTTAAGTAACCTTAGGAATTGATTTCGAAACTTTTGAAGAGAAAAGTTTAGAAACCATTTTGATTTGAAACTTGAAATTGTGACTTGAAAAATAAAATTCATTTTGACTTGAAATTGTGACAAATTGTGTAGAAAATTCGTTTTGACATAGAACTTGAACTTTGGAAGACAAAATGTTTAGAAATTATAGAAAATTCATTTTGACTTGAAATTTAAACTCTTTGAGGACAAAATGTATAAAACATTTATTTTGACTCAAAATTTGAACTTTTGAAGACAAAATGTATAAAAAATTCATTTTGGCTCGAAATTTTTCTCTCTCTTTTTTTTTTTTTTATGCGTACCTCTTACCTGTCTATGAAATTTTACCGTATCTCTTTCATTCTGGCATGTCTTCGAGATGGCTGACACGGGAGACAATGATCTATGTAGGAGGCAATGATTGAGCTGACAATGATAAGATCTACTTTGGTCGAGCAGATGACTGGTGCTGCTGCTGTTAGAAATGTTGAGACTGTTCTTACCGGAGTTGATGCTGAGGTTCACGGGACCAAACACGCCTCTTGGCCATGACACGTTTACCGAAGGATAGGATACCTTTGGAAATCAACTCGTCACACACCATCAGAGTGACAGAAACACTCAAAACTTGGGTCAACACTAGTGTCTACTAGCCCATTCTAGTAAACAATGACCAAACTGCCATTGGTTTGCACCGACACACTTCTCGAGAAAGTACCTAAGACCTCAGAGTGGTAAGTCCACCCTTCTATGATTGTCTTAAGCATAATCTAGCATGTCCTAGTGCCTTCCAATTGCTTTCGGATCGATTCTGAGTGCATCTGATCAAAATGACAATTTTGCCCCTAAGCATCCAATCGCCTCCAAGAAGCACACCGGCTTTGGTTATCAAACTGGTTACCCTCCAAGGATGCTTCTAATAGTATTCTAAACCTTTCAGTACCTTTTTGGGTCATTCGAAATCTATTCCGGTAAACCCAATGCAAAATGACCGTTTTGCCCCTAGTAAGCCGGTCGCCTTTCTCAACCACACTGGCTCTGTGTATCAAATCAGAAATCTCTTGGAGCACTCTTAATAGTGTTTCCAACCTCCAATCCTTCTCATAAATCACTCCAAGTTGATCCCGGTGTTCCCCCGATTTAAATGACCGTTTTACCCCTAGTAGGCTGTTTGCTCTTTTCAAATATTCCAGCCCTGATAATCAAGTCAGTTACCTCTAGGACACTCTTTTAGGGGTTCCTGTCCATTCCCACCCGAGTTTGGCTACTCCGAACATTCCATATCATTCCTAAACTTTTTAAAGTCACTCCTAGTGAAGTCAGGCCAAAAATTGCATGGTAGTCATTAGGACAGGTGCCCTAATCTTTTGCATTGTGTCCTAAGGGTCAAAGATCTATTTTCTGGAGCCCTAAGAAGTTTCCTAAGTGGTTGGTCCCACTATAACATGCATTAAGAGGGATTTTTGCTACCTATAAATACAGGCCACCCCCTGCGTATTCTGGATCTGCAAAATCGCTGTAGAAACTCTACCTTTCTAAAATAGACTCTGAGTTGTCTTAAAACCCTAATTCTCTCAAGCCTCCTTCAAACCCTAGCCTCCATACAATCCATACACTCAAACTCTAATCTATACACTGCAAACCCTAGTCTTCAAGCTCTATTGAAGGTCAAATCCAGTTCTTGGAAGCTCTTGAAGATCACCTCAAAGTTTAAGCAAGTTCACCATTGAAGCCTTCAACTAAAGGAGAAGATAAGGTAGGGTTCTATTTACTTTTACGTAATCCCCCTCTCTCTCTTTTTCCTCCTAGCCCACTTGGGTTTTCTTCTATTTTAACCCCATCTTCTATCGCCTCGTCTTGCATGTTTGAAACAAAGGACCTCCTGATTCATGCCTAGGAAGACCTTGGAGGAAATCACCGTATCAGAGATTTTCTTTGAGTTTAACCTAAGATGGTGTAGGTCTGGCCCCCTTGGTTATGTGGTGAAGCCTAACCTTGCATGTTCATGTCTCTATCATATTGTTGCTATCATGATCATGCATTCAAGTATGTTTTCGAACATGTGTTAAAAGTTGCTTTCAAAACTTGTATTTAGAACCTTTTCTTTCAAAGTTGATTTCAAAACCACAACCCTAAGATGATTCTAACCATTCTATGGTTAGGGTTTGAAAGTGTTATATTCAAAATGACCATCAAGGTCCAAATTTGAGTTCAAACCTTAAATTATTTTTCAAGAAACCACAACCCTAAGATGATTCTAGCCATTCCATGGTTATGGTTGTTTTAGGAAAGTGTTACATTCAATGTGACCTTTAAAGTCCATATTAAGGTTCCAAACCCTAGTTGTTTTCGAAGTCATAACCCTAATATGGTTATAGTCTTCTCATGATTAAAATTGTTTTAGGAAAGTGAGATATTCAAGAGACTTTTGAAAGTCTATATTCAAACCTTTCTAAAATAAGTTTTACAAATCCACTTCCTAAAATTTTTTTCTCAAAGATTTACTTTTCAAAAACTCTTTGTCTTGAAGTCAAAACCCTAGAGTCCCTAGTTTTCTCACATAAAATCATAGGTTTCTATTTGCAATAAATCATAGATTTTCAAAACTATTTTCTACATGAAATCATAGATTCCTAATTCAAAAAGTCATATAAAATGATAGATTTCCAAAACTAAGGCTTTCCAATTTTAAGTCAAATCAACCAAATCAAATATTATATTTCTAAAAATAAAATCTAATATTTTGTTTTAGGGAAAAGAAATCAAATCTTTCCTAATTCTTATTTTTTCCTAAGGTCTATCTTTCCGAATTTCAAAACCTTCTAAAAACAAAACTTTTCTTTTTTAATTGAAATCAACTCTTTCCAATTCAAAATGCATTGTATAAACTCTAGGTCCTAGGATTGCTTAAATCCCTAGTTACCTTAAACATAGGTCAAACATTCTCAAACTTAATCTTTCAAATTCAATGTTTCTTAAATCAATTTTTTCCAAATCCCGATTTTCAAAATTCTAAATTCAAACCTTTATTAATTTAAATCTTTCCAAAATCAAATATTTCTTACAATGGAAACTTTCCTAAAAAAAGGACTTTCCTAATTTGGAACTTTCGTAATTCAAAATTTTCCCAATTCAAAACTTTCCTAAAATCTAACTTCCTAAAATTAAACCTTTCTATTTTAAGTGCATGTTTAAACCCTAGGTTACCAAAGTTCAAGGAGGCTAAAACCCATAGTTCAACCTTAACCCTAAAATAGAGTTAAGAAACTTCAATTCTTCTCCAAATTGAGATGGTTTTCAAGCCCTAATTCAAGTCAAGATGATCCTAAAGTTCAATTCAAACTTTCCAAAATAAGTTAATTTCAAATCAAAGTTCAATTTCTAATCTTCCAATCAAAGTTTCCATGAAATTCTGTTCAAGTCAAATTATCTAAGGGCCCCAAAGTGTCTTTTCAAATCAAACATGTAACACCCCAAAAATTTCGGTGATTTTAAAATTATTTATCACTAGACCCATCGTAGTTTTACTTGAATAAATATTTGAGGTGGTGATTATTTTTAGGAGCACGTGTGACTTATTACCTAATTTATTTTACACGTTAGTATTAATGGTGGTTAAGATAATTATAAGGTTAAAAATTATATATTGGAGTTATATTAGAATGGGAGGAATGAATTGGTCAAGTTAATAGTGCATGCAAGACATATAGGTGATAACAAGGGAGTGTGGTCCGAGAGAACCGTGAGGATGAATTGTCATGCTATATCATTGCATGTAAATGGGTGTCAAGTTGTAAGCCTTTACTCATGTGAGCTTGACAAGTGTGTGATTGGGTGTTAAAGCATTAAGCTTCTTTCCATGCAATTCAACAAATGGTGATAACGTGTCTAATGCCTAAGGCAATTCATATGGCTATATAAAGGGTCCATTTGGCCATGAATCTTTCACCCAATGCTCTCATCAAACATGAGCATAAGAATAAATGGGGGGCTGCCAAGTTGCTGCCAATAAAAGAGTGAGAAGAGAGAGAGTCGTGAGGGAGAGGAAGAAAAGGGAGGAAAGGAAAGAAGGAAGGAAAAAAAAAATAGAGGGAAAGGAAAAGAAAATTGTGGGAAAAATTTATTACTTTGATTTTAGTTTATATAAAATTATTTGGAGAGCTATAGTGATCTCGTCAAAATTGGTGGAAATCACTTGAGGTAACTGGGTTATATACAATATGCTTATTTCTAAAATCTCTTTGCAAAGAGTTTATTCCTATTATTCCTGAATTATATTCTTGTTGAATATTCGTACTTGTTGTTTAATTTCATGATTATGTTTATTGGTCGATCCATTAAATTCCTTCCAGCACATCCTTGATTATCATGTTCGTTGATTTATTCGTTGATAAAATTATATTTTTAAAAATTGTTGAGTTATGTTTTTGATTGATGTGCCGTGGAATTGATTAGTACATATACAAACATACCTGTTGGCCTATTGTTTGGAAAGTGGTTATGAAATGATGACCCTACAGGGCATTGGTTATGGAATATGGAATTGTTATGAGGCACGGGTGGCGTTTGGCATGGTACTGAGAAGGACCAGGTGTAAGCACCCCATTTTTGACTGCTCGGCAGTCTACACTCTGTCCTGACTTGTACTCAAGTCAATATGGACGTATTCCAATCGAAACCAACTCTCCAAGTCCAAATCCCGTCTATCCATCGCTTCGCGGGCCCACTAGGCCCAAATAGAGGCAAAATGACCAAAATGCCCTTAGGGGCATTATCTTTCCATTTCCAAATCAAGCACGTCTTTCCGAAGACGATAAAACCCATTTCCAATTCCGATCCCTCTCTCGAGACAGTTGATTCCTCGAGACGATAAATCTACTCCAATCAGGCACGTCTTTCCGAAGATGATAAGATCCCTTTCCAATTCCAATCCCTCTCTCGAGATAGTTTATTCCTCGAGACGGTCCGACATGTTTTTCGAAGAAGATCTCTTCAAGACTGTAAGTCCCTTTAAACCTGTTGACCGGGACGAGACCCCAAGTCCCCTAGATGGTAGAACGGTCCACCTTTGGCGCCTTCTAGGCCGCCAATGTAGAAATGTCTGTTTAGGCATGCCTTCTTAGAAAGTTGACTTCTCAGGCGCTAAGTCCCCTTTAGCAGTTTTCCGAGATCAGGCAGTCACGGGAATGATCGCGAACCGTCAGAGTAACGGAAATACTCACAAACATCACAACCGTTAGAGTAGCGAAAATACTCGTAAACAGGTCGATATAGGGAATTGCCAACAAACCTCTGTATCAGGCGACCGCCGCAGAGTGACAGAAACACTCAAAACCCTGGTCAACATCGGTGCCTGCTAGCCCACTTCGGTGAAAAATGACCAAACTGCCCTTCGGGCCTTTTCCAACACGTTTCTCGAGAACACACCTGAGTCTTCAGAACGGTGAGTCCAACTGTCTAAGATTGTCTTAAAAGTAATTCGGCAGGATTAGGTGCCTTCTAGTCAGTTTCGGGCTAATTCCAAGACTTTTCGGTCAAGATGACCATTTTGCCCCTAGGCATCCGAATGCCTCAGAGACCACACCGGCTCTAGGTATCAAACCGGTAACCTCTCAAGAATACTTCTTATAGTATTCTGGACCTTCCTCTACCTTTCTGTATCATTTCGAGTTAGTACTGGCAAACCCAGTACAAAATGACCGTTTTGCCCCTGGTGGGCCGGTCTCTTTTTTCGACCACACCGGCTCTGGGTATCAAACCGGTAATCTCCTGAGAATACTTTTTATAGTATTCTCAACCTTTCTTTGTCCTTTTGGATCATTCCGAGTCAGTTTCGGCAAACCCGATGCGAAATGACCATTTTGCCCCTGGTGGGCCGATCACCTTTTTTGACCACAACGGCTCTAGGTATCAAACCGGAAGCCTTTGGGAACATTCTGAATAATGTTTCCAAATCTTGATTCTTTTTCTAGGACAGTCCGGGTCCGTCTCGACAGCTTTCTGATCCAGTTGACCGTTTTGCCCCTAAAGGCCCGGTCAACCCTTTCGACACATCTTATCCTCATTTTTCAAGTCAAATACCTCCGAAACACTATTCTAAGTGTTCCTGCTTTTTTTCAGCCATCCAAGTCATTCCCGGCCTCTTCAAATCATTCCTAGACTTTCCGGAGTCACTCCTAGTGAAGCCAGGCTAAAAATTGCATGGTAGTCACTAGTACAGGCGCCCAAATCTAGTCAAAGATACGTTGCTTGCCAACCTTAATAGTTTCCTAATTGGCTGGCACCACTAGTAGTGGCGCCAAGCCAATATTTGGCCTGGCGCCACTCCTAGTGGCACTAAGAGGAATTTTGCCCTAGCGCCACTGCAACAGGCACTAGGTCTATCCCACCTCTATAAATACAGAGCATCTTCTAGCGTGAAAGGGGTCCGTAAACTCAATCTAAAAATCTTATATTTCGATATACAGAGGTCGTATACTTCCTAAACCCTAGCTTCCTTAGGTTTTCCAAACCCTAGCCACCATACACTAACCCTTAGCCTCATATACACTCATACACACCCCCATACACTTATACACTAGCCTCAAGCTTCAACCCTCCATTGAAAACTTAGATTGCTGCAACTTGAAGCTATCGAAGAAGAAGAGCCCCTGAAGATCAAGACGAAGATTGACGTGAAGCAAAGACCGAAATAAACAAGACATACGGTAGGCTTTCTCTTTAAGTTTTCTCACTTCCCCCTCTCTCTTCTCTTTCCTAACCCACTTGGGTTTTCTCTATTTTAATCCCCTATCTCTTTCCCCCCTTTCTTTGCATGCTTGAAACAAGGGGATTCCCGGTCCATGTGTAGGATTGGACTATTGGAGGGTCACCGTGTCGGGGGCCTTCTTTTAGTCTAACCGAAGACCACGTGGGTTCGGCCCCCTTGATTATATGGTGAAGCCTTAACCTTGTATGTTCACGCCCCAAATTTGCATTGTGCATATCATGATCTTGCATCTTCCAAAAACTGTTTTCAAAGCTTGCATTAAACTTGTTTTCAAAATTGCATCAAAATCTCCTTTTTCAAAACATGTTTTCAAAATCACAATCCTAGGGTGATTCTAGCCTTTCCATGGCTAGGGTTGCTTTAGGAAAATGTTACATTCAAAGTGACTAATATGGTCCATATTTTCAACCTTTGTTGTTTTCAAAACCACTTTCTTAAAGTTGTTCTAGCCTTCTTATGGTTAGAATCGCTTTAGAAAAGTGAGATGTTTTTATACATTCTAAAAACTCTATTTTCAAAAATCTCTTTCCCTAAATACTCATTTTTCAACATGCTTTCTAAAAATTCTTCTTTCCAATGTTGTTTTCAAAAACTCCCTCCAAAAATCTATTTTCCAAAACTTCTCTTTTTAAACTCCTTTCCAAAACGTTCTCTTCAAAGTCCACTTTCCAAAAACGTCCCCTAGGTTTCCTTCTTAGAAAAACCTCTTCCTAAATCTCTTTATTAAAAATCTCTTTCTAGAAACTCCTCTCTAGGATTTCCTTCCAAAAACTTGTTTCCAAAAAACGCACTTTCTCAAAACTCTTTCCTTAGAGTCCAAGTCAAGCCCTACAACTAACAATTAGGAAACCCTAATTTTCTTTCCAAAAACATGATTTTCAAACTTGCCTCAAAACCTAGGTTTCCAAAACCTTTTGTTTTCTACATTCAAACTATACATATTTTCAAAACCTCTTTTCTATGTCAAAACTATAGTCTTCCAAATTTAGGGTTTCTAAAACTTTCCCTTTCCAAATCCTTTCCTTTTTAGGAAACTAGATCCAATCCTCCGTTTTTGGAAACAAAATCAAACTTTCTCTTTTAGAAACAAAATCCAATCCCTTCCTAATCCAAACCTTTTCTAGATCAAATCCTTTCTAATCTCCTACTTTCCTAAACCTTAAGTTTCCAAAACTTACACTTTTAAATCTTTCCTTAACTTTAAACTTCCAAATCCTTCTTAATCTAAACTTTACCTAATTCCAACCTTTCCAAATCTTAACTTTCCAAATCCAAATCTTCAAATCTTTCTTAAATTCAAATCTTTCCAAAACTCTAAACTTTCTTAAATTTAAATCTTTCTAAAATTCTAAACTTCCTAAATTTCAAATCTTTCCAAATCCAAAACTTTCTAAATTCGAAACTTTCTTAAGTTGAAACTTTTTAAATTCTAAACTTTCTAACTTTCAAAACTTCCTAATTTTAAAACCTTTCCTAAAATGAAAACTTTCCTAATTCGAACACTTTCCTAAATTGAAACTTTCTTAAAACGAAACTTTCCAAAAATGACACTTTCCTAATTCGAAACTTCCCTAAACCAAAACTTTCCTAAAACGGAACCTTCCTAAAGTGACACTTTCCTAAAACGGAACTTTCCTAATTCGAACCGTTCCTAAATCTAATCTTTTCTAAAACTCTTTCAAGTCAAATCTTTCTTAAACCCTTTCTAGTCAAATTTTTCTTAAGTTTCCTCTCTTTCCTAAGTCTAGGTTTCTTAAGCCTCCATATTTCCAAAACAAGTCTAAATCTTTCTTCCAAGTTCTATCTTTCCAAATCAAAATCCAATCTTTTCAATTCCAAAATTCTAAATTCCAATCTTCAATCCTCTAATCTAAGTTCAAATCAAATCATTTTTCGAATCCTTTTCTCTTTCTTCCAATCCAACCTTCTATTTTCAATCGGACTCTTGTCCGAACTACGACTGACCTGATTCCTCTAAAAGGATACGTAGGCAACCCTCATGGGTGCGGTCACAACATTTTTCAAATCTCAAATTCCACAATATTTTTCAAGTTTCTATTTCCACAACCTTTTTCAAATCTCAAATTCCATAACTGTCTTCCAATTTCCAATTTCCAATCTCAAATTCTATGTTCTGTTTCCAATTTTCAAAAAATCTATTCTCAATTTCCAATTTCTAAAACTTTTCAATTTCAAAATCTATCTTTTCAAATCCATTCCAATCTCTTTTTAAATCTCTTTTCAAATCAAATCAAACTCTTTTCAAATCTATTTTCTAACTCTCTTCTATTGCACTTGCATATCATGCGTCATATTAGTTTCTTTTCAAATATTGTTTTTCAAAGTGAATAGGATTGGACATTAGTTAGTTGAAGACTCTCATAGGTGAATCTAGGGTAGATTGACATGTAGGTACCGAAAGGGCGGGGTAGGGTGATGGCTTAGTGCATCTTCCTTACACGTAACCAACCTTCGAACCTAGATCACTGTTTTCAAAGACCAAAAGGAGTTATTTTTCAAAAAGGGCTAAATGTTTTCTAAAGGTTGCTAAACAACCCGTTTTTCTTGAAAACCCTCTCTTGAGGTGGTCTTTTCAAAATCGTTTTCCAAAACTCTAAGTGTAGTTTTCAGATTATGCTTAGTTTTTAGGTGACCTAACTCACCTTAATCAAGTTAGGTGGCGAATCCAAATCTTTTCTAAAAACCCTTTATTCAAATCTATTTTCAATTCAAATTTAGTCGCACTCATTCTTCTTGGAGGGTGAGTTCGAACGAGAGAGTACAGTGTTTTTCCCGCTTGTGTGTGTATTCCTCGAGTGCAAAAAATCTGAGCGCGACACCGGGTATTGAGCCCAATGAAAATGTGGTAATTGATTCTTATACCGCTGTGAATTTTGGTTGACTTCTGATAATAATAATAATTATTTAAATATTATCGGTTGAACTGATTTATTCGTTGAGCTTCATTTGTAAATATCCTGAACCAAGCACTTGTACTCTTATGTATTGTATACTTCCCGGTTAAATTTTATTTTTTAGGTGGGAACATATAAGGTGCCAGTGGAATATTACTTTGAGCCTTTACTTTGAAGACATTATTTTGGGTGTTATGTAACTTGAAGCTTAGGAAGAATTAGTATTAGTTTTAATTATTGTTTAGAGTTACTTGTAGTTAAGAGAATTATTATTTAAATTGTTTGGAGTTGTATTTGCTATCTTGAGGTTACTACTTATGAAGAGGAAGTAATTCTTTTGGAGACACGAATATGTTATTGAAAGAGATTTATTTTCTATTTTGGGAGTTCATTTATTTGATGACAGGATTTGAGGTTTTTATTTTATTTATTAACTGTCCGAAAATTTGGGTCATTACAAAACAAGACCTCAAGGTGTCTATTTTCAATCGGACCTCAAGTCCGAACTACGACTGACCTGATTCTCATAAAAAGGATACGTAGGCAACCCTAATGGGTGTGGTCACAACTTTTTTCAAAATTCCAATTTCCTTTTTCAAAATCTCTCTCCAAATTCAAATTATTTTCATACACTTGCAAATCATGCATTACATCATCCCTAAAGTGATGACACAAATTTCTTTCTAAAATTCTTATGTGGCTATAAGTGGACATTAGATAACTGGAGATTCTAAATGAGTGAATAGAGGGTGAAAAGACATGTAGGTACCGTATTGGTGGGATAGGGTGATAGCCTAGTGCATCTTCCCTATACGTAACCAACTCCCAGACCATAGATCACTGTTTTCAAAAGACCAAAACAGAGTTATTTTCAAAAAGGGCTTAAATCGTTCCAAAGGTTGCCAAACAACCTATTTTCTCTTGAGGAAGTTTTCCAAAACCTTTTCAAAAATCTTAAGTTTAATATTTGATTGCACTTAGTTTTAGGTGACCTAACTCACATTAACAAAATTGGGTGGCGACTCTAAATCTTTTTCCAAAAGCTCTTATTCAAGTCAATTTCAATTTAAACCTAATTGCACTCGTCCTTCTAGGAGGATGAGTTCTAATGAGAGAGTACATTGTGTTTCTCATATGTATCTCGAGTGTGAAAAACCATGGTGCGACAGAAAGGAATATGAATTGAATGCATATACTGGCTTACACGGGGATTTAAATGAATGCATGTCATACTTTTTGATGATTGCACATGTTTTGTATGAATAAAATTGAATGCCTGTCAGTCATACTTTCTTGATGAATGCATCAATAGATGCATAGGATTTAAATGAATGTACAAGTTATGGATATGAATGTATGTTATGGTTTTTGGTGAATGCACAAGTTTATACAGTAATAGAATTGGATGCATATCATGTTTTTTGATGAATGCACATGATTATACAAGATTGAAAATGACTGCATGTCATACTTTTTGATAAATGCATAGGATTATACAATACTGAAATTGAACGCATGCCATACTTTTTTTTTTTTTTTATGAATGCACATGTTTGTATAGGAATGGAATTGAATGCTTGTCATAATTTTTGATGAACGCATAGATTTATGTAAGAATGACAATAAATGCATGCCCCAAGGTTGCCCCAAGGTCCAGGTTCAGTTATAATTGTTATATCTTAGAATCAGACAATCTTTTGAACTCCTGTTCTTCTCTCGGAGTTTTCCTTCCTAGTTCGGCCCTTTTCTTGTTAGGATGTGATAGCACTTGCACCACTCTAAGAGATACAACCCATTGACTCGTTTTCCCCTCTCTCTTATCAGAAGGAAAAATTTTGTTTAGTGGACCTCTCGGCTTCTTTTGGGACTATTCTTTGGATTGGTGGGCTCTCTTAAGTGACAATCAGTATCGCCTTCTGGAAAAGCAACAGGTAGCTTCCCTCCTCAATCTGGGAAGACTTTGAAAGCTATTACAAACTACAGGAAAGCCCAAAAAGTTTTGTTTTGTAGAACCAATAAACTTTTCAAATTATAGGAGTCCTATACAGACATAATTAATCAAATGTAAGGCAAATAAAGATTCATGAATATCAAGACGCAGCTTAGCTTGAAAAGGTCAACATCAAATATGTACGAAACCACACAAAAATGAATACAATTGGTCATGAGATGATCAAGATCATATCAGTGACAATGTAGTGGTGCAAGCATGAACTTCACAGAGACTAATGAGAATATAGACCGTGTGTGTGATCTAGGATGGTATACCATGTCTAATAGTTTGCAGATTGACACACCTAGAAGTCAAACCTGTCTCATCCTGTGATCTTGGTTTTTTTTTTTTTTGATGGAAATTCAACCCTATCTCTCCAATGATGAAAATACTGAAATGTAAAGATATGGTGGCTTTCACATATATGAGCTGTAGCCTTTTCCTCTTGTCACATAACAATGGTATCTACACTCAAACTCATTGGTAGCCCTTTTTATAAGTGATGGGGGAAGGGATCAACAAAAAGTCAATCTAGGTGTGCGATAATCCGTAAATTTTTAACAATGGTGGAATCAGCTAAAATAGATCATAAAGGCAAATTCCATATTCTAAGTAATCTCAAGAAGTGTGCATTAAGATGACCATGAATCACCAATATGATAAAAATCATCAAAACCATTGGCTTACGTTTATACAAGTGATCATATACATTAGATTCAATCTCAAATAAGCATGCACATCAATCTGTTCATAATTAAATATTTGCCCTAGTGATTGTGCATGTATAGGACAAACATTATCAAAAATATTTTTGATCTCCATCATTCCGAGGTTGCCAATGTATGTTAATCTTCCTTTTGAGGGTTTAACTACTTGCTGCTTTACTAGGATATCTTTCAGGGCTCACTCTTTGGACTTTAACAAGCTACGTGATTAATTCTCATTTCCCAACCCTTTGTATTTCCCTTCTCTTTGCACTTTTTATTTCTCTCTCCCCTTTTTTCGATGTCAGAGACTTTCTACTGAAGGTGGTGCATATGCTATCTCATCTTCCAAATGGGGGTAAAACATTTTGGGAGAAAATTCTTGGGGAAAAACATTATTCGTCAGACAATTGATACAAACATGAAAACTTTGAACCCTTTTCAATTAGATGATACTATTTTCATGCTCAAATTAGAATTGAAAGCTGAAAGCAGAGTTTGAAAGAATCCCCATTTTTTTGGAATAAACCCCTCAGACAAGTTTTGGAATCACGCCGATGCTCTCCACAGTCCATTTGCCGTGTGTTTTATCTAATTGTGCGGGGGTGGCTAAGCTTGAGGATTGGATGGAGTGGCAACATGGTGCCCAGGTGATGGTTGAGAGACAGCATCTTGTGAACTGGGTGATATGCTGGAGAGTCCCAGAGGTTTGGTTATGCTCTTCGGCTTGGAAAAAGAAAAAGAAAAACAAAATACAGTTGGCATGTGGAGTTAGAGGTTTTATGCGATGCATGTCCTATGTGTTACACCTCGATTTTTCACACTCGAAAAAATACACAAGTGAGAAAAACACAGTATTCTCTCATTAGAACTTATCCTCCTAAAAGTACAAATGCGACTAGGTTTGAGCTAGAAATTGATTTGAATAAGGAATTTTGGAAAAGATTTGAAGTCGCCACCTAACTTTGTTGAGGTGAGTTAGGTCACCTAAAACTAAGTGCAATCCGAAGATTAAACTTATGGTTTTTGAAAAGATTTTGAAAAACTTCCTCAAGAGAGGGTTTTTGGAGAAAATAAGTTGTTTCGTACCATTTGGAAAAGATTTAAGTTCTTTTTGAAAATAACTCTATTTTGATCTTTCAAAAACAGTGATTCTAGGTTCGAAGGTTGGTTATGTATAGAGAAGATGCACTACGCTATCACCCTATCCCACCCTTGTGATACTATATGTCTATTCACCCTAGGTTCACCCATTTAGAATCTTCGATTAACAATGGTCCAATACTATTCACTTTAAAAAGAATTTTGAAAAAAAATGTTTGAAATGATGCATGACATGCAAGTGTAAGAAAAAAAATTTAATTTTGAAAAAAGATTTGAAGTGAGGATTTGAAGCTTGAAAAAGATTGCGAAAATTGGAAATTTAAAAAAGGTTGTGGAATTGAAAACTTGAAAAAGGTTATGGAATTAGAAACTTGAAAAAAAGTTGTGACTGCATCCATGAGGGTTGCCTATGTATCTCTTTGTTGGAAATCATGTCAGTCGTAGTTTGAACTCGGTCCGATTAAAAATAGACACTTTGAGGTCTTTGAAAAGTTTGACTTGAAAAGGTTTGATTTGGAACTTTGATTGGAAAATTGAAAATTAAACTTTGAACTTTGATTTAAAATTGACTTTGATTTGAAGTTGAACTTGATGATTTGAAATTGATCTTTTAAGTAGAACTTGGACTTGATTTGGAAAGATTGAATTGAGCTTTAAAATCATCTTAACTTGAATTGAATTTTGAAAACCATCTTGGTTTTGGATTCAAGTTTTAGAAAATAGTCGAGGCTTTCTTACTTTAGAGTTAGGGTTGAACTACGGTTTGGCCTCCTAGGGCTGAAGCATACAATTGAAATAAGAAGGTTTGATTTTAGAAAGTTCCAATTTAAGAAAGATAGGATTTAGGAAAGATTGGAAATGGTTTGATTTGATTTTAGAAACAGTTGATTTAGAAAAGACCTATAAAGATTTGATTGGATTTGAAAATAATTGACTTGGAACAATTTGAAAAGTTAGAATTTGAAAATTTTGAATTTAGGAAAACTTTGAATTAGGAAGGTTCCATTTTAGGAAAGTTCCAAATTAGGAAATTGTTGATTTTGGAAAAATTTAAATGTGAAAAGTTTTGATTTTAGAAAGATTTGAACTTAGAAATATTTGAATTTTAGAAAGACTTGAGAGTTTGAAATTAAGAAAGGTTTGAAAGTTTGAATTTAAGAAAAATTGAAATTAGGAAAGATTTGATAGTTTGAAATTTAGAAAGTCGGGATTTGGAAAGATTTGAAATTAAGAAAGATTTGATTTCTATTTCCTAAAGTTGAAGATTGGATTTTATTTTGAAAACAAAATCAAAATTGGAGAATTTGATTTGGTATGGAATTAGAAAGGTTGAGTTTTAAAAATCTTGGATTTGAAAATCTATAATTTGATGTAAAAAAAGAGTTTTGGAAATCTATAATTTGATGTAGAAAACAGTTTTGGAAACCTATGATTTGAGGCAAAATAAGAAGTCATGATTTTAAGAAACGAATTAAGGTTTCCTAATCATGGATTCTAGGGTTTTGACTTGGGCTTCAAGGCAATGAGTTTTTAGAAAGTAAATCTTTGAGAAGAGCTTTTAGGAAGTAGATTTGCAAAACAATTTGGAAAGAGGTTTGAATATGAACTTTTGCAAGTCTCTTGAATATCTCACTTTCCTAAAATGACTCTAACCATGAAAAGATTAGAACCATTCTAGGGTTGTGATTTTGATAATAATTAGGATTTAAAATATGAACCATAATGATCACATTGAATGTAACACCTTTCCTAAAACAAACCTAACCATAGAATGGCTAGAAACATCTTAAGATGGTGGATTTGAATAGAAGTAATTTAGGATTTACACCCAAATTTTGGACCTCGATGGTCACATTGAATGTAACACTTTCCTAAAACAACCCTAACCATAGAATGGTTAGAATCATCCTAGGAGTGTAATTTTGAAAACAAGTTTGAAAGAAGGAAGTTTTGAATGCAAGTTTTCATAGAGAACTTTGATGTAAGTTAAAAAACCACTTTGAATGTAATGTATGAACATGATAATCACAATGCAATAAGGTTGTGAACATACAAGGTTAGACTTCACCACATAATCAAGGGGGCTGAACCCACACCATCTAAGGTTGAACTAGAAGAAAGCCCCCAACACTATGACCTTCAACAGTCCTTCCTAGGCATGAATCTGGGAGTCCTTTGTTCCAAGCATACAAGAAGAGGAGGTAGAAGATAGAGATTAAAATAGAAGAAAACCTAAGTGGGTTAGGAGAGAGAAAAGAGAGGGGGAATACATAAAAGTAAATAGAAAACCAGCCTCGTATTCTTCTTGCTTTGATTGCTTTACTTGACTTGAACTTTGAGAGCTTTGAAGATACAACACTTGATCTTTAATGGGTGCTTGGAAGCTTGTGTTTAAGTGTATAAGATGTATAGAGGCTAGGGTTTGGGTGTATGGAGGCTAGGACTTGAAGAAACTTGAGAGATTTAGGGTTTGGGGAACTTTAAGCTCTGTTTTAAGAGAGATAGAGTTTCTGGATTGAGTTTGCAAATCCTTTTTACACAGGAGGAGGGTCTGTATTTATAGGCAATTGAAATAGGAACTGGCGCCTATTGCAGTGGCGCTAGTGCAAATTTATCCTTCGCGCCACTACGAGTGGCGCTAGGCTATTTTTTGGCTTAGTGCCACTACTAGTGGTGTTAGACTATTTGGGAAACTTTTAAGGTAGCAAGAAATAGATCTTTGACCCTTGGGACGCAAGGCAAAAGATTTGGGCGCTTGTTCTAGTGACTACCATGCAATTTTTGGCTTGACTCCATTAGGAGTGACTCTGGAAAGTCTAGAAATGATCCAGAAGGTCGGGGATGGACAAGAACCCTTGAAAGAGTGTCCCAGAGGTAATGGACTTGAGAAACAGTGCTGGGATAGTTGAAAAGGGTGATCGACCCACCAGTGGCAAAATGGTTAATTGAATTGAGGAAACACCGGAATGGAATTGGAGTAACACGTGAGGAGACTGGAAGGTTAAAAACATTATCGAGAGTGTTCTAAGGGATTGCCGGTTTGATACCCATAGCGGGTGTGGTTGGAAAAGGTGATCGATCCACTAGGGGCAAAACTATCATTTTGCACCAGATTTACCAGAATGGACTCGGAATGGTCGGGAAAGGTGTTAGAAGATTGGGAATACTATTGGAAGCACCCTCAGAAGATAACCGGTTTGATACCCAGAGACGGTGTAGTTCCCAGAGGCGATTGAATGCCTATGGGCAAAATAGTCATTCGGCTTCAAGTGGGCCTGTCAAAGCAACCAGTGAACTGAATTGGAGCTTAGAGGGCAGGCTAGAGTCTGAATGTGCATGTGGTGTTTGAAAGTGAGCCCGATCAGGCTAGAGATCACCGGGCAGGCAAAAATGGGGTGCTTACACTATGGAGGTCCCTTCTTTGAGGGAATTTAGGCATGATGCTGAGTCCAATTTGAAGATGCTGTATGTAATACAATAACTCTTCGGCATGGGCCGGTTGATGCTTCTTTGTTTAGGCAATCCCACCTTCATGGATAGAGGGAGATTTTGGCGTGTCTTGAAATATGATTCCATATATGCCATGAATCCTTAGGGTTACGGGAAGCCCTCAGGAGTTTAGGTAGGTTTGATTAGCATAAGATTGGATCGTCCTTTTCCCTCTACGATTACACGCATGAGAATGTAATGACTTGAGTTTCTTGAAACTCTTGTCCTGGAATGGATATTGATGCATGCACAGAATAGCCACTAATATGTGAATAGCCTAACAACATTAAATGAGTGGATTTAGAATAACCCCTTTTTGTCCTTGCTTCAACCTTTCGTGTTCTTGGCATTGGGAGATTGAGGAGAGGAAAGCAAACATGAAACAAAAGATAAGTTAATGTCTTGATTTGAAAGTTTTTATGCAATACATGCCTTAGGGGTGTCCTTACTCTTTGAGGGGCACTAAGCATGATGTGTTGGTTCACTTTTAGAGATGAGGGGTTGCCCCTATATGCAATATTATACCTACGTGAGCCTGTTCATTTATTCACTTATACATTCATGCATTCATTCAATGAAAGTAGGAAGGACAATTTTATTGCATTTGATTCTTTTTTTTTTTTTTTTTGTATATGGAATTGAAAGTACATTTGAAGGGAAAGGAAAACATTTTCCTTAGAACTTTTGCCTATCTATTTTTACATTTGAAATCCTAAACAATTTTTGAGTCTTCAGATTCACCTTCTTTGACGGAGGTTGGTGAGAGACATCGCTTTCGAATTGCCCCTTGTCTTGTTGGCGACCCTATCTTCATGAGCAAAGAGGGATTGGGGTCCCTCTCTATGGGATGACTTCGATGTATGCCATGAGTCCTTAGGGTCACTTGGTACCCTTAGGAGTTTAGGTGGGCTTTGAATGAGCAAGATTGGTTTTGGGCCATTCTCTGAGGCTTAATCATATGCATGGAATGCAGTGACTTAAGTTACTTTGGAACTCTCATCTTGAAATAAAATTCGATGCATGAGTAGCATGATAATAGCATAGTAGTAGGAAATGCATGGGAATTATAATAGTAGGAATTAAACAATTTAATTTGACAGAAAGTAAGAAAAAGTAGAGCGATCGCCCTTTCCTATTTGGTTTGAAATCGACGTGTGTATCTTAAATTCGGCAGAGGTTCAGCTATGCACAGGTTTCTACATAAACATGATGTTGAAGGTTTACTAACGCTTCCTAAGAAGGCTCGGTTCATGGATTTTCAAACCTAGGCCCACTCCTCAAGGTGATGCCATTATCGGTTGCTGATCCGAGCTAGGGAACTATCAAGAGGCCATAGGCTAAGATACTCACACAGCATCCACCCACAACCAATAAACCATTCCCCCTTCTAACTAGAAGCGACATAATTAGGTAAAGAATGCAAATATGCAAATGCTAATGCACGTGTAGTGTGTGTGTGTGAAATTTTTTAAAAACAAAAGAAAGGGCTCAACAACTCCCATCCATCCTGTCCATTCCATCCTATCACTCATGGCAATTTATTTGGATAATAAAAGTAAATGTGAACATGGTTCATCTACAAAATAAAATGCAAAGAAGTTAGTACCTTGATGACAAACTTAATGCAAGATAGAATGATTGAATGTGAATTGAATATAAGCAATGAAATTTTTTGAAAACAACTTTGGAAAGTTTGATTTTGAAAATTTTGAAGTGGATTGGATTGGACAAGTTAATAGAAGATTCTAGATGAGTGAAGGGTAGAAGGATATGGTATTGGCTTAACCCTCTGAACGTCTCCAGTAGAGTCGTCAGATGTCGCGCCCTGGTTTTTGCACTCGAGATATGTGGAAAACACATGGTACTCTTTTGTTAGAACTCATCCCCCTAAAAGGACGAGTACGACTAGGTTTGAATTAGACATTGATTTGAATAAGGGTTTTGGAAAAGAGTTTGGAGTTGCTACCAAACTTTGTTAAGGTGAGTTAGGTCATTTAAAACTAAGCACAATCCAAAGATCAAACTTAGAGTTTTTCAAAAATTCAAAAAAATTCCTCTCGAGAGGGTTTTTAAGAAAATAGGTTGTTTGGCAACCTTTGAAAAGATTTAAGCCCTTTTTTAAAAATAACTTTGTTTTGGTCTTTCAAAAATAGTGATTCTAGGTTCAGAGGTTGGTTACGTATAGGGAAGATGTACTAGGCTATCACCCTATCCCGACCTTGCGATACCTACATGTCTTTTCACTGTAGGTTTACTCATTTAGAATCTTTGGTCATCCAATGTCCAATTATATCCACTTTGAGAACTTTGGAAAGAGGTTTCTGTCATCACTTTAGAGATGATGTGATGCATCATATGCAAGAAAGAAAAGAATTGAAATTTGGAAAGAGATTTTGAAAAAGGAAATTGGAATTTTAGAAAAGGTTGTGACCGCACCCATGAGGGTTGTCTACGTATCATTTTGTTGGAGATTAGGTCAGTCGTAGTTCAGTCGCGGGGTTGTAAGCACCCCATTTTTAACCGCTTGGCAGTCTACACACTATCCAGACTTGTACTCAAGTCAATATGGATGTATTCCAATCGAAACTAACTCTCTAAGTCCAAATCCCATCTATCCATCGCTTCGCGGGCCCACCAGGCCCAAATAGAGGTAAAATGACCAAAATGCCCTTAAGGGCATTGTCCTTTCCAATTCCAATCCCTTTCTCGAGATAGTTGATTCCTCGAGATGGTAAATCTACTCCAATCAGGCACGTGTTTCCGAAGACGGTAAGTCCCCTTTCCAAATCCAATCCCTCTTTTGAGACAGTTTATTCCTTGAGACGGTAAATCTACTCCAATAAGGTGTGTTTTTCCAAAGACGATAAGACCCCTTTCCAATTCCAATCCCACTCTCGAGACAGTTGATTCCTCGAGATGGTCTAGCACGTTTTTTGAAAAAAATCTCTTCGAAACAGTAAGTCCCTTTAAACTTGTCGACCGGGACGAGACCCCAAGTCCCCTAGAAGGTAGAACGGTCCACCTTTGGCGCCTGCTAGCTTGCCAATGTAGAAATGTCCGTTTAGGCACGCCTTCCTAGAAAGTTAACTTTTCAAGCGCTAAGTCCCCTTCAACAGTTTCCCGAGATCAAACAGTTTCGAGAATGATCGCGAACTGTCAGAGTAGTGGAAATACTCATAAACATCATAACCGTCAGAGTAGCGGAAATACTCGTAAACAGGTCGATATAGGGAATTGCCAACAAACCCCTGTATCACGCGACCGCCGTCAGAGTGGTAGAAACACTCAAAACCCAGGTCAATACCGGTGCCTGCTAACCCACTTCGGTGAAAAATGACCAAACTGCCCTTTGGGCCTTTTCCAAGACTTTTCGGTCAAGATGACTATTTTGCCCCTAGGCATCCGAACGCCCCGGGAACCACACCGGCTCTGGGTATCAAACCGGTGACCTCCCTAGATTGCTTCTTATAGTATTCTCAACCTTCTTCTACCTTCCCGGATCATTCCGAGTCAATTCCGGCAAACCCGGTACAAAGTGACCGTTTTACCCCTTGTGTGTCGGTCACCTTTTCCGACCACACCGATTCTGGGTATTAAACTGGTAACCTCTTGAGATTATTTCTTATAGTATTCTCAACCTTTTTCTACCTTCCCGGATCATTCCGAGTCAATTCCAGCAAACCCGGTACAAAATGACCATTCTGCCCCTGGTGGGCCGATCACCTTTTCTGACCACACCGGCTCTGGGTATTAAACCGGTAACCTTCCGAGAATGCTTTTTATAGTACTCTCAACCTTTCTTTATCTTTTTGGATCATTCCGGGTCAATTCCGGCAAACCCGGTGCGAAATGACCGTTTTGTCCCTAGTGGGCCGATCACCTTTTCCGACCACACCGGCTCTGGGTATCAAACCAGCAACCTTCGGGAACATTCTGAATAATGTTCCCAAATCTCGAGTCTTCTTTCGCGACAGTCCGAGTCCATCTCGGCAGCTTTCCAATTCGATTGACCGTTTTGCCCCTAAAGGCCCGGTCAACCCTTCCGACACATCCTATCCTCACTTTTCAAGTCAAATACCTCTGGGACACTATTCTAAGTGTTCCTACTCTTTTTCAGCCTTCCGAGTCATTCCCGGCCTCTTTAAATCATTCCTGGACTTTTCGGAGTCACTCCTAGTGAAGTCAAGCTAAAAATTGCATGGTAGTCACTAGTACAGGCGCCCAAATCTAGTCAAAGATACGTTGCTTGCTGACCTAAACACTTTCCTAACTGGCTGGCACCACTAGTAGTGGCGCCAAGCCAAGAATTGGCCTAGCGCCATTGCTAGTGGTGCCAAGAGGAATTTTGCCCTGGCGCCACTGCAACAGGCGCCAAGTCTATCCCACCTCTATAAATACAGAACCCCCTCCAGCGTGAAAGAGGTCCGCAAACTCAGTCTAAAAACACCAATATTCGATATACAGAGCTCGAACACTCCCTAAACCCTAGCCCCCTAGGTTTTCCAAACCCTAGCCACCATATACTAAACCCTAGCCTCCTACACACTTATACACACCCCTATACACTTATACACTAGCCTTTAATCCTCCATTGAAGACTTGGAGTTCTACAACTACAAAGATTTGAAGACCAAAGACAAGCCCTCGAAGATCAAGACTTAAGTGAAGCGAAGATCAAAGAAAGCAAGGTGCGCAAAGCCAAGCAAAATAAACAAGACACAAGGTAGGCTTCCTATTTAAATTTTCGCACTTCCCCCTCTCTCTTCTCTCTCTTAACCCACTTGGGTTTTCTCTATTTTAATCCCCTATCTGTTTCCCCTCCTTTCTTTGCATGCTTGAAACAAGGGGATTCCCGGTCCATGTGTAGGATTGGACTATTGGAGAGTCACCGTGTCGGGGGCTTTCTTCTAGTCTAACCGAAGACCACGTGGGTCCGACCCCCTTGATTATGTGGTGAAGCCTTAACCTTGTATGTTCACGACCCCAAATTTGCATTGTGCATATCATGATCTTGCATCTTCCAAAAATCATTTTCAAACTCGTTTTTAAAATTGTTTTCAAACTTGTTTTCAAAATTGCATCAAAATCTCCTTTTTCGAAACATGTTTTCAAAATCACAACCCTAGGGTGATTCTAGCCTTTCCATGGCTAGGGTTGCTTTAGGAAAGTGTTACATTCAGAGTGACTTTTACGGTCCATATTTTCAAATCTTGTTATTTTCAAAACCACTTTCTTAAAGTGGTTCTAGCCCTCTCATGGTTAGAATTGCTTTAGGAAAGTGAGACATTTTTATACTTCTCAAAAACTCTTTTTTCAAAAATCTCTTCCTAAAAATCTCTTTTTCAACATACTTTCCTAAAACTCTCATTTCCAAAGTTGTTTTCAAAAACTCCCTCCCAAAATCTATTTTTCAAAACTCCCTTTTTGAACTCCTTTCCAAAATACTCCTCAAAATCCACTTTCTAAAAACGCTTCCTAAAAATCTTTTCAAAAACTCTCTTCCTAAAGTCTTCCTTCTAAAAACTTCCCACTAGGATTTTCCTTCTAAAATCTTCGTTTCTAAAAACGCACTTTCCAAAAATCCCTTCTCTTGATGCCCAAGTCAAGCCGTAGAACCCATAATTAGGAAACCCTAATTTTCTTTCCAAAAACATGGTTTTCAAACTTGCCTTAAAACCTAGGTTTCCAAAATCTTCCTTTTCACATCCAAACTATATACATTTCCAAAACCTCTTTTCTACGTCAAAACTATAATCTTCCAAATCTAGAGTTTCTAAAACTTTCCCTTTCCAAATCCTTGTCAAATCAAATCTTCCCTTTAGGAAATCAAATCAAATCTTCCCGTTTAGGAAATTAGATCCTATCCTTCGTTTTTGGAAACAAAATCAAACCTTCCCTTTTAGAAACAAAATCCAATCCCTTCCTAATCCAAATCTTTCCTAGTTCAAATCCTTCCTAATTTTCTACTTTCCTAAATCTTAACTTTCCAAAACTTGAACACAAAAATCTTTCCCAAATTTTAAAATTCAACTTTCAAAGCTTTCCTAATTCAACCCTTTCATAATTCCACCCCTTTTCCAAATCTTAACTTTCCAAATCTAGGTTTTCAAAATCTTTCCTAAATTTAAACCTTTCCTAATCTCAAGCTTTTCTAAAACTAAGACTTTAAAACTTTCAAAATCTTAAACTTTCTAAATTTCAAATCTTTTTAAAATTCTAAACTTTCTGGAATCAAAAATTTTTTAAGTTAAATCTTCCTAAACCTCTAACCTTTCTAAATTCTAAGCTTGCTAAATTTCAAATCTTTCCAAATCCAAAACTTTCTAAACTCAAAACTTTCCTATTTTCAAAATTTCCTTATTTCAAAACTTTCCAAGTTTCAAAACTTTCCTAATTTCAAAACGTTCATAAATTGAAACTTTCTTCATCTAAAACTTTCCCAAAATGAAAATTTTCCTAAGTTGAAACTTTCCCAAACTAAAACTTTCCTAAGTTGAAACTTTCCTAATTCGGAACCTTCCTAAAGTGACACTTTCCTAAAATGGAACTTTCCTATTTTGAACCTTTCCTAATTCGAACATTTTCTAAGTCCAATCTTCTGAAGTCCGACCTTCATGTCAAATCTTTCCGAAGTCTCCTCTCTTTCCTAAGTCTAGGTTTCTTAAACCTCCATCTTTCTAAAACAAGTCTAAATCTTTCTTTCAAGTTCTATCTTTTCAAATCAAAGTCCAATCTTTTCCAAAATTTCAAATTCCAATCTCCTCTTCTAATTTAATATCTAATCCAATTTTCAATTTAATCTCTTTCTTCTAAATTAATTTCTTTTCAATCGGACTCTTGTCTGAACTACGACTGACCTGATTCCTTAAAAGGATACATAGGCAACCCTCATGGGTGCGGTCACAACCTTTTTCAAATCTCCAATTCTATAATCTATTTCAAACTTCGACTTCCAAATTTCTATTTCCAAGCCTCTATTTTCAATCTCTAAAACTCTTCTTTCAAAAATCAATTCTATCTTTTCAAATCAAATCTCTCTTATCTTGCACTTGCATATCATGCATCATACTTTTTAAACATTGTTTTTCAAAGTGGATAGGACTGAACATTAGTTAGTTAAAGACTCTCATAGGTGAATCTAAGGTAAATAGACATGTAGGTACCGCAAGGGCGGGGTAGGGTGATGGCTTAGTGCGTCTTCCGTACACGTAACCAACCTCCGACTCGAGATCACTGTTTTCGAAAAACCAAAACAGAGTTACTTTTCAAAAAGGGCTAAATGTTTTCTAAAGGTTGCCAAACAACCTGTTTCTTAAAAATCCTCTCTTTAGGTGGTATTTTCAAAATCGTTTTTCCAAAACCCTAAGTATAGTTTTCGGATTATGCTTAGTTTTTAGGTGACCTAACTCACCTTAATCAAGTTAGGTGGCGACTCCGAATTTTTCCAAAACCCCTTTATTCAAATCAATTTTCAATTCAAACCTAGTCGCACTCATTCTTCTAGGAGGGTGAGTTCTAATGAGAGAGTATAATATTTTTCTCGCTTGTGTGTGTATTTCTTGAGTGCAAAAAATTTGGGTGCGATAGGGGTCCTATAGAAAATAGATATTTTGGGGCCTTGTTTGATTTGAAAAGACACCTTATGGCCTTTAGAAAGTTTGACTTAAAAATGTTTTGGTTTGAACTTTGATTTAATATTGACTTTGATTTGAAATCGAACTTGGAGGTGACTTTGCAATAAAACTTGAATTTGAAATTAAACTTTGAAATTGAACTTAGACTTGTTTTGAAAAGTTTGAATTGAACTTTGAAATCATCTTGACTTCAATTAGGGTGTGAAAACCATCTTGATTTAGACTTAAGATTTAGAAGAAAGTTGAAATTTCCTAACTCAAGGTTAGGATTCAACTAGGGCTTAGGTATCCTAATGTTTAGATAACCTAGGGTTTAAACATACAATTGAAATAGAAAGGTATGATTTTAGAAAGTTTGATTTAGGAAGGTTTTGAATTAGTAAAGTTTCAAGTTAGAAACGTTTTTATTTTAGGAAAGGTTTGATTTTGGAAGGATTTGATTTAGGAAATGTTTGAATTAAGAAGAGTTTGAATTTGAAATTTGCAAAGATTTGATTTAAGAAGAATTGAATTTGGAAGATTAAGTTTGAAAATGTTTGACCTAGGTTTGAGGAAACTTGGGATTTAAGCAATCCTAGGACCTAAAGTTTATGCTATGCACGGAAAGATTAGATTTCAATTGAAAAATGAAAGTTTTGGTTTTGAAAAGTTTTGAAACTAGGAAAGATTGACATTAGGAAAAATTGGAATTATGAAAGATTTGATTTGACTTGAAATTGGAAAGCTTTAGTTTTGGAAATCTATCATTTTATGTGACTTTTAAATTAGAAAATCTATAATTTCATGTAAAAAATGGTTTTGAAAATCTATGATTTGGTGCAAATAGAAAGCTATGATTTTATGTGAGAAACCTAGGGTTTTCTAAATATGGACTCTAGGGTTTTGCTTGGACTTTAAGACTCAAAGTTTTTAGAAAGTAAATATTTGAGAATAATTTTTAGGTAGTGGATTTGCAAAACTATTTTAGAAATGTATGAATAGAGACTTTTGAAAATCTCTTAAATATCTCACTTTTTTAAAACGATTCTAATCATGAGAAGGCTAGACCATTCTTGGGTTGTGATTTTGAAAAAAACTAGGGTTTTGAAACTCCAATATGGACCTTGATGGTCTCATTGAATATAACATTTTCCTAAAACAACCCTAACCATGGAATGGTTGGAATCATCTCAGGGTCGTGGTTTTGAAAACAACTTTGAAAACAGTTTTTTTAGATGCAAGTTTTGAAGGAAGCTTTGGAAAATGATATTGAATTCAATGTATAAACACAACAACCACAATGCAATAGGGACATGAATATACAAGGTTAGGTAACACCACATAACCAAAGGGGTCGGACCCACAACGTCTTAGGTTGAACTCGAAGAAAGTCCCTGACATGGTGACCTCCTCCAAGGCCTTCTTAGGCATGAACTGAGAGGAGGCTAGGGTTTGGAGAAAGGCTTGAAGAAATTACAGCTTTAGGGAAATTCAAACGCTATTTTTAGAGAGGCAGCATTTCTGCAGCTATTTTTCAGACCCAGAATACGTTGGGGGGGTCGTCTGTATTTATAGGAAAAAATGGGGGTAGTGGCGCACATAGTACTGCGCCTAGTAAAAAATTGACTACGCATATGTAGGACATGTGCCCACTATTAGATTCTATGGAGATTTGATTTGGTTCGACCTTGGGCTGCAAGGTAATGATTTGGGTGCCACTCTTAGCGACTCTAAGCCATTTTTTGGCTTGGCTTCACTAGGAGTGACTTTGGAAAGTCTGGGAATGATCTGGAAGGTTTCAAGTAACCAGAATCAACTAGGAATGGACGAGGAATCCCTAAAAAGAGTGTCCTAGAGGTAACCAGGTTAACAACTAGAGCCGGCATGGCTGAAAAGGGTGACCAACCCACTGGGGGCAAAACGGTCATTTGATTCGGGAAGCACCGGGATCGATCCAAAGTGGTATGTGAGAAGACTTGAAGGTTGGAAATACTATCAAGAGTGATTTGAGGGATTTTCGGTTTGATACCCAAAGCCGATATAGTTAGAAAAGGCGACCAGCTTGCTAGGGGCAAAATGATCATTTTGTACTGAGTTTACGAGAATGGACATGGAATAGTTTGAAAAGGTATTGGAGGGTTGGGAATAATATTAGAAGCATCCCTAGAAGGTAACTGGTTTGATACCCAGAGCTGGTGTGGTTCCCAGAGGCGATTGGATGCCTAGGGGTAAACTGGTCATTTTGACCTAATGTTCACGAATTCATCTGGAACTGCCTGGAAGGCACTAGAACGTGCTAGATTGTCTTTAGGATAAACCTAGAAGGGTGGAGTTACTGCTCTAAGGTCTTAGGTACTTTTTCGAGAAGTGTGCCAATAGGGCTTGCTTAGGACATTTTGGTCATTTTTACCAGAATGGGCTAGCAAGCACTTATGTTGACCAAGGTTTTGAGTGTTTTCATCACTTTGACAATGCATGAAGAGTTAGTTTCCAAAGGTATCCTGTCCTCCGGTAAATGTGCCACGACCAAAAGGCATGTTCGGTCCCATGACATAGGGGGTTTGTTGGCATTCCCGATGTCGACTTATTTATGAGTGTTTTTGTCAAGCTAACGGTTGCAATGTTTTTGAGTGTTTTCGTCACTCTGACGGTGTACGTTCATTCTCGAGATTGCCTGATCTCAAGAAGCAGTTGGATGGTCTTATTATCTTGAGGCCTTAGGTACTTTTTCGATCGGTATGTCGAATAATGGACCTTCTTTGTTGGTAGGTTAGCAGGAACTAGAAGTGAACTGCTCTACCATATTAGGGATTTGGGTTTTATCCTGGTTAACGAGTGTGAATGGACTTATTGTTCCGATGGGTTTCGTGCTTTCTCGATAAACGTGTCATGCTAGATAGACTTATCATTTAGGGGATTAATTTTCTCAAAAGACGTGCAGAATTGAGTTTGACTAGTCTGGACTAGAATTAAAATTAGAATTATGGTTGAAATACAGACTTACCATCCTTAAGAAGACATGCTAACTGGAATTAAATCGAGCAATGCCCCAAGGGCATTTTGGTTATTTTGCCTCTATTGAGTCTGGCAAGCTCGTGAAGCGTTTGATTAACTGGATTAAGTCTGAAAAGCTGGTTTGGGCTTGAATATGTCTGTGTTAATTTGAATGTGAGTCCAATAGGGCCAAAGATTGTCAAATGGGCAAAAAATATGGTGCTTACAATACAATGCATTTGAATTGGGAAGATTGAATTTGAATTGAAAATGGAAAGTTTTGTTTTTGAAAAGTTTGCAAAGGGAAGGTTTTGAAATTAGGAAAGATTTGATTTCTGTTTCCTAAAACAGAAGATTAGATTTTATTTCAGAAATAGGATAATTAATTTGGTTCCTTATTTGGACAAGATTTGATTTGACTTAAAATTAGAAAGAAAATGGTTTTGGAAATCTATGATTTGATGCAAATAGAAAGTTATGATTTTATGTGAGAAACCTAGGATTTTTAGAATATGGACTCTAGAGTTTTGACTTGGACTTCAAGACTCAAAGTTTTTGGAAAAGTAAAATCTCTAAGAAGAATTTTTAGGTAGTGGATTTGCAACACTATTTTAGAAAGGTTTGAATGTAGATTTTTTAAAGTCTCACTTTCCTAAAATGACTCTAATTATGAGAAGACTAGAACCATTCTAGGGTTGTGATTTTGAAAACAATTAGGCTTCGAAACCCTAATATGGACCTTGATGGTCTCATTAAATGCAACACTTTCCTAGAGAAACCTTAACCATGGAATGGTTCACTTCAAGAAATTTGACATTTAGCGAGGGAACCAAATTTCACGCTGAAGATACCTTTTAGCATGGAAAACCATGATTCCTTGCTAAAGTCTTCAAATGACCACATTTAGCGACAAACAAAAAAATTTCTCACAAATACTCGTTGCAAAATCTCTGGTGGAAAATATTTTTTGGCAGGATGTGTGGCGGGAGAGTGAATTTGCAAGGAAAAGTAAAATTCCTCACGAATGGTGATTGGGGAAAAAGTATTAGCGAGGGGTCAAATTTATTTTTGCGACAAAAGCATTTGGTTGCAAAAAAAACTTCAATGCCTATTGGCGTCGAATTTTGTGCTTGTCACTGATTCTAAAGGTATAAACCTTTCGCAAGGCATACTGTTCCTACTAGACGTATAATATAAAGACTTTAGCGAGGAACTAGTAGGTTCCTTACTAAACGAAGTAATCCATATATGTTATAGCGACAAAATACAAACTTCCTTGCTAATGGTAACCACAAAAATAACTGGCGGGAATTTTTTGTTTGGCGGGAAAAAGTTATTAGCGAGGTGTCATAAATTTTCTTGCTAATGGTGTTCAAAAATTAGTCTTTAGTAAGGAAATTATAGATTCCTCTCCAAAATGAGCAACCGGTTTTTAAGGGCATGATAATTAAGACTTTATATGATATGTGACTATGAATAATTTTAATACATTATTTTACTTATAAAATATTCGTATAGTACTACTGCTCCTACTTTAAAAAATTGCTATTTATACTTTGACATGTGGGAAAACTAATAAATAAATGTATGTAACTAGTTTGTCCCTTTTTATGTAAATACCAAATTATTTGGCATTTTCACTTAATAAATTATATTATATATAAAAACCTTTATAATATATACATATCTATTAAATTATATTCATTTAACGTGGTTGTTTTATTGCAATTTAGAGTCATATGTTCAAAACATGGAAATAACATGTTCGTACACAGAAGGTAAGACTGCATAATCTTATGAAAATGTCTAAACCATTATGAGAAATTACTTTTTAAAAATTTTTTTGATTAGTCAGAGCATGTTTGGCGTAGCAATTAGTTTGTTCCATTGAGACTTGGGTTTCACAAGTTTAAAGTACAGAAGGCCACGTATATCTAACCATGCCCAAACTTACAATAGAGGAGCCTTGTGTACTAGACAAACATATGTCTACACACGAGAAGTAAGATTGCGTACAATTGATCCTTCCTAGAGCTCGAAGTGGGGGGAATCTCGTGTATTGAGTTATCCTTTTATATATTCACTCATTGTGACTAATAATTGATTGAACCTAAAATATTTAATTTTTGTAACTAAATAATAAATATTTTATGTATTTTAACTTTTTTGGTGACTAAATTTTGGTTCAATAACTAATAAATTGATCCATTGGAGTAATATAAACTGCCACTTCTACACAAATCCATCGGGCCATTTAGGGGTGTGCAAAAGAATCTTTCATATCGGAACTTGTGCTTGATCATACTTTATGTCATTTGTCATAATGGACTTAGCTGTATCTCTTTCAAAAATTTTGTATCTATAATGGATTAACTCAAAACTATACAAGTAGAATCGACCCAACCCAGCTTGGCTAGAATCGAGGAACCGACCCAAACTAATATGAACAGAGTTGGATTGGTTCGGTTCGGTTCGGTCCCATGGGATGATTGGTTCGATCTTGAGTCCAAAATCTTGGAACAGATGATGATCGATTCGATTACGGGTTAGCCACCAATCCGAACCAAACTGACCCATGCACACCCCTAGGGCCATTCTTGAACCCAACCCAAACCAAACCGAGTCGAAATCGGTCACATTGTATTTGAACCCAAGATTGGCGGTTCGGATAGTGGGTCATTACCCAACCTAACCCGTGAATAACCCTAGTCCAGACCCATAAAACCAAACTACTTTAAGTACCGGCTTAAAAAAAAAGTCAAAAAAGTAAATATTAAACAACCAATCTCCATTTGAGTTGTTCGCGGGTCAACCTAGCCAGTCGATTCTACAATTGGAATGATGGACTTTCATATGTTTTGAATGAATAAAATTTAAAATAGGATTGATTTGGTGGGATTTGAAAAAGAAAAATGAAAAATGAAAAACCTTGAAATCCTTTGGCAATTTATTAGTCGGATTTCATGTGAATTGGAAATAATTAATTCTTAATTGGTAGATAGTTACAACTTTGCTCTCCCTTTCTTTTCTTTTTTTTTTTAAAGTTTTTTTTACTAGCCTAATCTAGGAGCACTGTTGTCATCAAAATAGTTTCCTTTTTTATTCACTATAAGAAATGTGACTTTTAGAGATGATAGTTTTAACGACGGGTCACAAAACGGCCTTTAAAGGTGTTTACTAGCGGCGGTAAATTACTGTCATTATATTTGTATATTAAAGACGAGTTATTATTACTGCCGCAAAAAAAAAAAAAAAGCGAATTAGCACCCTATAAAACGGTAGATTAGTTATATGGAATTTCTATCGATAGTTTTTGGGAACCGTCGATAAAACTACGCGTGCGCAACATCATTAATTTATTTCACTCCATCTTGTTTTATTTTGTTCCAATTTTTCCCTCTATCTGATAAAACGGTGAAACCCCATTCCCTCCATAAGGTTTTCCCCAAAATTGGCGTCAGTCACGGTTGTGAGGGCGAGGTTTTCCCCCAAAATTGCCTTTGCCGAGGTGAGAGCTAATGGTAGAGGTTACAAAGTCGCAGCTGTGAGGGCGAGGTTCCAACGGTGAAGGCAAGGTCGTGGGACACCGTGAGGGCGAGATCTGAGTAATTTAAGGCTTGTCGTTGGGTTTGATTGAGAAGGTTTTTAGCGACTTGTTCTTATCAAGAGTTAGCTTCACCAAAACGTGTTTTTGCCAAAGTAAAGTGCCATTGTGGTGGGTGTTTGCTGTGAGGTCGAGGCTGGGTAATCTTTATGCCTGACCAATCTCCATCACAAGGTAATCTTCTCTCTCTTTCGGGTTCTCTCTCTCTCTCTCTCTCACTCTCTCTCTTTCTCTCTGGTAGCATATTCTTAGTTTGTAGCCTTTCACTTTATGGGAAAATGTTTATGCAGTAAGTAGAAATCTTCCAAATTGATTTTTTTGAAAATATCCTTTGGTGGAGGGGCTGGAGGACTAACGGTGAGGGTGATGGCAGGCGGTAGGGGAAGGGGAAGGAGGGGGCGACGGGTGGTGATGGGGGAGAGGTTGGGTGTGGCGGCAGCGTTGAAGTTTTGTTGTTGGCCATGTGTTTGAAAAAATATAGAAAAAAACATTTCACGAAGGTGAGTCTTAGCACCATTTTTATTGCCAGGAGAAGTGAGGGACCAACCTTGGTTGAATCTGAGACCTACAGGTTTAGGGAACACTAGTTGGCCGATCCCGATGAGCTTCGTGACCCTGGTGAGCATAAATTGAATTTCTTGTTCTTCTTTTGAGTATCTTTCTGCTATTCTTCCATTAGTTTTTGAACATTCTATTACTTGAATAGTTTAGCTGTTAAGTTTACATGCGATTTTTCTTCTGTCCTTTGAATTTGGTCTTTCACAGAACACATCGATGTGAATGAGGGTCATTACAGGTTGAGCTATTGAGTTACCTGATATTGCTATACCTGATCTCAACCCTTGAAAAATAAAGGTGGTAGCAATTAATGGGTAAGACAGTAAGACTGAGTTGTAGTAATGATTCTCTTTCTCTCTCTCTCTCTCTCTACCCCAACCTGGAAAGCACACCTTACTTTTAATTCAAACACTAAATTTTTCGGGAATATAAATGACAGTAAGAAAATCACGTAAAGTAAATGGAGAACATACCTCAAAAAATTAAAGCTAAGAAGTTGGGGTCATTTGTATTGCTTTTTTTTTTCTTTTTCTGGAAAGTGTGAGATGGTTAAAGGAGAAACCTGTGAATTGAACTTTGATTGCCACAAGACTATTTCAGATAGATGTTTTGTAGGCAGGCAGACTTCATCGTGTATTCATTTTGAGCTGCCTTCAGTTACTAATTTTCAGCATTTGTAGCTAACAGATATAGTAATTCACACATATTCTGATGCAGCGGAAGATACACAGGGCCGTTAACCAAACCCTAGCCATTGATTCCGAAGAATGCCGGCTCAGATTTCTTCCCTAAAACCTGTGGATTCAAGTGAACACCAAGCAAAGAGGTATCAAACATTCGTTGATTCACAAGAATACCGAACGATTGGGGTAAACAGTGCAAACTTGTACATAAGCTGTATTAATCTCAAAAACTGCTGAAAATGTCACAAACAAAAGTATAAATATTCTACATGAAACCCTAGGGCCCGGGACAAACTGGGTTAAAAGAAAAACATATGAAAACCCAAAAAAAAAAAAAAAAACAAGCCCAAAACACTAAACGAGTCGAAAGTCATACTTAGAAGCGTTTTTTCACGTTTTCCTGGGCCATAAAACCATTTCATTGTTATTTAAGGGCCTTCGCCTCATCGCTAGCTCTTCGAAAACATATTATAATAGAAAAATGGAGTTATGGAGCAAAAGTTACGGCTGATTAAAGTTTACCAACCACCGGTAGCTGGTCCATGCGTCGCACGGGCATAACGACGCCCCCAGGTCTCCAAGTAGTCTTCCACTATGCTATCCACATCATATTCCTACCCTGATACAACTAATTTTGGTCCTAGATGTGTATGTAATAAAAAAGATTTATAAGAAGAAATAAGAAAAACAGAGAAATATGAGTTTGCTTGGCAGTGAGGTATGGCCCGTATGAGGATCCATCTTCATTCAGTCAAAGCCTAGTAAGTTGCATTCATTAGTCTCTTGTTTGGAACGTGAGGAAACTTGGTGGCAAAGTAATTGCCGAACCAAAATAAGTTAATTTTGTTATATTTTAGTTGAACCCGCCTGAAACTATTAATTAAGCCCAAACAAGTCACGTTGGCAACTCATGTACTAACCAAATCCAATTTACAAAAAATGCCCTTGTGTTGGAGACATTTCCAACACAAGGATTTGTCAAGACATCTCCAATTGAAGACATGGCCTAACATCGGAAGTTGTGCTTCCTTATAACCTCATGGCACTACATCTTGCTTCGCAATCCTAAAATCCAAATTACCATCAACTTATCAATGAAGGGATAAGATCAGATTTATCAAAGTAATCTCGTGCCTAGCCAGCTTCATTAAGGGAGACAATATCAAGAATATTGTATAGTTTGAACGCTAAACCCTTGTCAGCAGTTTACCTTAGAAAAAGGAAAACAAAAACCTTGCTAGGAGCTTTTTATGTTTTAAGTGAGTTGCATCTCTGATTCTCAAGATCAATACTTCTGTTGTTTTGATTTTCCCCTCAAATTATTATTAGAGGCTCCATCACTTGAGGAAGTGGAAGTCTATAGGAATCTGCAAGCTTGCCTTGAACTACGACAAAGTTAATTATTTAGGGAAGTTATTGCTCCATGGGAGAAAGAAGTTATATCTAATCCGAGTACATCGAAGCCTAATCCAAATCCATTTGATTACACTCGTGAGGGGAAATCTGATGTGAGTTTAATACTTGTGATTCTTCGTTCTTTGTGTTTTCTTGAAATCTAACCACTACTTACTGAGGCTTGTTTTCCACTACTAGTTTTCTGGTCAATGACATTTTAAGTTCTCCTATAGCATCGTTTTCAAATGGAAGATGGGGTAGTTCATGTTTATGCAAATAAAGATTGTAAGCTGCCAAAATTTTGATTGCTTTACCCTTACTATTCAGTATGAACACTTCAGTTCTGTCTGATTTAGATTATTTATGTCTGTTCCCTAATTGTTTTCTTGTCTCTTAACTAGCAAGAGGGAAGCTTTTTCCTGTTGTTGATGCAACAACCTTTTTCACAGACCTACATCACATTCTTAAAGTAATAGCAACTGGGAACATTCGAACATTATATCATAATTGGCTGGTTCTTTTGGAACAAGTAGATTCATTCCTTTTTTCTTTTCTTTTCTTTTTATTTATTGAAATTATGCTAAGTTTATTATATTGAGAAATAATGGTTTGATGTAATTCTCATATGAACATCCATTCAGAAATTCAATCTTCATTTGATGCTTAACGCGGATAGGGAGTTCCTAGCTCAGAAAAGTGCACCACATCGTGACTTTTATAATGTCAGGAAAGTTGACACACATGTTCATCACTCAGCATGCATGAACCAGAAACATCTTTTGAGGTTTATAAAGTCAAAGTTGAGGAAGGAGCCTAACGAGGTAATGGTTTGAATCTATCTGTTCATGCTTATCAATGCATTTTTATCCTTGCTTGTTCTCGTTATGAGTTTTGAGCAGTGAATTTTTGACTTGTTATTTTTTTTAAGGTGAGTTTTAGCCACAGGAATTGACTAGTGAAAAGAATTTCTTTTATGAAGATGATATGAGTTGCAATTTCACTTTATCTTAAGATTTCCTCTGCTTTTCTTCAGGTAGTTATATTTCGAGATGGAACATATCTGACCTCGAAAGAGGTGTTCGAGAGTTTGGATTTGACTGGATAATGAAATAGTCCTCTTGAACTTTTTAGCTGAAGATATGAATATTATCCTCCACTACGTCATCATTATCAAATTCTTTGTTTGTCATGTAGTTTGACTTGTCATAAGATGCTTGGAATAATTTTTATTTCACATGTATCTAAACAGGAATGACATGAATGTTGACATTTTAGATGTGCATGCCGATAAGAGTACCTTCCATCGTTTTGACAAATTCAACTTAAAGTATAATCCCTGTGGTCAAAGTAGGTTAAGGGAGATTTTCCTGAAGCAGGATAACCTTATCCAGGGTATGTACTGTTTGTTTCCTTACTCATAGGGTGAGATGCTGAAGTTAAATCTTGAGAAAGTATTTCTTTCATGCTCTGTATGTTTTCTTCCCTGAACTTTATGGAACTACTTTGCATCTTAATTATCTTCAGTCTGAATCCAATAGTTATGCTTGAGTAGTTTGAAACATTTGTACGTTGATAATTAGTTTGGTTGAAAGAATTGCTGACAGCTATGCTGACAAGTCTACTATATGTCAATAAATTTGATTTTAAATTCCCGTGGTTAATTTAGTTGTCTTTGCAGTCGAGAGACAGCTATGGACTGAGTACTCTAATATTTAGAGAAACATGTCATACAACTTTATCAGTGTGTAAATTTTTTTCAAAAGAAATTTAATTTTGTTATGCTAAGCAATAGAGGTCAAGTATGTAACACACTATTTAAGTTGTAGGCATGGATGTGTAGAGTTAAGCTTCATTTTCCAAGAATTTTGGTGTTGGCTTGTCCATGCCCTGTTACATAGATAGCTGTTAAAACCTTCTCTGTCTCTGTCTCTTTCTGTCTCTGTCTCTGTCTCTGTCTCTGTCTCTATCTCTCTCTGTATGTTTGTACATACACGCACTTGAAACTTTGTATATTTCTAATTTGCTAGTCTCTCGATATCAAATTGTGTAAATATGATTTTTATTTAAACATACCTCCTAGTTTAGTAGATTCTTCATGAGCTCTGCTACTAAATGTTGCTTCCAGTTCTGTTCCCTTCATTTCTTTCATGATTTTTCACGTCAATATTAATGACATATATCTTTTGGTTAATCTTAGAACTTATTTCTTTTCCTCATATGTTATTTTTAATAAAAAAAAATATGGTCTAATTCTGTACAACAGGTCGTTTCATTGATGAGCTAACAAAGCAAGTTTTTACAGATCTTGCTGCAAGTAAATATCAGATGTATTCTTGGTGTAATTTAATAGATATATTTATCACCAGATGCTCTTCTTAGATTTTATGAAAATTTGCTTTCTGCTTTGTGTCTATGTACAGATCTTGCTGTAAGTAAATAACAGGTGTATTCTTGGTGTAATTTAATAGATATATTTATTACCAATTGCTCTTCTTAGGATTTATTTGCTTTCCGCTTTTGTGTCTATGTTGTTTGCTCAGATAGTGGGAACAAACATTATGAATATACATAACTTGAGTCACATCACTGCAATGAAACACTTTCCATGTTTTAATTGATTTCTTTTTGTTTTCATGTTTCTTTGGGGTCTTTTAAAAATATTTTTGTTCTTCAAAGGGGGTTATGAACTCCCTTTGTATTAAATGCATATGATCATTTACCACAAACCTGAATCAGAGAATTTAGTGAGTTATTAGAATTTTTAGGCTTAATTTTGTTTCAGTAACATAGTTTTCTCTATTCTAATATATTGGTTGGTCAATATTTTATCGGCCATTTTTATGCTCTCTTGTGGATAAGTTATTTTGCATGCTCTAAATTTGATTTGGAAATCAATACCAAAATAAGAGTGAAAGGTAAATTGACTATGACTTGTCTTATGCTTGAAAGGATATATCGAAATTGTTTAAAGAGGATAGCAAAAAGGATATATTGGTTGGTCAATACTTTATATTTGTATGGTTTTTTTTATGTTCTTTCAAACATCTTTGAATAGTGTGCTTTTCGGAAGTTTGGGTGTTCTCTTGATACCCAATTTAGGCTTATAAGCTTTTGAAATTTCATTCCAGAGCTAGTTTGAGTTCAGATGCTCATCTCCTCTTAATGTCCTTCTTTGGGGGCTGTTTGTTTGCTCTTCATTTTATTAATTTCTGATAGTTCATCCATGTTAAATTGTTGAAGTTGTTGCTGTTACAGATTGCTGAATACATGTTATTGAGATATGGTAGAAAGATGAGTGAGTGGGATCAGATAGCCAATTGGATAGTGAATAATGAATTGTACAGTGAGAATGTTCTTTGGCTTATTAAGGTAATTATTAGAATCTATGTCATTCAAAATTCATCTTTTTGTTATATTTATGTTTATAGTTTTTTTTTTCACAAAAAGGGGAGGGAAGGGGAGATAGGAAGAGGGGTGGTGGTGTTAAGTCTCCTAGTAAGCTGACTTGCTAACCCTTGATTAGAAAGCTTGCAAGTTTAGGGTAGAAGAAAGTTGTATAGTGGTGGATCGAAAGGATTGGAATTGTAACAGGTTCCTTGCAATCATAGAGAATTGGTTCCAAAGAAATTTTGGCAGCAACTTTTTGATGGTTTGAAGAGGGAAAAGGTTTATTTCATTGGGGAAGGGGGTTAGGGTTTTGGAAAGAAATGTTTCTTGTGATTAGAATAGCAAAAAGAAGATAAAAAGAATCTTTCTTGAATCTCTCACCTACAATCCCTTGGGCTTTGTTTGATTCTTAGAAATGGAAAGGAAATACAAAACCTGTTTTCCCTTGTATTTTCCCTACTTAAGTAAACATTCAATTTAAAAATTCCTAAAAATATCTAAAGTAAAAAATTCTCTAATTTTTAATCATATTACTGGTAACTAAAGAAGGAAACTGATTTTTTTTTTCCTTTTTTTTTCTTTTTTCTCACTATATCCATGAACCAAATGGAGCCTTAGGTTTCGATCCCTACCCTTTAGTTCCATCACACATCACAATCTTCTTTCCTTAAACCCCACAGGGAACCTTTCAGATTTCACTTGCTGTAGATAGCTTCCATAAAAAATCAGTCTTAAGTTCTCCAAATTCAATGGCATTGAACTAAAAGGCTGCATAGGCTTTTAGATAATCCTACATTCCCTAGTTAGGACTCGAAATTAGAAGCATTGGAACTTTGGCTGGTAAAATCATCCTACAATTAAAAAATGACCAAATAAGTAGTAAAATATAAAAAGCATAAGTGGAACTACATGAGAGCATATGAATCTAAAATTGACATGATAAAAGTACTAAATGGACCAAAACAAGAATATCAGAGGTCTCAAGTTGGCTCCTTACAAAATTTCAAATTACCCCTATTCTTACTAGAAACTCTCGTTCTTTGTCACATAAACCTTGTGTTTGTTGAGATATGTATCTATTTATGTAAAGTTTGTAACACATTTGCTTTTTCGCAGAACATATCCTTTGAAATTTTCTGCTCAAGTGCTTTTGTCATTGAAGTTATTTCGAAATGGTACATTGTACTAGGTGGCCATCTTGCTTTGATCTATCCAGAGGTGAATCTTTTTATGCCATCTGTCGCGTCCAGATTTTTCGCACTCGAGGAATACACACACAAATGGAAAAAATGTTGTACTCTCTCGTTAGAACTCACCCTCCTAGAAGAATAAGTGCGACTAGGTTTGAATTAAAAATTGATTTTGAATAAAGGGCTTTTAGAAAAGATTTGGAATCGCCACCTAACTTGATTAAGGTGAGTTAGGTCACCAAAAACTAAGAATAATCCGAAGATTACACTTAGGGTTTTGAAAAACGATTTTGAAAATATCTCCTCAAGAGAGGGTTTTTAGGAAAACAAGTTGTTTGGCAACCTTTGGAAAATATTTAGCTCTTTTTGAAAAATAACTCCGTTTTGGTATTTCAAAAATAGTGATCTAGGTTCGGAGGTTGGTTACGTGTAGGGAAGACGCACTAAGCCATCACCTTACCCCGCCCTTTCGGTACCTACATGTCAATCTACCCTAGATTCACCTATGAGAGCCTTCAACTAACAAATGTCCAATCCTATCCACTTTAAAAAGGAATTTTTGAAAAAAAACTAGCATGATGTATGATATGCAAGTGCAAGAAAAGAAAATTGAAAAATAGATTTGGAGAGAGATTTGATTTGATTTGAAAGGAAGAGATAGAAGTCTGAATTTGGAAAGAAGATTTTGGGAATTGAAAATAGAGATTTAGAAATGGAAATTTGAAATTGGAAGTTTGAAAATAGGTTGGAGATTTGAAAAGATTGTAGAATTTGAGATTTGGAAAATGTGAAGACCGCACCTATGAGAGTTGCCTACGTATCCTTTTAGAGGAATTAGGTCAATCGTAGTTCGGACAAGAGTCCAAATGAAAATAGAAGGTTTTGATTGGAAAATGGAATTAAGTTGGAATTTGAATTGGAAGATTAGGAAATCAGGATTGAACTTAGACCTAGAATTGAACTTGAGAGAGGATTTGACCCTTAGAAGAGAACTGGGACTAGATTTGGAAAGATAGAGTTTTGAGAAACCTAGACTTAGGAAAGATAAAACTTAGGAAAGACTTGAGATTTAAGAAAGATTGGACTTGTTTTGGAAAGATGAAGATTTAAGAAAATGTTCAAATTATGGAAGATTCAAAATAGGTAAGTTCCGTTTTATGAAAGTTTCATTTTAAGAAAGTTTTGATTTAGGAAAGTTTTCAAAATAGGAAAGTTTTCGAAATAGGAAAGTTTTCGGATTAAGAAACTTTCAACTTAAGAAAGATTTCAATTTAGGAAAGATGTCAATTTAGGAAAATTTCAACTTAGGAAAGTTTTAGGTTTAGGAAAGTTTTGAAATTGGAAAGTTTCATTTTAAGATAGGTTTTGAAATAGGAAAGTGTTGAATTTAGAAATGTTTTGAATTAGGAAAAGTTTAGTTTAAGAAAGGCTTAAAATTTGGAAAGTTTCAATTTAAGAAAATTTTGAATTCGGAAAGCTTCGAATTTTAGAAAGATTTTAAATTAGGAAAGATTCAAATTTGCAAATCTTTAGAATTTTTGGAAGATTCAAAGTATGAGTTTTAGAAAGATTTGAAAATCTAGATTTGGGAGTTAAAGTTTGGAAAGGATGTGGAATTGAGAAAGGTTAGAATGAGGAAAGGTTTAGACTTTGAAAAATATGAAGTTTAGGAAAATTTAGAACTTAGAAAATTTTAGAGTTTGAAAGTTTCGAATTTAGAAAGTTTAGGATTTAGAAAGTTATAAAGTTTGAGTTTTAGAAAACCTTGAGATTAGGAAAGGTTGAGTTTAGGAAAGATTTGAAAACTTGGATTTGGAAAGTTAAGATTTGGAAAGGGGTACAATTAGGAAATGGTTGAATTAGGAAAGATTTGAAAGTTGAATTTTAGAATTTAGGAAAGATTTTTATGTTCAGGTTTTAGAAACTTAAGATTTAGGAAAGGAGCGATTAGGAAGGATTTGAATTAGAAAGGGGTTGGATTTTGTTTCTAAAAGAGAAGATTTGATTTTGTTTCCAAAAACGGAGGACAGGATCTGGTTTCCTAAACGGGAAGATTGGATTTGGTTTTCTAAAGGGAAGATTTGATTTAACAAGGATTTGGAAAAGGAAGTTTTAGAAACCCTAGATTTAGAAGTGTATAGTTTTGACATAGAAAATAGGTTTTGGAAATATGTATAGTTTTGATGTAGAAAATAAGAGGTTTTGGAAACCTAGGTTTTAAGGCAAGTTTGAAAACTATGTTTTTGGAAAGAAAATTAGAATTTCCTAATTGTTAGCTTTAAGGCTTGACTTGGGCATCAAGAAAAGGGATTTTTGGAAAGTGGGTTTTTGAAAACGAAGATTTTTAGAAGGGAATCCTAGAGGAGTTTTTGGAAAGTGAATTTGAAGAAAGAGTTTTTGGAAAGAGATTTTAAAAAAAAGGAGTTTTTGGAAAGTGTGTTTTTGGAAACGAGTGTTTAGAAGGAAGATTTTGGGAAGAGAGTTTTTAGAAAGTTTTTGGTAGAAGATTGTTGGAGAGAGTTTTTGGAAAGATTTTTAGGGAGCGTTTTTAGAAAGTGGATTTTGGGGAGAGTATTTTGGAAAGGAGTTGAAAAAGGGAGTTTCGAAAAATAGATTTTTGGAGGGAGTTTTTGAAAACAACTTTGGAAAGGAGAGTTTTAGGAAAGTATGTTGAAAAAGAGATTTTAGGAAGTGAGACTTTTGAAAAGAGAGTTTTTAGAAGGTATAAAAATGTCTCACTTTCCTAAAGCGATTCTAACCATAAGAAGGCTAGAACCACTTTAGGAAAGTGGTTTTGAAAATAACAAAGGTTTTGAAAATATGGACCATATTGGTCTCTTTAAATGTAACACTTTCCTAAAGCAACCCTAGCCAAGGAAAAGCTAGAATCACCCTAGGATTGTGATTTTGAAAACAAGTTTAGGAAAAGAAGATTTTGAGGCAATTTTGAAAACAAGTTTGAAAACGAGTTTGAAAACGACTTTTGGAAGAATGCAAGAATCATGATATGCACAATGCAAATTTGGGGTCGTGAACATACATGGTTAAGGTTTCACTACATAATTAAGGGGGCCGAACCCACGTGGTCTCCGGTTAGACTAAAAGAAAGCCCCCGACACGGTGACCCTCCAATAGTCTAATCCTACACATGAACCGGGAGTCCCCTTGTTTCAAGCATGGAAAGAAAGGGGGGGGGGGAAAGAGATGGGGGATTAAATAGAGAAAACCCAAGTGGGTTAGGAGAGAGAAGAGAGAGGGGGGATGTGTGAAAATTTAAATAAGAAGCCTACCTTGTGTTTTCTTTATTTTGCTTGGCTTTGCGCGCCTTGCTTTATTGCTTTCTCTTCGGTCTTCGCTTCAGTCTTCAAGAGCTTTATCTTGGTCTTCGATGGCTTCGAGTTGCAGCAATCCAAGACTCAATGGAGGGTTGGAGGCTTGTGTATAAGTGTATAGGGGTGTATATGAGTGTATAAGAGGCTAGGGTTTGGTGTATGGTGACTAGGGTTTGGAAAACCTAAGGAAGCTAGGGTTTAGGAAGTGCACGAGCTCTGTGTATCAAAAATTAGGGTTTTTAGATTGAGTTTGCAGACCTCTTTCACGCTGGAGGAGACTCTGTATTTATAGAGATGGGATAGTCCTGGCGCCTGTTGCAGTGGCGCTAGGCCAAAATTGCTTCTAGCGCCACTAGAAGTGGCGCCAGGCCAAATATTGGCTTAGCGCCACTACTAGTGGCACCAGCCAATTAGGAAACTATTAAGGTCGGCAAGCAACGTATCTTTGACAGATTTGGGCGCCTGTACTAGTGACTACCATGCAATTTTTTGCTTGGCTTCACTAGGAGTGACTCCGGAAAGTCCGGGAATGATTTAAGGGACCAGGATTGGCCCGGAAGGCCAGACAAGGGCAGGAATACTTAGAACAGTGTCTTGGAGGTATTTAACTTGAAAAATGAAGATAGGATGTGTTGGAAGGATTGACGGGCCATTAGGGGCAAAACGGTCAATCGGATTGGCAAGCTGCCGGGACGGACTCAGACTGTCCCGGAAGAACACTCGAGATTTGGAAACATTATTTAGAATTTTTCCAAAGGTTTCCGGTTTGATACCCAGAGTCGGTGTGGTCGGAAAAGGTAACCAGCCCACTAGGGCCAAAACGGTCATTTCACATCGTGTTTGCCGGAACTGACTCAGAATGATTCGAAAGGATAAAGAAAGGTTGAGAATACTATAAAAAGCATTCTTAGGAAGTTACCGGTTTGATACCCAGAGCCAGTGTGGTTGGAAAAGGCGACCGGCCCACAGGGGCAAAACGGTCATTTTGTACCAGGTTTGCCGAAACTGACTCAAAATGATCCGAAAAGGTAAAGAAATGCTGAGAATACTATAAAAAGAATTCTCGGGAGATTACCAGTTTGATACCCAGAGCTGGTGTGGTTCCCGGAGCGTTCAGATGCCTAGGGGCAAAATGGTCATCTTGACCGAAAAGTTTCAGAATTGGCCCGAAACTAACTAGAAGGCACCTAATCATGCCGGACTTCTTTCAAGACAATCTTGGAAGGTTGGACTTACCGTTCTGAAGACTCAGGTGTGTTCTTGAAAAACGTGCCGGAAAAGGCCCAAGGGGTAGTTTGGTCATTTTTCACCGAAGTGGGCTAGCAGGCACCGGTGTTGACCTGGGTTTTGAGTGTTTCCGTCACTCTGACGGCGATCACATGATACAGTGGTTTGTTGGTAATTCCCTATATCGACCTGTTTGCGAGTATTTCTGCTATTCTGACGGTTCGCGATCATTTCCGAGACTGCCTGATCTCAGAAAGCTGCTAAAGGGACTTAGGGCCTGAGAAGTCAACTTTCTCGGAAGGCGTGCCTAAACGGATATGTCTACATTGGCAGGCTAGCAGGCGCTAAAGGTGGACAGTTCTACCATCTAGGGGACTTGGGGTCTCGTCCCGATCGATAGGTTTAAAGGGACTTACCGTTTCGAAGAGATTTTTTTCGAACAACGTGCCGGATTGTTGTCTCGAGGAATCAACTGTCTTGAGAGAGGGATTGGAATTGTAAAGGGGTCTTATCGTCTTCGGAAAGACGTGCCTGATTGGAGTAGATTTACCGTCTCGAGGAATCAACTGTCTCAAGAGAGGGATTGGAATTGGAAAGGGGGCTTATCATCTTCGAAAAGACGTGCCTGATTTGGAATTGAAAAGGGGACTTACCGTTTTCGGAAAGACGTGCCTGATTTAGAATAGATTTACCGTCTTGAGAAATCAATCGTCTCGAGAGAGGGATTGGAATTGAAATTGGAAAGGACAATGCCCCTAAGGGCATTTTGGTCATTTTGCCTCTATTTGGGCCTGGTGGGCCCGCGAAGCGATGGATAGACGGGATTAGACTTAGAGAGTTGATTTCAATTGAAATACGTCCATATTGACTTGAGTACAAGTCTGGACGGAGCGGAGACCGCTCAAAAATGGGGTGCTTACACCATCAAGATTTTGTTGGTTCGAACAAACCATCTAATTAAGGTAAAAGAACAAAATCTATGGACATAAGACGATTGTAGGCTAGCCAAATGCAGTATGTGCAAAAGTTAATGAAAGGAACAAGGAGATAATGATCCCAAGAAGTTTTGGTTTGAAACAAAGATTTCAATGGAAGATCTTTTACCTTGAAGATTGGCATAACTTCTTTTGAAAGTTCTTCTAGAGCATTCTAGTTTTTTCTGTTAAGTAAGGGGTGTGCTCCTTAACAATTTCACTTGAAGCTTTCAGAGGCATTGTTAGTTATGATTGCTAATCAATGACCTTTCTGTTTTCACCAAGTTTTGAATCTTTTTTTTAGTTTGGTTTAGTCATAGAAAAGGCGGTGTTACAGGAACTTTTCTAAAATTTTGAAGTACCCTTTTTGAACACCTAACATTTTGGTAAGGGTATTGGATGTGTCCACATGTGTAGTTGGACATACACCTAACAAGAATGTATAAGTAGTCAAGTTTACTCTAAAACTGTGCATAAAACTTCCATTTTGTGCATAAAATGCTCTATTTTAGTTTTTAACAACATTTTATCCTAAGAAAAAAAAGAGTATTTAACAAACATGAAATCTAGTTGTGTTCTGGTGTCCTTTGACATGAGAATTAGATGAATATGATACTTAAATACACACCTGCAGCTAACACGAAAACCCGAGTCTATGTAACATGTCAAAAGGCTATTATTTATTGTTATCTCAAATCTGAGGTTTTGTTCTTTCAGCTCTAATTTCCTAAGGTTGGAGATTCCCAAGTCTTCATAATTTTTCTTGTTCTCTGGTGAAAATTCATTCACAAAGTAAAAGCATTTGAATTTCCTCTTTTCTAGCTTTCACAATTGTACGATGTGCAGAAGGAAATGGGAATCGTGACATCATTTCAGAACATGCTTGACAATATCTTTCTTCCTCTATTTGAGGTTACTGTTGATCTAGATTCACACCCTCAGTTACATCTTTTATTGCAATAGGTATGCCTTCTCTCGTTTATGGAGTTTTTCTTTGTGTAAGTCATAGGGTTCTAGGGAAAATTTGTTGTGTATCTTAAGGAGAATTTTCATAGCTGAAAGATGACTTTAGTTATCATTTCTTTCCTCGATGCATATATTGAACTATCTATCAGAGCTATTTTGTACCATTTCTTTCTTTGATGCATAGATTGCATTGTCTATTTTTGTTTTCTTATTTACATGGAGTAACAGATTTCTTAGTAGAAATTGTGAAGTGCTCCTTGGTTAGCTTGCAATGGATTACATTTGGTACCCAATACTTTCCTAGTTCCTTCCAACAACCCACCCCCCCGACCCCCGGGTGGCAGGGAAACAACCACCACCATGCTTATGGAGCTTTGGTTCTTTTACTCCCGACTGTGATGTTTAGTTGTTTACTATACCAGCCATATTTGATGGGATTGGTGTTTCAAAGTTGGGGTGCCCTGTCCTTCAAATTACGTAACTTGTTCTTATGCAAGTTTGACCTTGTGCTTAAGAATGTTTCGTTAAAGTAATGCACCAACTTATGGGAATCAAGGAGTGAATAAATGCTATGCTATGTAGAATTCAAGTCCAACAATATGAAACAAAAATGACGGATCGGTTTTGGTCAATTCTGCCCTCCTGTTTGCAGTCCCAAAAATTCTGCTTTGTTAACGCTTATGCATTTAGACCTAATTTGTCAATTTCAATAAAAAAAAAAAAAAAAAGAGAAGTTGTAATTGTTCAATACGATGAGATATTTAGGTTTGTATAGAAGAAAATAATGCTTTCTGCCTTGCTGCATTAAACCTCTCTCGATCTTCTTAAACCTATACAAGAACCTAATTAGTGTTTGTTGCTGAAAGTTCTGTTTTTTAATTATATTTTCATATTTTCTGTTCCATTGCAACTAGATAGAAAATTTTTATCAAGTCATCAAGAGTTGACTAATGGATTTAATATTGATAGACTTTTGAAGGAACACCATTTTGGATGGCTCCAGAGGTAATACAAAATTCGGAAGGATCCAACGAGAAGGTATCTCTTAAGGCAGTATTTTTGGGGTTGTTTTTGTCTCATTTTGTTTTTATCATTACCATCAGGTGGTCCTCCCTTTCAATTTCCTTTTTAGCCTTGCCGAGCCTTGCGATTGCCATATGCTTGAACCTTTGCTTGATGTAGGCAGATATTTGGTCTCTAGGGAAGAATAGTACTATTATTCCATCTAGTTTAATTTTCTGTAGCAAATCCTAAGTAGTGTTGTAGTGTTGTTGGGTACTAAAATAACACGTTTTTTTTAGCAAATCTTAAGTATTGATATCAGTGAAGTGTTCTCTCTTTTAAAGTTTATCTATATTTTATTTTAGTAGTAGACCTTCTAGTTTGTTAGTTTGCCATTACTTCTATTTTTGTTCTAATTCTTATATTTTGTCTTATGTGTAGATTGTTGATTGAGGTACGACACATTTTACAGGACATAGATTGATGAAGTATTAGATGATAGATAAATTTAATTATGAATTTGTTTTATGCTTTTAGATAATAGATTATTATTGTTACAATTTTGTGCTTCTTGGATGAGAGAAGCTCACAACTGAATCTTTTTTGGGGTATTTTGTTTTTATGCATTTACTTCCTAAGTATAATTTTGTGGATTTGAACTTCAGATGTTGGAAATATTTGTAAACTTCACAAGTATTTTCATGATATTCTTTAGAACTTCTTTATTTTTTTTTTAATGGATGTATGCTTGGAAATATAGTATGGTTGTGAATGCACGCCAAGGGAAACTTAAAAGAGTAAATAATAGCAATAGTCACTTTTAGCAATAAATAAACCATTATTGCAAGTTAGATATTGTGTATTTAGCAAGGAAAAATTCTATTAGCAATGAAACAACTATGCCACAAATATGCGTGGTGGTTTTATCGTATGTCTTTTAGCAAGGAGAAAATTCGTCGCCAAAATTAATATTTAGCAACTAGAAACTATTGTCACTAAATTTTTAATATTCTTTTGCGACGACAAGCTAGCAGCTAGAACTTATGGTCGCTAAATGTTTAATATTTTTTTGCGATGACGTGCTAGCAACCAGAACTCATGGTCGCTAAATGTCTAATATTTTTTTGCGACGACAAGCTAGCAACTAGGTCACATCGTTGCTAAATGTGTAATATTTTTTTGCAACGATTTGCTAGCAACCATAACCCATCGTCGTCAAATATATAATATTCTTTTGCGACAACAAGCTTGCTGCTAAAGTTTGTCTTACATAAATTTCATAATAGACTTTTAGCGAGGAAATAAAGACATTTAGCGTCAAAACCTACACGAGGAATGAATTGCGTCGCAAAATAAAAAAGTTTTGGTGTCAAACCAATTTTGTTGCTAAAAATGTATTAATGGCAAGGAATCATATATTCGTCACAAAATAGAATCCGAGACGACCCTTTAACAAGGAGCTGGTGACGAGTAACATTTTCTTGCAAAAAAGTTTTAGCAACGAATATGTGACTTTTAATGACGAATTGTTTCCTCGCTAAAAGACCAATTTCTTGTAGTGCTTAGAATCATCTTAGGGTTGTGGTTTTGAAAACAAGTTTGAAAATAATTTTTTTTTAAATGCAAGTTTGAAACAAAGCTTTTGAATGTGATATTGAATGCGACATATGAACACAACAACTGCAATGTAATATGGACGTGAACATACAAGATTTGGTTTCACCTCATAATCAAGGGGGCCGGACTCACACCGTCTTAGGTTGAACTTGAATAATATCCCCGACATGGCAACCTCCTCTAAGGCCTTCGTCGCGTCCAGATTTTTCGCACTCGAGAAATACACATACAAGCGGGAAAAATACTGTACTCTCTCGTTAGAACTCACCCTCCTAGAAGAATGAGTACGACTAGGTTTGAATTGAAAATAGATTTGAATAAAAGGCTTTTGGAAAATGATTCGGAGTCGCCACCTAACTTGATTAAGGTGAGTTAGGTCACCTAAAAACTAAGCACAATCCGAAGACTACACTTAGGGTTTTTGAAAATATCTCCTCAAGAGAGGGTTTTTAGGAAAACAGGTTATTTAGCAACCTTTGAAAAACATTTAAGCCCTTTTTTGAAAATAACTCTATTTTGGTCTTTAAAAACAGTGATCCTAGGTTCGGAGGTTGGTTACGTGTAGGGAAGACGCACTAAGCTATCACCCTACCCTACTCCACCCTTGCGGTACCTACATGTCTATTTACCCTAGATTCACCCATAAGAGTCTTCAACTAACAAATGTTCAATCCTATCCACTTTAGAAAAAGAATGTTTAAAAAGACATGATGCATGATATGCAAGTGCAAGAAAAGAAAGTTGAAAAATTGATTTGATTTAAAAAGAAATTTGAAAAGATAGATTTGAAATTGGAAAGTTTTAAAAATTGGAAATAGAAATTTGGAATAGATCATGGAATTGGAAGCTTGGGAGAGATTAGGAAATTGGGAGTTTGAAGAAGATTGTAGAATTGGAGATTTGAAAGAAGTTGTGACCGCACCCATGAGGGTTGCCTACGTATCCTTTTGGAGGAATCAAGTCAGTCGTAGTTCGGATAAGAGTCCGATAGAAAATAGAAGATTTGATTGGAAAAAGAAATTGAATTGGAACTTGAATTGGAAGATTAAACTTTGATTTGGAAAGATAAAGGTTTAGGAAACCTAGACTTGATTCGAGTGTTGAACTTGGAAGATTAGGAAAGATTGGATTTAGGAAGGGTTCGAATTAGGAAAGTTTCAAAATAGGAAAGTGCCATTTTAGGAAAGTTTTAACTTAGGAAAGTTTTGGATTAAGAAAGTTTCATTTTAAGAAAGATTTTGAAATAGGAAAGGTTAAAAATTTGGAATGTTTTGAAATAGGGAAGTTTTGAAAGTAAGAAAGTTTTAGATTTGGAAAGATTTGAAGTTTAGGAAAGTTTAGAATTTGGAAATATTTAGGTTTAGAAAGTTTTAACTTAAGAAAGTTTTGGGATTTAGAAAGTTTTGAAATTTGGAAAGGTATGAAATTGGGTAATGGTGTTATTAGGGAAGATTTGGAAGCTTAAAGTTTAAGGAAAGATCTAAAAGTTTAGGTTTAGGAAACTCATGGTTTAGGAAGGTAGGAGATTAGGAAGGATTTGAATTAGGAAATGTTTAGACTAGGAAAGATTGAGATTTCTATTTCTTAAAACAAGGGATTGGATTTTGTTTCTAGAGAGATGTTTTGATTTTGTTTCCAAGAACGGAGGATAGGATCTAGTTTCCTAAATGGGGAGATTAGATTTGGTTTCCTAAAGGGAAGATTTGATTTAACATGGATATGGGAAGGTGAAGTTTTGGAAACCCTAGATTTGGAAGACTATAGTTTCGACGTAGAAAAGGGAGTTCTGGAAATATATACATATATAGTTTTGATGTAGAAAATAAGAGGTTGTCGAAACCTAGATTTTGGGGCCAAAATAGGAAATCGGAAACTATGTTTTTGGGGAAGAAAATTAGGGTTTCCTAATCGTGGGTTCTAAGGTTTGACTTGAACTTTAAGAAAGGAGATTTTTGGAAAGTGAGTTTTTGGAAAGTGAGTTTTTGGAAAAGAAGATTTTCGGAAGGAAATTCTAGAGAGGAGTTTCTAGAAGGGGAGTTTTGAAGAGAGAGTTTTTGGAAAGATTTTTGGAAGGAGATTGTTGGAAAGAGTTTTTTGGAAAGGGTTTTCTAAGATGGAAACCTAGGGAGTGTTTTTAGGAAAGGAATTTTGAGAAGAGAGCTGTTTTGGAAAGGAGGTCGAAAAGGAGTTTTGAAAAATAGATTTTCGGAGGGAGTTTTTGAAAACAATTTTAGAAAGGAGATTGGAGAGTTTATGGAAAGCATGTTAGAAAAGAGATTTTTAGGAGAAGATTTTTTAGAAGAGATTTTTAGAAAGTATATAAAATATCTCACTTTCCTAAAGTAATTCTAACCATAAGAAAGTTAAAACCACTTTAAGATAGTGGTTTTGAAAACAATGATTTTGAAAATATGGACCATATCGGTCACTTTAAATATAACACTTCCCTAAAGCAACCCTAGCCATGGAAAGGCTAGAATCACCCTAGGATTGTGATTTTGAAAACAATTATTGAAAAAGAAAATTTTGATGCAAGTTTGAAAAAGATATTAATGTAAGTTTTGAAAATGAGTTTGAAAACGAATTTTAGAAGAATGCAAGTTAGGGTCGTGAACATACAAGGTTAAGGCTTCACCACATAATCAAGGGGGCCGAACCCACGTAGTCTCCGGTTAGACTAAAGTAAAGCCCCCGACACGGTGACCCTCCAATAGCCTAATCCTACAAATGGACCGAAAAGTCTCTTGTTTCAAGCATGCAAAGAAAGGGGGGAAGAAGATGGGGGATTAAAATAGAAGAAAACCCAAGTGGGTTAGGAGAGAGAAGAGAGGGGGAAGATGCATAAACTTAAAGAGAAAGCCTACCTTATGTCTTGCTTATTTTGCTTTGCTTTGCGCGCCTTGCTTTTCTTGATTTGCTTCGGTCTTCACTTTAGTCTTCGTCTTGATCTTCGAGAACTTCAGTTTGCAGCACTTCAAGTCTTTAGTAGAGGCTTTGGAGGCTAGTGTATGAGTGCATGTGAGTGTATATGAGTGTATAGGAGGCTAGGGTTTGTGTATGGAGGCTAGGGTTTGGAAAACCTAAAGGAGCTAGGGTTTAGGGAGGCTACGAGCTTTGTATATCAAAGAATAGGATATTTAGACTGAGTTTGCGGGCCTCTTTCACGCTGGAGGAGGCTTTGTATTTATAGAGAGAGGAATGACTTGGCGCCTGTTGCAGTAGAGCCAGGCCAAAAATCCTAGTGGGGCAGCCAGTTAGTAAAGTTTTAAGGTCGGCAAACAACATATCTTGAGAAGATTTGGGCGCCTGTACTAGTGACTACCATGCAACTTTTAGCCTGGCTTTACTAGGAATGACTCCAGAAGGTCCGGGAAGGATATAAGGGACCGGGAATGACCCGGAAGGCCAAACAAGGGTTGGAACCCTTAGAATAGGGTCTCGGAAGTATTAGCCTTGAAAAAGGATGACAAGAATTGTCGAACGGTTGACCGGGGCATTAGGGGCAAAATGGTCAATCGGGCAGGAAAGCTACCAGGATGGACTCAGAATGTCCCGAAAGAAGATTTGAGATTTAGAAACATTACCTAGAATATTCCCAAAAGCTAGCGGTTTGATACCGAGAGCCGGTGTGGGCGGAAAAGGCGACTGGCCCACCAGGGGCATAATGGTCATTTCGCACCGGGTTTGCCGGAACTGACTCGGAATGATCCGAAAAGATAAAGGAAGGTCAAGAATACTATAAAAAGCATCCTTGGGAGATTACCAGTTTGATACCCAGAGCCGGTGTGGTTCTCGGGGCGTTCGGATGCTTAGGGGCAAAATGTTCATCTTGACCGAAAAGTCTCGGAATTGGCCTGAAACTGACTAGAAGGCACCTAATCATGTCAGATTACTTTTAAGACATTCTTGGAAGGGTGGACTTACCATTCTGAGGACTTAGGTGTGTTCTCGAGAAACATACCAGAAATGGCCCTAAGGGCAGTTTGGTCATTTTTCACTGAAGTGGGCTAGCAGGCACCGCTGTTGACCTGGGTTTTGAGTGTTTCCGCCACTCTGACGGCGATCTTGTGATATAGGGGTTTGTTGATAATTTCCTATATCGACCTATTTACGAGTACTTCCTCTACTCTGACGGTTGCGATGTTTGCAAGTATTTTCGCTACTCTGACGGTTCACGATCATTCCCAAGACTGCCTAATCTCGAGAAGCTGGTAAAGGGACTTAGCGCCTGAGAATCAACTTTCTCAGAAGGAGTGTCGAAACGGACATTTCTGCATTGGCGAGCTAGTAGGCGCCAAAAGTGGACCGTTCTAGCATCTCGAGGACTTGGGGTCTTGTCCCGGTCAACGGGTTTGAAGGGACTTACCGTTCTGAAGAAACTTTTTTCAAAAAACGTGTCAAAAATGATAGACTTACCGTCTCGAGGGATCAACTTTCTCGAGAGAGGGATTGGAATTGGAATTGGAGAAGGGGACTTACCGTCTTCGGGAAGATGCGCCTGTTAGAAATGGAAAGGGGACTTACAGTCTTTGGAAAGACGCGCTTATTGGAATTGGAAAGGGGACTTACCGTCTTTGGAAAGACTTGCCTATTGGAATTGGAAAGGGGACTTACCGTCTTCGGAAAGTCGTGCCTATTGGAATTGAAAAAGGGACTTACCGTCTTCAGAAAGATGCGCTTATTGGAATTGGAAAGGGGACTTACCGTCTTCAGAAAGACGTGCCTATTGGAATTGGAAAGGGGACTTACCATCTTTGGAAAGACGTGCCTATTGGATTGGAAAAGGGGACTTACAGTCTTCGGGAAGACGTGCCTGATTTGGAATTGGACCGAACAATGCCCCTAAGGGCATTTTGGTCATTTTGCTTCTATTTGGGCCTGGTGGACCCGCGAAGCGATGAATTGACGGGATTAGACTTAGAAAGTTGATTTAGATTGGGAATATGTCCACATTGACTTAAATACAAGTCTGGACAGACTGTAAACTGTCGAGTAGTAAAAAATGGCGTGCTTACAGCCTTCCTAAGCATGAACCAGGAAGTCCCTTATTTCAAGCATGCAAGAAGAAGGGATAGAAGATGAGGATTAAAATAGAGAATATCCCAAGTGGACTGGGGGGAGACGAGAGAGAGGGGGATTACATAAATAAATAGAACCCTACCTTATCTTCCTATTAGGTTGAATACTTCAATAGAAGACTTTCTTGAACTTGAGAGACCTTTAAGAGCTTTGAAGGGGCTAGAAGTGGCCTTCAATAGAGTTGGGAGGCTAAGATTTAAAGTGTAGAGACTAGGTTTTGAGTGTAGGAGGCTAGGGCTTAAGAGAGCCTTTAGAGAATTGGGGTAACTCGAAGTATGTTTTCAGAGAGGCAGAGTTTCTGGAGCGATTTTTTGGATCTGGAATATGTAGGGGGTGGCCTATATTAACAGGCAGCCAAAGTTAGCTCTGGCCCCTGTTGCAGTGGTGCCAAGACAAATTTTGTCTTGGCGCCACTTCTAGTGGTGCTAGCCTCTTAGGAAAGTTGTTAAGGTCGATAAAAAACTGATGATTCAAGCGCCTATCCTAGTGTTTACCATGTAATTTTTAGCCTGGCTTCACTAAGAATAACTCTGAAAAGTCAGGGAATGATACGAAAGGTCCCAAGTGGCTAGACATGGCCGGGAATAGACTGCAACCCTTTAAAGAGTGCTTTGGAGGTAACCAGTTTGACAACCAGAGCCGATGTGGTTGAAAAGGGTGATCGGTCTGCCAAGGGTAAAACGGTTAATTGAATTGGAAAATACCAGGATTGATCCGAGGTTGACCGTGAGAGGACTTGAAGTTTGGAAACATTATTAAGAGTGCTCCGAGAGATTTTCGATTTAACACCAAGAGCCGGTGTGGCTAGAAAAGGCAACCGGCCCTCTGGGGGTAAAATGGTCATTTCGCATTGGGTTTACCGAAATGGACCTTGAATGGTTCGAAAAGGTACCGGAAGGTTAGGAATACTGTTTGAAGTAACCTCGGAAGGTAACTGGTTTGATACCATAAGTTGGTGTGGTCCCCAGAAATGACTGGAAGGCACTAGAATGTGTTGGATTGTCTTTACGACAATCTTGGAAGGGTGAACTTACCGCTCTGAGGTCTTAAGTACTTTCTTAAGAAGCACACTGGTAAAGCCCGCTGGGGCATTTTGGTCATTTTTCACCAGAATAGGCTAGTAGGCACTAGTGTTGACCTAGGTTTTGAGTGTTTTCATCACATTGACGGTGTGTGACGAGTTGGTTTCCAAAGGTATCCCTTCCTTTGGCAAATGTGCCATGGCTAAGAGGCACTGTAAGCACCCCATTTTTGACCGCTCGGCAGTCTACACTCCGTCCAGACTTGTTTTCAAGTCATTGTGGGCATATTCCAATCGAAACCAATTCTCTAGGTCCAAATCCCGTCTTTCCATCGCTTCGCGGGCCTGTCAGGCCCAAATAGAGGCAAAATGACCAAAATGCCCTTAGGGGCATTGTCCTTTCCTTTCCGATTCCAATCCCACTCTGAAGACAGTTTATTCCTCGAGACGGTTCCACTCTAGGCACGTCTTTTCGGAGATGATAAGTCCCCTTTCCAATCCCTCTCTCGACATAGTTTATTCCTCGAGACGGTTCCAATCCAGGCACGTCTCTTCGGAGATGATAAGTCCCCTTTCCAATCCCTCTCTCGAGACAGTTTATTCCTCGAGACGGTTCCAATCTAGGCACATCTCCTTGGAGACGGTAAGACCCCTTTCTAATCCCATTCTCGAGACAGTTTATTCCTCGAGACGGTTCCAATCCAGGCGCGTCTCTTCGGAGACGATAAGTCCCCTTTCCAATCCCTCTCTCGAGACAGTTTATTCCTCGAGATGGTTCCAATCTAGGCGCGTCTCTTCGGAGACGATAATCCCCTTTCCAATCCCTTTCTCGAGACAGTTTATTCCTCGAGACAGTTCCAATTCAGGCACGTCTCTTCAAAGACGATAAGTCCCCTTTCCAATCCCTCTCTCGAGACAGTTTATTCCTCGAGACGGTCCGAGTAGCGAAACTACTCACAAAACCATTAGAGTAGCGGAAATACTCACAAATAGGTCGACATAGGGAATTGCCAACAAACCCCTGTGACACGACGACCACCATTAGAGTGGCGGAAACACTCAAAACCCAGGTCAACACCAGTATCTGTTAACCCACTTTGGTGAAAAATGACCAAACTGCCCTTTGGACCTTTTCCGAGACTTTCCGGTCAAGATGACCATTTTGCCCCTAGGCATCTGAATGCCCCAGGAACCACACCGGCTCTGGGTATCAAACCGGTAACCCTCTGAGATTACTTTTTATAGTGTTCTCAACCTTCCTTTATCTTTTCGGATCATTCCGAGTCAGTTCCGGCAAACCCGGTGCGAAATGACCGTTTTGTCCCTGGAGGGCCGGTCTCCTTTTCCAACCACACCGGCTCTGGGTATCAAACTGGTAACCTCCTGAGACTACTTTTTATAGTGTTCTCAACCTCCCCTTACTTTTCCGGATCTTTCCGAGTCAGTTCCGGCCAAACCTGTGCGAAATGACCATTTTGCCCCTAGTGGGCCGGTCTCTTTTTCCGACCACGCCGGCTTTAGAAATCAAACCAGCAACCTCTGGGAACATTCTAAATAATGTTTCCAGATCCCAAGTCTTCTTCCGGGACAGTCCGAGTTCACCCCAGCAGCTTTCCAGTCCGATTGACTGTTTTGCCCCTAAAGGCCCGATTAACCTTTCCGACACATTTTGTCCTCACTTTTTAAGTCAAATACCTCCAGGACACTATTTTAAGTGTTCCTGCTCCTTTCCGGCCTTCCGGGTCATTCCCGGCTCCTTCAAATCATTCCCGGACTTTCCGGAGTCACTCCTAGTGAAGCCAGGCTAAAAATTGCATGGTAGTCACTAGTACAGGCGCCCAAATCTAGTCAAAGATACGTTGCTTGCCGACCTTAAAAAATGGCCTGGCGCCACTAGGAGTGGTGCCAGTGTAAACTTTGGCCTGGCGCCACTGCAACAGGCGCCAGTGTTGTCCAACCTCTATAAATACAGAGCCTCATTCAACGTGAAGGGGATACGCAAATTCAACCTAAAAATCATATAATTCGATATACAGAGCTCGAGCACCTCCTAAACCCTAGCCTCCCTAGGTTTTCCAAACCCTAGCCACCATACACTAAACCCTAGCCTCCTATACACTCCTATACACCTCCATACACTCATACACTAACCTTCAACCCTCCTTCAAAGACTTGAAGAGTTGTAATCTGAAGTTTGAAGCTTGAAGACAACTCTTGAAGATTGAAGACGAAGATCAAGACAAAGATCGAAGGCCAAAGATCGAAGACAAGCAAGGCGCGCAAAATAAAGAAAACATATGGTAGGCTTCCTATTTAATTTTCTGTACTTCCCCCTCTCTCTTCTCTCTCCTAACCCACTTGGGTTTTCTCTATTTTAATCCCCCATCTCTTTCCCCCCCTTTCTTTGCATGCTTGAAACAAGGGGATTCCCGGTCCATGTGTAGGATTGGGCTATTGGAGAGTCACCGTGTCGGGGGCTTTCTTCTAGTCTAACCAAAGACCACGTGGGTCCGACCCTCTTGATTATGTGGTGAAGCCTTAGCCTTGTATGTTCACAACCCCAAAATTGCATTGTGCATATCATGATCTTGCATCTTCCAAAAACCGTTTTCAAAGTTGTCTTCAAAATCGTTTTCAAACTTGTTTTCAAAATTGCATCAAAATCTCTTTTTCAAAAACTTGTTTTCAAAACCACAATTCTAGGGTGATTCTAGCCTTTCTATGGCTAGGGTTGCTTTAGGAAAGTGTTACATTAAAAGTGACCAATATGGTCCATATTTTCAAATCTTCTTGTTTTCAAAACCGCTTTCCTAAAGTGGTTCTAGCCTTCTCATGGTTAGAATCGCTTTACGAAAGTGAGATCTTGTACGTTTTCCAAAAAAGCTCTCTTTTCAAAAATCTCTTCCTAAAAATCTCTTTTTTTCAACATACTTTCCTAAAACTCTCCTCTCCAAAGTTGTTTTCAAAAACTCCCTCCAAAATCTATTTTTCAAAGCTTCCTTTTTCAACTCCTTTCCAAAAACTCTTTCTACTCAAAATTCACTTTCTAAAAACACTCCCAAAATTCACTTTCCTAAAACCTTTCTCCAACAATCTCCTTCAAAAAATCTTTCTAAAAAACTCTCTTTCCAAAATCTTCCTTCTAGAAACTCTCCTCTAGGATTTTTCTTCTAAAATCTTCGTTTCTAAAAACACACTTGCCAAAAACTCCTTCTATTTAAAAATCTCTGTCCAAAAACTCTCCCTTCAAATTCACTTTCCAAAAACTTCTCCCTAGGATTTTCTTCCAAAAACTCGTTTCCACAAACGTACTTTCCAAAAATCTCTTTTCTTAAAGCCCAAGTCAAGCCCTAGAGCTGACTATTAGAAAACCCTAATTTTCTTTCCAGAAACATGATTTTCAAACTTTGCCCCAAACCTAGGTTTCCAAAACCTCTTGTTTTCACATCCAAACTATACATGTTTCCAAAACCTATTTTCTACGTCCAAACTATAATTTTCTAAATCTAGGGTTTCTAGAATCTCCTTTTCCAAATACTTGCCAAATCCTATCTTCCCTTTAGGAAACCGAATCAAATCTCTCCGTTTAGGAAACTAGATTCCGTCCTCCGTTTTTGGAAACAAAATCAAACCTTCTCTTTTAGAAACAAAATCCAATCCCTTCCTAATCCAACTTTTTCTTAATTCAAATCCTTCCTAAACTTCCACTTTCCTAAACCTTAAGTTTCCAAAACTTGAACATAAAAATCTTTTCTAAATTTTAAAACTCAACTTTCAAATCTTACCTAATTCAACCCTTTCTTAATTCTACCCTATTTTCAAATCTTAACTTTTCAAACCTAAGTTTTCAAACCTTTCCTAATTTCAAGATTTTCTAAAATTCAAACTCTAAACTTTCCAATTTTCAAAAATTTCCTTTTTCAAACCTTTCCAAATTCTAAACTTTCCAATTTTCAAAACTTCCCTATTTCAAAACTTTCCTAATTTGGGAACTTTCCTAATCTGAAAACCTTTCCCTTTTTGAAAACTTTTTAAACCCGAAACTTTCAAATTTCAAAATTTTCCTAAACCTAAAACTTTCCTATTTCAAAACTTTCCAATTTTCAAACTTTCTTAAATTTCAAACTTTCCTAATTTCGGAAAATGAAACTTTCCTAAAACTCGGACCTTTCCTAATTCGAACATTTCCTAAATCCAACCTTTCCAAATCTTCCAAGTCCAACATTCGAGTCAAATCTTTCTAAATCTCAAGTCTTTCCTAGGTCTCTTATCTTTCCTAAGTCTAGGTTTCCTAAACCTCCATCTTTTCAAAACCAAGTCTTTCTAAAATCAATCTTTCCAAAGCAAGTCCAATCTTCTCAATTTCAATTTTCAATCTCCTCTTCTAATCTCAAATCAAATCCAATTTTTAATTCAATTTCAATTTCCAATTCAATCTCCTTCTTCAAATCAACTCTTCTATTTTCAATCGGACTCCGGTCCGAACTACGACTGACCTGATTCCCCCAAAGGGATACGTAGGCAACCTTCATAGGTGCGGTCACAACACTTTCAAACTTTCAATTCCACCCTCATGGGTGCGGTCTCCACATTTTTCAAATCTCAAATTCCAATCTATTTTCAAAATCCTAATTTCAAAATTTCTATTTTCAAATTTCTACTTTTAATTTTCAAACTTTCCAATTTCGATTCCATCTCTTCAAATCTATTTTCAAATCAAATCAATTTCAAATCTATTTTTCAATTTTCTTAACTTGCACTTGCATATCATGCATCATGTTAGTTTTCAAACATTGTTTTTCAAAGTGGATAGGATTGAACTATAGTTAGTCGAAGACTCTCATAGGTGAACCTAGGGTAGATTGACATGTAGGTACCGAAAGGGCGGGGTAGGATGATAGCTTAGTGCGTCTTCCCTACACGTAACCAACCTCCGAATCTAGATCACTGATTTCAAAGACCAAAAGGAGTTATTTTTCAAAAAAAGGGCTAAATGTTTTCCAAAAGTTGCCAAACAACCTGTTTTCCTAAAAAACCCTCTATTGAGGATGTTTTCCAAAATCGTTTTCCAAAAACCCTAAGTGTAGTCTTCGGATTATTCTTAGTTTTTAGGTGACCTAACTCACCTTAATCAAGTTAGGTGGCGACTCCGAATCTTTTTCAAAAGCCCTTTATTCAAACCTGTTTTCAATTCAAACCTAGTCGCACTCATTCTTCTAGGAGGGTGAGTTCTAACAAGAGAATACATCATTTTTCCCGCTTGTGTGAGTATTCCTCGAGTGCAAAAAATCTGAGCGCGACAGGTGCGTTCGGTCTCGTGAAATGTGCCACAGCTAATAGGGGGTTTACTGGCATTCCTAATGTTGACCTATTTACGAGTGTTTCTGTTACTCTGACAGTTGTATTGTTTGTGAGTATTTTTGTCACTCTGATGGTGTGTGTTCATTCCGGAGACTGCCTGATCTTGGAAAGTTGTTGTATCGCCTTGGGGCCTTAGGTACTTTCTTAATTGACGTGCTAAATAACGAGCATTCTATGTTGGCGGGGAAGTAGGCACTAGAAGTGAACCGCTCTACCATCTTGGGGACATGGGTCCTCTCCTAGTCGACGAGTATGAAGGGACTTATCGTTTCAAGGGGTTTTGTGTTTTATCAGTAAACGTGCCGTGCTAGACAGACTTATCGTTTGAGAGATCAACTTTCTCAAAAAACGTGTCAGATTGAATTCGACTGATCTAGACTGGAAGTGAAACTAGAATTCAGGTTAAAATACAAACTTACCATCTTTAAAAAGACGTACCAACTGAAATTGGACCGAGCAATGCCCGAAGGGTATTTTGGTCATTTTGTTCTATTGGGCCTGGTGGGCCCATGAATCGGTTGATTAACTAGATTAATTCTAGAAAGCCAGTTTAGGCTTGAATGTGTATGTGTCAATTTGAATGTGAGTTCGATCGGGCCAGAGATTGCTAAGCAGGCAAAAATGGGGTGCTAACAACTGTCACTCTTTTTCTATCTTTGCTTGTCAAAGGCAGAAAACAATAAAGTAAGGGTCTCATGTTGACTGAGAAGTGATCTGAGGGATTGGAGTTGGAAGGTTTTGAAGACTGGAGCTTGAAAATTGTTTATTGGCCCAAGGGGGCATTTACAACCAGATTTTGGCGGGCAAAATGGCAAAACTACCTAGAATTGGCCTGGGAGGATTTAGAAGCTCAACAACCCCTCATTCAGGGCTTACGAGTTTGGCTTAGTTTTGGCTTTTGAAAGTGTTACCTGAAGCTTTTGCAAGGAAGAACTCTTGGTCATTGAAGAAGTGAGTTTGGGGACACTAGAGAGTCGCCGGAAGTTATCACCGATGCCAGAGAAGAAGATTTCGCCGTAGAACTCCAAGAGGTGAATTTTTTGTTTTGTGTTGATCTTGTTGTGTAGAACTACGTTTGAATCATGTGAACAGTCAAAATCCATGTTTCGATGCGTTTTGAACACTTTGGTGATATTGTTTCTACATTTTGACACTAGTTTGGTTGAGTTTCAATAGTTTTACATTTTTACTCTCATTTCTTGGCAAGAAACAGGGATTTGCTCCTACAGCTTTGGGTATTACGTTTTCTTGCCAAATTTTTACATTGTGTGTCTTAGAAAAATGATCTGAACAACCGTAGGAAGTTTTATGATTTTTGAAAACTTTTTTAATTTTTGGATTTTTTGAAAAATAGAAAAATACTTGAAAAATAGGAAAAATTAAAAAATTGATTGAATTGTTTGTGTTAGGTATTTAGAAAAATATAAGAATATTTTAGAAAATATTTAAGTATTTTTGAAAGATTTTGCAAAAATTTTGAAAACCCTTGTGTAAGCACCCCATTTTGTCTGCTCGGCAGTTTTCAATCCGTCCAGACTTGAGTTCAAAACCCAAAACCAGTGCCTGCTTGGGCGGAAACACTCAAAACTCAGGTCAACATCAGTGCCTGCTAGCCCACTCTGGTAAAAAATGACCAAACTGCCTGGACCGCCATCTGAGTGGCGGAAACACTCAAAACCCAGGTCAACACCAGTGCCTGCTCGCCCACTCTGGTGAAAAATGACCAAACTATCCCTAGGGCCATTTTCCGGCACATTTCTTGAGACAATACCTAAGTCCTCAGAATGGTAAGTCTACCCTTCCAAGATCGTCCTAGAGACGATCCAACATGATTAGGTGTCTTCTAGCCAATTTCGGGCCAATTTCGAGACTTTCCGATCAAGATGACCATTTGACCCCTAGGCATCGAAGCGTTCCGAGAACCACACCGGCTCTGGGTATTAAATCGGTAACCTCCCTGGAATGCTTCCTATAGTATTCTCAACCTTCCATTATCTTTCTAGATCATTCCGAGTCAGTTCCGGCAAACCTAGTGCGAAATGACCGTTTTGCCCCTAGGGGGACAGTCACCTTTTCCGACCACACCGGCTCTGGGTATCAAACTGGTAGCCTTTGGGAACATTCTACATAATGTTTCCAAATCTTGAGTCTTCTTCCGGGACATTCTGAGTTTGGTTCGGCAACTTTCCGGCTCGGTTGACCGTTTTACCCTTAATGGCTCGGTCAACCCTTCCAAACAAACCTTGACATCCTTTTTCAAGTCCATTACCTCCGGGACCCTATTCTAAGGGTTCCTAACCTTTTCTGGCCTTCCGGGCCATTTCTGGTCCCTTAAATCCTTCCCGAACCTTCCGAAGTCACTCCTAGTGAAGCTATGCTAAAAATTGCATAGTAGTCACTAGTACAGGCTCCTAAATCTTCTCAAGATATGTTGCTTGCTGACCTTAAAACTTTTCTAACTGGCTAGCGCCACTAGTAGTAGTGCCAAGCGAATATTTGGTCTGGAGTGGCGCCAGAAAGATTTTTGGCCTGGCGCCACTGCAACAGGCGCAAGATCATTCTTCCCTCTATAAATACAGAGCCTCTTTCAGCGTGAAAGAGGTCTGCAAATTCAATCTAAAAACTCCCCTCTTCGATATACAGAGCTCATAGCCTTCCTAAACCCTAACTTCTTTAGGTTCTCTAAACCCTAGCCTCAATACATAAACCCTAGCCTCCTATACACTCATATAAACTCACATACACTCATACACTAGCCTCTAAAACCTCCATTGAAGACTTGAAATGCTGCAAACTGGAGTTCTCGAAGATTAAGATGAAGACTGAAGTGAAGACCGAAGCAAAGCAAGAAAAGCAAGGCGCGCAAAGCAAAGAAAAATAAACAAGACACAAGGTAGGCTTTCTCTTTAAGTTTATGCATCTTCCCCCTCTCTTCTCTCTCCTAACCCACTTGGGTTTTCTTCTATTTTAATCCCCCATCTTCTTCCCCCCCTTTCTTGCGTGCTTGAAACAAGGGACTTCAAGGTCCATGTGTAGGATTAGGCTATTGGAGGGTCACCATGTCGGGGGCTTTCTTTTAGTCTAACCGGAGACCACGTGGGTTCAAGCCCCTTGATTATGTGGTGAAGCCTTTAACCTTGTATGTTCACGAACCCAACTTGCATTGTGTATATCATGATTGTAAGCACCCATTTTTTACTGCTCGACGGTCTCCACTCCGTCCAGACTTGTGTTCAAGTCATTGTGGGCATATTTCAATCTAAATTAACTGTGTAAGTCCAATCCCATCAATTCATCGCTTCGCGGGCCCACCAGGCCCAAATAGAGGCAAAATGACCAAAATGCCCTTAGGGGCATTGTCCTTTCCAATTCCAATTCCAATCCCTTTCTCGAGACAGTTGATTCCTCGAGACGGTAAATCTATTCCAAATCAGGCACGTCTTTCCGAAGACGGTAAGTCCCCTTTCCAATTCTAAATCAGGCACATCTTTCCGAAGACGATAAGACCCCTTTCCAATTTCAATCCCTCTCTCGAGACAGTTGATTCCTCGAGACGATAAATCTATTCCAAATCAGGCACGTCTTTCCGAAGACAGTAAGTCCCCTTTCCAATTCCAAATTAGGCACGTCTTTCCAAAGACGATAAGACCCCTTTCTAATTCCAATCCCTCTCTCGAGATAGTTGATTCCTCGAGACGGTAAATCTACTCCAATCAGGCACGTCTTTCCGAAGACGATAAGACCCCTTTCCAATTCCAATCCCTCTCTCAAGACAGTTAATTCCTCGAGACGGTAAATCAACTCTAATCAGGTGCATCTTTCTGAAGACGATAAGACCCCTTTCCAATTCCAATCCCTCTCTCGAGACAGTTGATTCCTCGAGGCGACAATTCGGCATGTTTTTTGAATAAAATCTCTTCGAAACGGTAAGTCCCTTTAAACCTATCGACCGGACGAGACCCTAAGTCCCCTAGATGGTAGAACGGTCCACCACCTTTGCCGCCTGCTAGCCCGCTAATGCAGAAATGTCCATTTAGGCACGCCTTCTGAGAAAGTTGACTTCTTAGGCGCTAAGTCCCTTTAGCAGCTTCCCAAGATCAGGCAGTCTCGGGAATGATCGCGAACCGTCAGAGTTGGGAAATACTCGCAAACAGGTTGATATAGGGAATTACCAACAAACCCCTGTATCACGCGACCGCCGTCAGAGTGACGGAAACACGCAAAACCCAGGTCAACACCGGTGCCTGCTAGCCCACTTTGGTGAAAAATGACCAAACTGCCCCTTGGGCCTTTTCTGGCACGTTTCTCAAGAACACACCTGAGTCTTCAGAACGGTAAGTCCAACCTTTCAAGATTGTCTTAAAAGTAATCCGGCATGATTAGGTGGCTTCTAGTCAATTTCAGGCCAGTTCCAAGACTTTTCGGTCAAGATGACCATTTTGCCCCTAGGCATCCGAATGCCCCGAGGACCACGCCGGCTCTGGGTATCAAATTGGTAGCCTCCTGAGAATACTTCTTATAGTATTCCCAACCTTCCTCTATCTTTTCGGATAATTCCGAGTCAATTCCGGCAAACTCGGTGCAAAATGACCTTTTTGCCCCTAGTGGGCCGGTCGTCTTTTTTTAGCCACGCCGGCTCTGGGTATCAAACCGGTAACCTCCTGAGATTGCTTCTTATAGTATTCTCAACTTTACTCTATCTTTTCGGATCATTCCGAGTCAGTTTCGGCAAACCCGATACGAAATAACCATTTTGCCCCTAGTGGGCTGGTCACCTTTTCCGACCACACCGGCTCTGGGTAACAAACCGGCAACCTTTGGAAACATTTTGAATAATGTTTCCAAATCTCGACTCTTCTTCCGAGACAATCTGAGTCCGTCCCGGCAACTTCCTGGTCCGATTGACCGTTTTGCCCCTAAAGGCCCAGTCAACCCTTCCGACATGTCCTATCATCCTTTTTCAAGTCCATTACCTCCATGACACTGTTTTAAGTGTTCCTGCTCTTTTCCGGCCTTTCGGGTCATTCCCGGCCTCTTCAAATCATTCCCGGACTTTCCGGAGTCACTCCTAGTGAAGCCAGGCTAAAAATTGCATGGTAGTCACTAGTACAGGCGCCCAAATCTGTCAATGATACGTTACTTGCCGACTTAACAAACTTTCCTAACTGGTTACCAAGAAATGGCCTGGCGCCACTCCTAGTGGCGTTAAGAGGAAATTTGCCCTGGCGCCACTGCAACAGGCGCCAAGTCTATCCTATCTCTATAAATACAGAGCCTCCTCCAGCGTGAAAGAGGTCCACAAACTCAGTCTAAAAATCCTATATTTCGATATACAGAGCTCGTACACTCCCAAAACCCTAGTTTCTCTAGGTTTTCCAAACCCTAGCCACCATACACTAAACCCTAGCCTTCTATACACTCATACAAACCCCCATACACTTATACACTAGCCTCAATCCTCCTTTGAAGACTTGAAGTGCTGCAAACTTAAGCCTTGAAGATTGAAGACGAAGATTAAGATGAAGACCGAAGAAAGGCAAGGCACGCAAAGCCAAGTAAAATAAACAAGACAGGGTAGGCTTTCGTTTTACGTTTTTGCACTTCCCCCCTCTCTCTTCTCTCTCCTAACCCACTTGGGTTTTCTCTATTTTAATCCCCCATCTCTTTCCCCCTTTTCTTTGCATGCTTGAAACAAGAGGATTTCCGGTCCATGTGTAGGATTAGACTATTAGAGGGTCACCGTGTCGGGGGCTTTTGTTTTAGTCTAACCGAAGACCACGTGGGTTCGACCCCCTTGATTATATGGTGAAGCCTTAACCTTGTATGTTCACGACCCCAAATTTGCATTGTGCATATCATGATTCTTGCATTCTTCTAAAAGTCATTTTCAAACTTGTTTTCAAAATTGCATCAAAATCTCCTTTTTCAAAACTTGTTTTCAAAATCACAATCCTAGGGTGATTCTAGCCTTTCCATGGCTAGGGTTGCTTTAGGAAAGTGTTACATTTAAAGTGACTTTTATGGTCCATATTTTCAACTCTTGTTGTTTTCAAAACTACTTTCTTAAAGTGGTTTTAGCCTTCTTATGGTTACAATCGTTTTAGGAAAGTGAGATGTTTTTATACTTTCCAAAAAACTCTCCTTTCAAAAGTCTCTCTTTCTAAAATCCTCTCTTTCAATATGCTTCCCAAAAAAAACTCTTCCTCCCAAAATTGTTTTCAAAAGCTCTCTTCAAAATTCTATTTTCAAACTCCTTTCCAAAACACTCTCCTCAAAATTCATTTTCCTAAAAACTCTTTCCTAAAAGCTTCTTCCAAAATCTTATTTTCAAAACTCTCTCAAAGTTTTACTTTCCAAAAACTTCCTTCCTAACATTCTTTTCAAAATACGCTTTCTAAAAAACTCCTCTTTAGAATCTTCCTTCAAAATCTTCATTTCCAAAAACACACTTTCCAAAAAACTCTTTCCTTGGTGTCTAAGTGAAGCCCTAGAATCCACAATTAGGAAACCCTAATTTTCTTTCCAAAGACATGGTTTTCAAACTTGCCTTAAAACCTAGATTCCCAAAATCTCTTGTTTTTTACATCAAAACTATACATATTTCCAAAAACCTCTTTTCTACGTCGAAACTATAGTCTTCCAAATCTAGGGTTTCTAAAACTTCCCTTTCTAAATCCTTGTCAAATCAAATCTTCCCTTTAGGAAACCAAATCCAATCTCCTGTTTAGGAAACTAGATCCAATCCTCCGTTTTTGGAAATAAAATCAAACCTTCTCTTTTAGAAACAAAATCTAATCCCTTGCTTTAGGAAATAGGAATCTTAACCCTTCCTAGTCTAAATCTTTCCTAATTCAAATCCTTCCTAATCTTCTACTTTCCTAAATCTTAAGTTTCCAAAACTTGAACATAAAAATCTTTCCTAAATTTTAAAACTCAACTTCCACATCTTTCCTATTTCAACCCTTTTTCTTATTTCTACCCCCTTTTTCAAATCTTAACTTTCCAAATCTAAGTTTTCCAATCTTTCCTAAATTCAAACCTTTCCTAATCTCAAGATCTTCTAAAACTCTAAAACTTTCTAAGTCCTAAACTTTCTAAATTTCAAAGCTCTCCAAATTCGAAGTTTTCTAAATTTAAAAACTTTCTTAAGTTAAATTCTTCTAAACTTCCCAAATCTTTCTTAAGTCAAAATTTTTCTAAATTCCATACCTTTCCAAATCCAAATCTTCAAATCTTTCTTAAGTTCAAATCTTTCCAAAACTCTAAATTTTCTTAAATTTAAATCTTTCTAAAATTCTAAGACTTCCTAAATTTCAAATCTTTCCAAATCCAAAACTTTCTAAATTCTAAACTTTCCAACTTTCAAAACTTTCCTAATTCGAACACTTTTCTATTTTGAAACTTTCCTAAATCAAACCTTTCCTAATTCGAATCCGTACTAAATCCAAGCTTTCCTAATCTTTCCAAGTCCAATATTCAAGTCAATTCTTTTTTAAAATCTTTCCAAGTCAAATCCAATCTTTCTTTTCTAAGTCCTTAAGTCTAGGTTTCCTAAAACCAAGTTTTCCAAAGTCGAGTCTTTTCAAATCTTCCAATCAAAGTTCAATCTCTCAATCTTCCAATTCAATTTCCAATTCAATCTCTTTCTTCCAATCATATCTTCCATTTTCAATCAGACTCTTGTCCGAACTACGATTGACCTGATTCCTCCAAAAGGATACGTAAGCAACCCTCATGGGTGCGGTCACAACATTTTTCAAATTCTTATATTTCCACAATCTTTTTCAAATCTCCAATTCTACAATCTTCTTCAAGCTTCCAATTCTATGTTCTATTTTCAACTTTCAATTCCAAATTTCAATTTCCAAATCTCTATTTTCAATTTCCAAAACCTTCTTTCCAAATTCAAACTTCTATCTCTTTCTTTCCAAATCGATTTTTTTTTTATTCTCTTTTCTTGCACTTGCATATCATGCATCATGTTAACCTTGTTTTTCAAGTGGATAGGATTGAATATTTGTTAGTTGAAAACTCTCATAGGTGAATCTAGAGTAGATTGACATGTAGGTACCAAAAGGAGGGGGTAGGGTGATGGCTTAGTGCGTCTTCCCTACATGTAACCAACATCCGAACCTGAATCACTGATTTCAAAGACCAAAATCGGAGTTAATTTCTAAAAAGGGCTAAATATTTTCCAAAGGTTGCCAAACAACCTGTTTTTTTTAAAAACCCTCTCTTGAGGAGATGTTTTCAAAATCGTTTTCAAAAACCCTAAGTGTAGTTTTCGGATTATGCTTAGTTTTTAGGTGACCTAACTCACCTTAATCAAGTTAGGTGGTGACTCCAAACTTTTTTCAAAAGCCCTTTATTCAAATCAATTTTTAATTTAAACCTAGTCGCACTCATTCTTCTAGGAGGGTGTGTTCTAACGAGAGAGTGCAGCATTTTTCCCGCTTGTGTGTGTATTCCTCGAGTGTGAAAAATCTGAGCGCGACAATGATCTTGCATTCTTCTAAAATTCGTTTTCAAACTCGTTTTCAAAAGTTGCATTAACATTGTTTTCAAACTTTCATCAAAACCTTCTTTTTCAAAACTTGTTTTCAAAATCACAATCCTAAGGTGATTCTAGCATTTTCATGGTCAGGGTTGCTTTAAGAAAGTGTTACATTTAAAGTGACCAATATGGTCCATATTTTTAAAATCATTGTTTTCAAAACCACTATCCTAAAGTGTTTCTAGCCCTCTCATGGTTAAAATCGCTTTAAGAAAGTGAGTTATTTTATATATACTTTCTAAAAACTCTCCTTTCAAATCCCTCATTCTAAAAACCTCTTTTTCAACATAATTTTCAAAAACTCTCTCCAATTTCCTTCTTTAAATTCCTTTTCAAAATTGTTTTCTCAAAACTTCCAAAAAACTCCTTTCCACAATACTCTCCTCAAAATTCACTTTCTAAAAACGCTCCCTAAATCTCTTTCGTAACTCCTCTTTCCTAAAACCCTCTTCCAAAATCTTCTTTCCTAAAAAAACTCCCTTTTCAAGTTTACTTTCTAAAAACTCATCTTTAGGATTTCCTTTTAAAAATCTCCCTTTCCAAAAATTCACTTTCCAAAAATCTCTTTCATTAGAGCCCAAGTTAAACCCTAGAGCCAACGATTAGGAAACCCTAACTTTTCTTGCCTCAAAACCTAGGTTTCCAAAATCTCTCCCTTTTACATCAAAAATCTTAAGTTTCCAAAAACTTCTTCTCTATTTCAAAACTATAGTCTTTCAAATCTAGGGTTTCTAAAACTTCCCTTTAGGAAACTAAATCCAATCTTCCCTTTAGGAAACTAAATTCAATCTTCCCATTTAGGAAACTAGATCCTATCCTCCGTTTTCGGAAAACAAAATCAAAATACCTCTTTTTAGAAGCAAAATCCAATCCCTTGTTTTAGGAAATATGAATCTCAATCCTTCCAACTCCAAAGCTTTCTTAATTCAAATCATTCCTAATTTAGTCCCTTCCTAAACCATAAGTTTCGTAAACCTAAACCTTTAAATCTTTCCTTAAACTTTAAGTTTCCAAATCTTTCCTGATTCAACCCTTTCCTAGTTCCATCCCTTTTCAAATCTTAACTTTTCAAATTCAAATCTTCAAATCTTTCTTAAACTTAAACCTTTCCTAATTCCAAGAATTTCTAAAACTCAAACTTTGAATCTTTCTAAAATTCTAAACTTTCCTAAACTTCAAATCTTTCTAAATCTAAAACTTTCTAAACTCAAAACTTTATTACTTTCAAAACTTCTCTATTTCAAAACATTCCAAATTTTAAACTTTTCAATTTCCAAACTTTCTTAAAATGAAACCTTTCTTATTTCAAAACTTTCCTAAATTGAAATCTTTTCTAAAACGAACTTTCCTAATTCGAACCTTTCCTAATCTTCCAAGTTCAACATTCGAGTCAAATCTTTCTTAACCTCAAGTCTTTCCTAAATTCCATATTTCCTAAGTCTAGGTTTCCTAAAAGCCTATCTTTCCAAAATCTAGTTCAAGTTCTTGTCCAAGGGTCAAATCCTACTTCAAGTTCAATTTTAGGTCTAAGTTCAATCTCTTGATCTTCAAATCCAAATTCCAATTCAATTTCTTTCTTTCAGTCATACGTTCTATCTTCTATAGGACTCTTGTCTGAACTACGACTGACCTGATTTCTCCAAAAGGATAGGTAGGCAACCCTCGTAGGTGCGGTCACAACTTTTTTTTCCAATCTCAAATTCCACAACCTTTTTCAAGCTTCTATTTCCATAACTCTTTTCAAATCTCCAATTCCCTAATCTCTTCCAAGCTTTTAATTTCAAATTTCTATTTCCAATTTCTAAAACTTTCCAATTTCAAATCTATTTTTTTTAAAATTTCTTTTTAAATCAAATCAATTTATTTTCAAATCTATTTTTCGACTTTCTTTTCTTTTCTTGCGTATCATGCATCATGTCTTTTTAAACATTCTTTTTCTAAAGTGGATAGGATTGAACATTTGTTAGTTGAAGACTCTCATAGGTGAATCTAGGGTAAATAGACATGTAAGTACCACAAGGGCGGGGTAGGGTGATGGCTTAGTACGTCATGGCTTAGTACGTCTTCCCTACACGTAACCAACCTCCGAACCTAGGATCACTGATTTCGAAGACCAAAATGGAGTTATTTTTCAGAAAAGGGCTTAAATATTTTTCAAAGGTTGCCAAACAACCTATTTTCTTAAAAATCCTCTCTTGAGGAAGTATTTTTAAAATTGTTTTCCAAAAACCCTAAGTATAGTCTTCGGATTGTGCTTAGTTTTAGATGACCTAACTCATCTTAATCAAGTTAGGTGGCGACTCTAAATGTTTTCTAAAAACCCTTTATTTAAATCAATTTTTAATTCAAACCTAGTCACATTCATTCTTCTAGGAGGATGAGTTCTAACGAGAGAATACAATATTTTTTCCGCTTGTGTGTGTATTTCTCGAGTGCGAAAAATCTGGGCGCGACACCTTGGATTTTGGAAAATAAAAACATTTGTTTGAAAATTCAAAAACCTTGAGAATGTGCCCAGATTGTTTTATGTATGTTAGTGCTATGTGATTGTGATGCCATGGGGTGCATGGTTTGTGTTCCATTGTCAAGTTTTGGGCATTGTAGATACCATTTACAAACGAGACTTTGCTGAAATTTTCTAAAATGATGAAAATGTTAGAAATTTTTGAAAAAAAATATTTTTGAAAGGAAAAGAGATAAAACCTTTGAAGATGGGGGTCTTTTTGGTAGAGAATACCTTGAGAAACTTGGTGGGACTTGGAATTAGTATTTTTTTTTTTTTGAAGGAAACGTTCACAAACCTAGGAACTTGATTTGGAATAAAAATTTTGAAGGAAAGGTTTTGAAAACCATGAAATGGATTTTTAATAAAACTTTTGAGGGAAGAGTTTAAAGAACCTTAGAAATTGATAAAAAAATTTTGGAAAAATTTTTAGAAAACCTTTGAGAATGGATTTTGAATAAAAATTTTGAGGGAAGAGTTTAAAAAACCTAGAAATTGATAAAAAAAAAAAACTTTTGGAAGAAAAGTTTAGAAAACTTTTGAGAATGGATTTTGAATAAAACTTTTTAGGGAAGAGTTTAACGAAACCTAGAAATTGATGAAACTTTTGAAGGAAAAGTTTAGAAACCTTTTGAGAATTGATTTCAAATAAAGCTTTAAAATTTGATTTCGAAATTGACTTTGGATTTCGTTTTTGAAATAAACTTTTGAAGGGAAAGGTTTAAGAAACTTGAAAGTTAAGGAATATTATAGAGTAGACTTCGCTAGGGGTAAGGTGATAGGATTTACTTTGTCCTTTCCTTCTCTTCCTTTTATTTTTCCATACTTCTCTTTTCGTTTGAGCTATATGAATCCTATATTGATACTCTTACCTTAATTTGATTTTCAAGATGGCAGATGATATCTTGAGGTGAATGAGGGCTTGGTATGACGGGTATCGTCCAAATGAGCAGGACATCTTCTGCCAGACGTTTGGTCGTATTGCTTCACTCCTGTCAGTGCGGCTCATTCTAATATTCATAGAGGTAGTGGTTTCTTTTTGGCAATCGGACTTGCATCTTTTTCACTTCAGGGAATATGAGTTAACTCCTACTCCTGACGAGTAAAGATTTTTTCTTGGTTTTCGGGATGACTCGGCTGACATTATGGGACCCATCTTCCTTGAACGTTGTATTTTGGTTGTCTTAACTCAACTTGGGCTCTAATGGACTATTTTTACTTCTGGCTTCCTACCCCAATTTCCTTACGTTCTTATGGAGTTTTTGTTTTTCCACTTTGAGTTTGCGACGAGTATGGCAGTTCATCTAGGTAATTGGAGTTCTTTCATAGGATTGGTCGATTTCTTGTATGTTGACCTTGGCTTTACTCTTCTTGAGCCTCCTGGTATTTCTCAAGGAGGATGACCTGATTGACTGTCAATTATATACGTTGCTTGCCAGTATTCGCAAAGGGTGATCATATGCTCATATGGTTATGGGAAAGACGTATATCAGCTTCTCTCAATTCTAGCAGGGTATTGATGTTCATTTTTTAGGATGTGCCACACTTTTCCAACTTTAGGCAATCGGACATTTGTTCATTATTCCCTTATTTTAGCATACATGATATCCCGAGCTTGACCATATATATTCCCTAGTGAGATCCCAGAGAGTTATCATAGATGGTGAGAGGTTCTAGAGAGTTATCATCTGATCCTAGTAAGGTTCACTGACTATTTGGTATGGGTCGCCTATCTTCGAGGCAGGAGGTCTGACACGATTAGATGGTGTACAGGGGCATGCCTTGTGGAGTCAGAGAAGTGCTTTGATGATTATTGACTAATGTGGTTTGCTGAAGTGGACTTCTTGTGCGTTAAGTTGTGCTAAAGGTTTTTGGGCTTTTGATTTGCCCCAGTTGGGCTGTACTCTGGATGACTGGATGCTCTGGATAGCTGGATATCTATGGATAACTAGATGTTTTGGATCGCTAGATGTTTTGAATAGCTGGATGCTTCGAGTAGTCGAATATTCAGGATGGCTTGGTATTGTACTTTATTGAGTTGTGACATCATGATGCTGGGCTTGAAGACATCTTGGGACTTGAGAAAGCTTAGGAAAATACCTCTTGAACTTGTACTTATCCCAATATTTTGTTAGCAATATCAAGATGTAACAGGCTATTCTTTAATAAATGACTTAAGATATTCATACCTATCACTTTGCCATGCTGAGCTTAGAAATTTATTACCAACGTAGGTTTCCCATAGGTTGGCATCTATTGACCCATTGTTGAGGCGTGAGATTTTGCTGCTCTGCTGAGGCTGTCTTGTTGGTGCTTCTTGGACTGCTGATCCGGAGAATTGACTCTTTTCTTCTTTTTTTTTTTCTTTTTCTCTCATTTAAACCATTTCTGGCATCCGTGCCCTTGCAGGTTTTCATGGATGCTGGTTCTACCATTTTTGCACGTCAACACCCGTTTTAAGGTTTTCACTGCGTCAATAGTTTTGTAAATTGCCATGACCCTACTCTTTTATCCATATCACCCCGAAGGGTTTTCATTATGTCCTCAGGCCATGCCTTTTCTTTTAATTTCTCTCATTGATGCCGATGAAGACAACTCCTTTCTGAATGAGAACATGAGTGTAGAGTTCTTTGATTTGGAAGAACGATTGATGACGAAATCTATTGCTAACTGAAGTCGCTGCTTTGGTGAAAACTATTGATGTTACTTTTAACATTGAGCCTATAGCTAAGTTAGAATTTCTGCTAGATAGAGCATTTTTTAGTGTAATCATCTTCCCCTAAAGAGTAATGATAGTAATGACCGATCTTAAAGGTCTTTATTTTAGACTGTAATTTGGGCTTGGTTATGAGGTATTTGAAAGGAAGGGATAAAGGCTCAAAATATTTTGCTTATACTTGGCTTTTTAATACCTATAATCACCTTGGATAGCTAGACTCTCTCTCTTCTTGCTGCTCTAAGTTTTCGCTCTCCCCTTTTGTTTTTGGATTTAAACCTATCCCGGCTCTTGTGTTTCTTCTCTTAGTTGCATCTTGTCTCTCTTTTTCAATGATCCTAGATCTATTACTTTTACACCATGGTATTCTTACAGATTTTCACTAGGTTAAAGTTTTTGTATCTTGCCATGCCTCCTCCTTTTCACCCATAATGCCTTTTCGGGTTTTCACTGTGTCCACGAGGTCATGCTATATATGATTATTTTCTACCATTCCTATGAAGGTCAATGTTCTCTCTGTTGTAGTGTTGACTCTCTTATTTCAAGCATAGAAGAGTTTGAGATTTTCTCTTTTTTCATTTTTTTCTGCTTTCTCTCTTGGGCACTCCTTAAACCTATATCCGCTCTTTATTTCTCTTTTTCTATTTACTCTATCTCGACCTATTATCGGCGGTGATCACTAGGTCGGGTTTTTTGAAGGAGTAATATTATTCTTCTGAATCTAAATTGAATTACCTTGAGAGCTTTGAAGATGCAACACTTGGTCTTTAATGGATGTTTAGAGGTTTGTATTTGAGTATATAGAGTACATGGAAGCTAGGGTTTGAGTGTATGAAGGCTAGGATTTGAGAAGGCTTGAGAGAATTAGGGCTTTGAGGGAATTCGAGCTCTGTTTTTAGTGAGGCAGAATTTTTGGACTGAGTTTGCGGACCCTTTTTACATAGGGGAGGGCCTGTATTTATAGGCAAACCGAACAAGAACTGGCGCCTGTTGCAGTAGTGCCAGTGCTTTTTGAAGTTGAAGCCATTTATTGGCTTGTAGTGGCGTCAACCACTTAGGCAAGTTTTAAGGCGGTAATAAACATATTTTTTGATCCTTGGGATCCAAGGCAAAAGATTTGGGCGCCTATCCTAGTGACTACCATGCAATTTTTGGCTTGGCTTCACTAGAAGTGATTCCAGAAAGTCTGGGAACAATCTGGAAGGATGAGGATAGACGGGAACCTCTAAAAGAGTATCCCAGAGGTAAATGGCTTGAGAACTAGTGCCGAAATTGTTCAAAAGAGTGATTGGCCTACCAAGGGCAAAACAGTCACCTGAACTTGGAAAACACTGCACTGGACTCGAAGTGACCCATAAGAATGCTTGAAGGTTGGAAACACTATCAAGAATGTTTTGGGGGATTGCCGATTTGATACTCAGAGCCGGTGTGGTTGGAAAAAGCGACCGATGCACTAGGGGTAAAACGGTCATTTTGCACTGGGCTTACTAGAATAGATTAAAAATGGTCCTGAAAGGTGCCAAATGGTTAGGAATACTATAAGAAGCATCCTCGGGAGGTAACCGGATTGATACCCAAAGTTAGTGTAGTTCCTAGAGGTGATCGGGTATCTAGGGGCAAAATAATCATTTTGACTAAATGCTCTCGGAATCGGTCTGAAAGCAACTGGAAGGCACTTGAACACACTATATTGTCTTTGGGAGAATTTGGGAAGGGTGGACTTACCGTTTTGAGGACTTAGGTACTTTCTCGAAAAGCGTCCTGGAAGGGCCCAAGGGACAGTTTGGTCATTTTTTACCAGAGTGGGCTAGCAAGCATTGGTGTTGACTTAGGTTTTGAGTGTTTCCATCACTCTAATGGTGTGTAACGAGTTAATTTTCAAAAGTATCCTGACCTTAGATAAACGTGTCATGGCCAAAAGGCGTGTTCGGTCTCGTGACATAGGAGGTTTGTTAGCAATTCCCAATGTTGACCTATTTGCAAGTGTTTTCATCACTTTGATGGTTGTGATATTTGTGAATGTTTTCATCACTCCAATGGTGTGCGTTCATTCTAGAGACTGCATGATCTCGAGAAGCTTCTAGATGGTCTTATTGTCTCAAGGCCTTAGGTACTTTCTCGAGCAATGTGCCGGATTACGGACATTCTACATTGGCAGGCTAGTAGGCACCAAAAGTGAACCACTCTACCATCTCGGGGACTTGGGTTCTGTCCCGGTGTACAGGTTTGAAGGGACTTATTGTTTTGAGGGATTCTGTGCTTTCTTGGTAACTGTGCCATACTAGATGGACTTACCTTTTGAGAGATCAACTTTCTCGAAAGATGTGCTGAATTAAGTTTGATTGGTCTGGATTGGAATTTAAAGTTGGAATTGAGGTTGAAATAGGAACATACTGTCCTTAGGAAGACGTGCCAATTGGAATTGGACTGACTAATACTCTAAGGGTATTTTGGTCGTTTTGCCTCTATTGGGCCTGCGAAGTGATTGATTGACTAGATTGAGTCTGGAAAGCTAGTTTGGGCTTGGAAGTGTCTGTGTTGGTTTGAATGTGAGTCTAGTCGAGCCTGAGATTATCGAGAGAGCAAAAATAGGGTGCTTACACTGACTAGCTAGAACTCTACCCAACGGGAATGATGAAAACTGTCTCTGGCAAGGCCGAAGTGCTACCGGAATCCCACCAGTAACAAGGTATAATTTAAATCAGTGGTTAGTTTCCAACTGAAGCCATTACGATGCTACATTGTCTAGCATGGCTTAGTAGGTATCTAAACTATTACCAGGGGTGAATTCCGGCACCTACCATCCCTTCAACATAGCTGGACCCCTATCTGATTTCGGGCTCCAAATAAACCCCACCCTAGCTATTACTTGGTCTAATTCTAGTCTCCAAACAGACCCCTACCTAGTTGTTACTCTATCAAACTCCCAGCTCCAAACAAGCCCTTGCCTTGCCGACACTTTGCCTGATTTTCAGCAACCAAATTGTATCCGTACTAAGTTAAAACTCCACTAAAATCACTCCAGGTACAAAAGTTTACATTCAAAGCCATGGGAACCATGCATTTCTGCTTGTACTCCTGCTCAATTTCTGGTGGTCTATTTGGGCTTTTAGCTGGCATATTGAATCAAAATATCCATTTATAGCTGCATTTTGACTCTTCATATGCTGTCATAATGCCTATTTTCAAAATCATAAAAATTGCATATTAACTCATTTGAGTAGTCGTAATGCCCATTTTCAAATAACAAATTGCATTTTTGGCCGGTTATAAGCTGTCGTAATGCCTAGTTACAAACCCAAAAAATACCTTTTTGAAAATAAATGTCCAGACCATCGTCATGAGCCACTGTAGATATGCTCTATGGTTGTCGTTACACGGATCTTACGTATCAAAAATACGTGGCCCACTAAAATGACAAAAATACCTATCGCGCCTCGGTTTTTACCTAAGCCCTATTGGCCTAAGAAAAGCATAGTACTCTCTTTGTTAGAACTTACCCTCCTAAAAGGACAAGTGCGACGGGGGTTTGAAGTGGAAAACTTGTTTTTAATTTTGATTTTTTAGAAAAATTTGGAGTCGCCGCCTAACATAATTAAATATGTGCTAGGTCACCTAAAAGTTAAGTGTAAACTGAAGATAAACTTAGGTTTTTCGAAAAGGTTTTGGAACTGCCCTTCTTAAGAACGTTTTTAGAAAAGAGATTTTTATCAACCTTTTGAAATGTTTTAAAGCCCTTTTGAAAACGTGACTCTAGTTTTGGTCTTTGAAACATAAATCTATGGTTTGGGGGTTGGTTGCATGTAAGAAATATATCCTAAGATCATCACCCTACCCCACCATTTTAGTACCTACATATCTAATCATCCTTAGTTCACTCACTTGAATCACTAGTTACTAACATCCACTTATTATCTATTTTAGAATTTTGAAAGCAGGGTTCGGTCTTCACTTTTTGGATGAATGATGCATGATACAAGTTTTGGAAAGGTTTTTAGAAGATTAGAAAAGAGTTTGAAACTAGACTTTTTAAAGAGTTGAAAATTTTGAAAAGAGTATTTGACTTGAAAATAAGGTTATGACCGCACCTATTTGAAGGTTGCCTATGTATCTCATTTGGCGAGAATTAGGGTGAGAATAAGGTCTTTTTTAGTTGGGGCAAGTTTTGAAATTGTATGATTGAAATGTTTTTGAAAAGTGTCCATTTGAAGGGCGTGGTGACCGCAACTAGGTTTCTCTAAGTTGCCTACATATCTCATTTGGCGAGAATCAGGTCAGTCGTAGTTCAAGCAAGGGCCCAATTGAAAATGAACTCATAGGAGTCTTGAAAGGTTTCTTTTAAAACTTGAACTTGAAATAATTTTGACTTGGAAGTTGACTTGGAGAGTTTTGAAAATGCCCTTGGAATAGGACTTGGAATGTTTTGAAAATGCCCTTGAAATAGGACTTGGATTGTTTTGAAGATGCCTTTGAAATAGGACTTGGACTGTTTTTGGAAAGTTCTTAAAGTCGAACTTGAATGTTTTTTCAAAAATATTTTTAAAAGTGTTTTTGGAAGCAACTTGAAAAAGTTATGGAAAGTTTTCAAAGCAATTCAAGTGAGTTTTGGAATAGAAATTGAAAATGTTTTGAGGTATTTTTGAAAGTAACTCAAGAGAGTTTTGAAATGTTCTTGAAACAACTCTAGGGAGTTTGGAAATATTTTTTGGATGGAACTTTGAAAGCGTTTTTGAAGTATTTTTGGAAGTAACTCAAGAGGGAATATTTTTGAAACAACTCTAGAGAATTTTGGAATATTTTTGAAAACAACTCAAGGGGGCTAGGGTTGAAATATTTTTGAAACAACTCAAGAGATTTTTGGAATGTTTTTGAAAATAACTCAAGAGAGTTTTGAAATATTTTTTGAAAGCTTGATTCGAAGATTTTGAAATAGATTTTGGATTAGGAAAGTTCTTGTGAACTTGTCTTTGAAAAGTTTTTGAAAACCATTTTTTAATACCTTATAGAAGGTATGTTAAATATCTCACCACCTTTGAGAGATTAGTTATTGAGAGACTAACTCCTTTAAGGTTATAAATTTTGAAAACATGTTTCGAAAAGGGGCTAGAGACTTTCCTTAGGTTTTCAAAGCTTTAGAGTTATATAACCCTACTTGATATCTCACTTTCCTTAAAAAACCACAATCATTGAATGATTAAGATTGTCTTAAGGATGTAACTTTTGAAAATCATTTTTGAAAGAGGTTGTGGAAAACATTTAGGGTTTATAACCCTATTATGAACCTTTGAAGGTTACATTTAATATATCATTTTTTCTTGGTAACCCTAACTATGAAAGGGTTAGGGACACCTTAAGGTTGTGAGTTTTTGAAAGCATTTTGAAAATTCTTTTTAGAAAATGTTAAGTGTTGTAAGCACCCCATTTTTGCCAGCTCAACAATCTCTACTCCGACCGGACTCGCATTTAAACCGACACAGTCACAATAGAGTCAAAACTAGTTGTCCAGACTCAATCTAGTCAATCAATCACTTTGCGGGCCTACCGGGCCAAATAGAAACAAAATGACCAAAATGCCCTCGGGGCATTACTTAGTCTAATTCTAATTGGCACGTCTTCCTAAATTCAATAAATCCCTATTTCAACTTAATTCCAGTTTCAAGTCCAATCCAGACCAATCAAACTCAATTCGGCTCGTCTTTCGAGAAAGCTTATCCCTCAGATGATAAGTCCATCAAGTCTAGTACGTTTATCAAGAAAACTCCACATAATGGAAAGTCCCTTCAAACCCGTTGATCGGGACGAAGCCCAAGTCCCCGATATAGTAGAACGGTTCACTTTTGGCGCCTGCTAGCCCGCCAAAGTAGAATGTCCGTTATCCGACACGTCTTTCGAGAAAGTTGATCCTTCAGAAGATAAGTTCATCTAGAAGCTTCCCGAGATCAGGTAATCTCTGGAATGAATGCACCCCGTCAAAGTGGCAGAAACACTCACAAACATCATAACCGTTAGAGTGGCGAAAACACTCGCACATAGGTCGATATTGGGAATTGCCAACAAAACCCCTATGTCACAGGACCGAACAAGCCTTTTGGCCGTGGCACATTTATCGAAGGATGAGATATCTTTGAAAATCAACTCATCACACACCGTCAGAGTGACAAAAACACTCAAATAAGATGTCTTTATTTTTTCTTTCCTTCTTTTTCTTTTTCTTTCACAGAAACTATACCATAGAAAGCCACCATTGCTCCTAAAAAAGACAGGCATTCACCTAGAGATCCCATCATTACCCGGCAAAGAGCTACACTAATGGCTGCCAATCCTGACGAGTCATCCTCCTTCTCTCGAGAAGAGGGCAATGAAATGAGAACTAAGATCGATTAGATGTTTAAGCTCATACAGTGCATGGCTATGAAAGATGCTGCTATAGCCCCATCATCATCCACGATTCTTCCTAAGGACTCTGAACCTGTTAACCCAAGGGTTGTGTTACAATCTGATGCTACGGGAAGAACAAAGAGGATTCCAAGGGGGCCAATACTGAAGAAGGGAAAACTATATTACTCTCGCCTGTTATGAAAAGAACTTGCTTTGACCCTTTTGGTCTAAAAATTTAAGGGTTAGAAGATTTGCTGCGAAGCCTCCATAGCCACGACACCTTTGGGCTTGCATCCTATAATGACTTGTGCTTCTTCCCAGACCATCTGAGACCTGCCAAGTTCAAGATGCCTGACTTTCAGAAATATGATGGCACTAGTACCCCTATTGCCGACCTTCGTCTGTATGCTGGGGCATTGAGTGGTTATGAAAACGATCTGAAAATCCTTATGCAATTGTTCCAACATAGTTTCATTGGGTCCGCCTTGCAATGGTTTGCCCGACTTGACCTAAGGAAGATCACAACCTGGATTGAGTTGGTCAACGCATTTAAAGCCTAATATCGCCACAACATTGACCTCACCTCTAACCGATGGTCCTTGATGACCATGAGTAAAGGAGAAAAAAAGAGCTTCAAAAGTTATGCCTTTAGATAGAGAGAGGCAGCTGCACAAGTCAATCCCCCGCTGGAAGAAAAGAAATATGTGCAATTGTTTGTACACACTTTTCAAAGCATATACTGTGAGAAACTCTACACTAGCATAGGGAAAAGCTTCTCCGAGTTCATCATGCAAGGGGAAAGGTAGAGAATGGTCTTAAGATGGGGAGAATTATAGACCCCTATGAAAAAATCGAAGAAAGTTCTGCCAACATAGTCAAGAAGGTAGCTACTACAAGGGGAGTGATCAAGAAGGAAAATGAGGTATCTACTATCTTGCCCATTCAACCACCCCAATACCATTGACCATTCCAGTCTCACCCTATCCTACCCATGCCTACTTTAACCATGCCTGCACAAGCACCCAACTTTGGCCCCGTTGGGGGACGACCTAACTTCAATAGGCCAGCCCGACGTATCCGTAACTTTGATATCTTAACCTGTACCCAAACCGAAGCTTACCATAACCTACTAAAGAACAACATCCTAAAGCCCATACCGGCCCGTCCATTACCAAGCCCTTTACCACCAACCTTTAATGGCACCCTCACTTGTGAGTTTCATTTGGGCCGCACTAGGCATGACACTGAAAGTTGTTTCTCCCTCAAACATAAAATTCAAGACTTGATAGATATTAAGACCATTGATCTACAACCAGTGAACCAAACTCCTACCCCTAATATGACCAAAAATCCTCTGTCGGACCACACAGTCAATGTGATACTAGAGAAAATAGAAGGGGAGGGGGAGTTGGATGAGATCATGGTCGAAGATTATGAAGGGAACTGGGAGACTGATGAAGAGAGTGATTGGGAGGAGGATCTCTCGCCGTGCCCGATCTATCTCTACAACCCTTATGAAGTGCCTGATTCGTCAGACTGGCTGATTGAGGAGCTAACACTTGTGGAGGAGAAACCTACTAAAGACATGGCCGCTGATGGTTGGGGTGCTAAATTTTTACACCTTATGTATGCTGCAGTTGAGTGCCACTTATTGGAGAATCCCTGCCTCGTGGCTCAGTTTAACTATGAAGACATGGGCTAGGAATAGAAGAGCTAAAAGTACTGGCAGACCCGTTTGAACTAGAGGGAGGCGAGCTAGCCACCCTGTTTATAGAAGAATCTGAAAAGGCTGCAGAGGGTAATAAGGAGGTCAATGAAGCTAACGACTGCGTCGTCACTGTCACCATACCTACAGCCTTAAAAAAAGTCTTTGCCTGCCTTGCCTTAGCTGGAGATCATAATCATGGATGGAGTGTCTAAAATGTGAGCATCGTCCCAAAACCATACTGAAAAGAATGCTCGTCAAAAAGCATACAAGAGAGGGGTGTTTTCACCCACTTTCTTTCTATCCCCTTTATATTTTGTCTTCAAATTGATGTTTGCATTTCCTTTCTGTTAAAGAACTCTATACTTTTCACTACAAGAACAAAATGATAGTTTTTCTTTCAATTGCTATTGTCTCATATTTTTTTTGTGAATGATGAATGCTTTCTACACAAGGGGTGTGTTCTATCTTATGGAGGACTTGACTTGGAGAGTGTGATAGCATAAGTTAACTACTCGCCCAATGATCAACTTTTCAAAAAGAGAGAGGATAATGATAAGTGAAGAAATCACCCAAAAGCAGCACTTGCAAGACACTGAAGCTAAACAATGTATGGCCAGACTATCAATAGGAAGAAGAGCCATCTTTCTTTTTTCCATAAAAAAAAATGTATATCCCTTTGCTCAACCCACTAGTGCCTCGCGGAGAGCGAAATATTTCTCTTCAACCCCAATCAAATACCATCCCCCCCCCCCCCCCCACATGCTGGGGCAGATAGATAATTAAGGTTTGCATGAAGAATGTTACTCATCCATCAAGCTGAAGCAACGTGAAGGCCTTGTGGATCAAGCAATCTAGTTTAAAATGAAGAGAGACCCTCATTTCATTTCCCATACAGTCAACATCAGCCATTGTAAAACCTTTTGAGCCGGTTACTTTTCTTTCTAAGAAAACCCCAACCTAGGGATCACCACCCATAATGGGTTAGGACAAAACACTAAGGAAAATATCTGAGAGAAAGGAGTTGTAGAATTGTTCATAAAAAGGAAAAAGAGAAAGAAGAAAAAGGAAAGCAAAGAGAAAGAGTTGTCAAGGGGCAAGTTGCCTTGAAATAATAAAAAAAAAAAGAAAAGAAAGAAGAAAGGGCCATATAGTAAAAGCCAGAAGAAAAAAAGAGTCATTTCATGGCATCCTGAGAAGTATATAGTAAAGGCAAGAAGGGAAATCCAAATGTGATCCTAGGCAATAAAAAAGCCCAGTAGAAGCAATAAGTTTGAGCCCTTACCATTTTTTGTAAAAACCCGAAACCACGGCCTACATAACAAACCCCATTAAAGTCCACTCTAATTGAAAAGGGATTGCTTGATCTAAATGAGCCAGACGTGTTGCTAAGGTAAAGAAAGAATAGTAAAAGACCAAACCCTGCCAGGAGAGCAGTTAAGAATGGTATGGATCTAAACCCTACTGAAAGCACTTCAAATTTGAGCCTGTACATCTCGTTGATTCAAAACCCCATAACTTAGCCTACATTATGGTTCTAAAACAAAGCCTCCTCAGATTGAAAGACTGGCTGATTATCGCTTTGCTAAAGGTCAGGTGAGTTGTTGCCTAAGCCCGAAGGGTTGAGAGTTCAAGCCAAAGAATCTCAGACACTAACCCGGAGTAGAAAATCAAAGTCTATCAAAAGGTTAAGAAAGGTACAAGGTGTTATCATCCAGTCAAGGTAAGGTTGAGCTAAAAGAGAGACCAAACCCCTAACAAGGAAGGAGTTTCCATTTCAAGGATGTAGAGTTTGACAGTACCCCATCCATGTTTGTTAATTGATGTATTTCCTCATATGTACTTTGCATTTTTATAAAAATTTCGGCATGACCTTCGCGTACATAGGATATAGCTCCCTATAGAAACAGAAGTCACCAATACAGTCCAACATCATATCCTAAACATGTAAATATATATCATCATCATTATCCCTGTATATGCATCTATCCATATATCTAGCTGTTTAAATCATAAATATCCATCCCTGCTCATACATTAATACATACATCTAACTATCTAAATTATAAATATCCATTCTGTTAAAAAATTACAAAATACATTGTCTAACAAAATAAATGAATATCCAGGACATGGTATAGAAGAAAGCTAGGTCAGCAACAGGGGCATCTATCACATGTCAAAATCAATGTCCAAGTTGAAATCTCTAAAGGTTGGCTCAGAAGGAGGTGGCTGACTACTCGAAGCACCAGCATCCTACAAAGAAGTAAGAACCTAAATTAGCATAGCACATCAGTAACTAAGTAACGCCAGGACAAAAAAAAGAAGGGACAACATACCCCGCTGCCTCCCATCTTAGCCAACCGGGGCAGCCAAAGTTAATACCTTAGCCTGGAACTGGTCCCTCTCCATCTGGAACTGGTCCCTTTTAGTCTAGTATCGGTTCCTCTAATCCTTCACGGTAGTGAACTCGGCCTGGGACAAATATCCTCCAGCTCGATGCCACAAGTTAACCACCTCCTGACCAATGGTGTAACCTCCAACCACTACCTCAAAGTGAGTGAAGGCCCTTACAAAGTGGGCCTCAAAATGTGCAGCATAATCAGTCTCTAGAGAAAGCAGAAAACCAGCACCTGGCTGATGCTCCTGGTATGGGATAAGAACCCCCTCGACCAAAGCTCCGAACATGTACTTAGGTGGATCCCTAGCCGACTAGAACACCTCGTGGAACTGATGCCAATGTCGGTCATCCAGATAAGACTCCCACGACTCATTGCTCAAAAAGGAAACCCTCAACAGTGACATAGGGACTAGATATCTAAGAGCCTCATAATGAATGGATCCAACAAAGGTCCGCCATGTCACGTCTTTCACCTCTATTAACTCTAGGATCGCCCGTAATGTCATAAAGTCAGTGATCTCAGAGCGGTGGCCCACATGATCACAGGCCCATCTTAAGGCTCGAGAATAAAGGTTAGCCTCTATTACCTCTGACAACAGACCTATAAGTACTTATAGCTCCACCAGACTAGAAAGGGCCAAAATTCACTTACACTGCCCCAGCGGGAGATAGTCCAAACTCTCATAGATCTAAGAAAGCAACCGAAAGAGAAAGACCCACAGTCCAGCTCTGATAATGCTCTCAAGTCAACTACCATGCTCACTAATTGGAAAGGGACGATTGACTTATTGTTATTACAAAAGCAGTTAAAAATGATGTACAGAACTAGACGTTGCCTCATAATATCTCACCGTGCGGGAGGTGGACCAACAGCAAAGGTACTCTCATCTTGACTGAGCTAAGAAACCAGAAAAGAAGAATAGTTATGAGGTGGCAGGTCCAACAAAGCACAAGCATCGACTCTGCTGACTAGCTGTAGGGTAATCTGTCGATCGATAAAAGAAAGTCCTGTAATAATGGCCCAATCCAATGGAGTAGGACCCAACTCAAAACCCACGAAGTGGAAGGTACCCGTCACGCCGAACCACCTCTCAATCAATGCCAGCACCAAATGTTTGTTCAGGAGATTAGCCTGTAATCCCATAAATGCTCCGAACCCAATCTCCACTAAGAAGGCACGATAAGATGGAGCGACCTACTGCATGGTGCTGAAAACCAAATGGCTGGCCTCTCTGAAGGATGTATGTACTCAAGGAGGAAGCAAGTGCTATCGAGAGTAGACACTGGGTGGTTAAGCGAGGTCCCCTAGTGGAGGAATGTCTAGTATCTCCAAATCTCCCAAATCAGCATATGTTTGCCTGTGTCTCAAAGAAGCCCTCCCATAGCCGGTCATGTGGTCTCCGAGGCTAGGTGCCTCCTCCTCAGCATCCATGTCTCCCTCAAAAGCCTACTCAACGGGAGGAGAGGAGTTGACTGGAGGCATACTGCCCCTCCCGCTCTGGCTAGAAGATGCCCAACCAGTTGATCTACGACTACCTCTGGAGTGGCTGGAACCACTGGTAGAGTCCATACAAGCACCCTTCCCAGATCGATGCTTCCTCTCCGAACCACTATCGCTAGCATCAGCCATCCTAAAAGCCAAATCAAGATAAGGACGTAAATATATGGTAAGTACAGTTTAGAAAATAAAAGGTATGTAAAAGAAAAAAAGGGGGGGGGGGGGGGGATCAAAAGATTTCAAATTTCAAGTCAAAAGGAATTTTCTATACATTTTGTCTTCAAAATTCAAGTTTCAAGTCAAAATGAATTTTCTGAATAATTTTCCATTGAGTGTCCACAGTTTCAAGTCAAAACGAATTTTCTACACGTTTTGTCTGAGTTTTAAATCAAAATATTTTCTAAACTTTTTTCTTCCAGAAGTCTATCTCTAAATCAATTCCTAGGTCTTTTAGCATTCCCTTTCCAAAGCCATTTCAAAATCCAAAATTCATTTTCAAAATCAAATCTTAAAAATTTTCAATCGAAAGCCATCACAGACTTTTTCTTCAAAAGATTTCTACTCCAATCAAGTTTTAAAGTTTTCTAAAAACTTTTTCCTCCAAGAAGTCTAGTTCAAAATCGATTCCCAAAAATTCTCAAGTTTTCAATCCTCCAAAAAATTTGAATCAGTTTCTAAGCTTTCCAATTTCAAAATTCATTTTCAAATCTTCTAAGAATTTCCCTCAAAAGTTTTCATTCAAAACTTTATTTTCAAAGATTTTCAAAACTTTCCTTTTAAGAGTTTTATTTTCGATCCTCTTGAGTTTTTTTGGGGCCTTCTCTGTCAAAAAGGCCCCACATTCAAAGGTTTTACCTCTTTTTTCTTCAAAAAAATTTCATTTCAAAATTTTCAACTCTTTCTTTATTTCCAAAAAAAAAATTTCCCGAGTTTTTTGGGGCTTTCTTTGCCAAATAGGCCCCACCCTCAAGGGTTTTATATTTTTTCCCTTCAAAAAGATTTCATTTCAAAGATTTTCTAATTCTCTTCTTAATTTTGAAAATTTTGGCAAAATCCCATTTGTAAATAGTCTCTACAACACCCAAAGCTTTGCAACAATAAACAAATCGGGCACCCCACGACACAATCACATAGCACCAACACACATAAAGCAATCCATGTACAATCCTAAGATTTTCAAATTTCTAAGCATTTGTTCTATTTTTTAAAAATTCAAGGGTTTCAAAATTCTCACAAAAATCTTTCAAAGTCACTCCAAATATTTTCTAAAATATTCTCATATTTTTATAAATGTCAAATTCAAATATTCTCATCAACTTCTCAATTTTCCTTATTTTTCAATTATTTTTCTATTTTTTGAAAAAAAAATTCAAAGAGTTTTCAAAAAGTTATAAAATTTCATACGGTTATTTAACACATTTTTCTAAGGCACATTATACAAAAATCTAGCCTAAAAATACAACACCCATAGCTGTAAGGATGAATTTTCAATTCCTACAGAAACCTCTTTTCAACAAACATGTCAAAACTCCTCAAACACAATCAAATAAGCATCACAATGCAGAAACGAAATCACCAAAGCATTCATAATACATCAAAACATCAATTTTGACTATTTAAACTTTTACACATCAAAATAACGAAAAACAAAAACTCACCTCTTGGAGTTCTCCGGCAAAATCTTCGTCTCCGACAACTATTCCAACAACAGTGACCACTTCCGGCAACTCTTCGAGGTCTCCCAAGTCTACTCCTTCAATGCACAAGGCTCACTTCTTGAAAAACACTCAAAATTCCTCACAAACTCTCACAAAACCCGTAATGTTTGAATTAGAAATTTTTTATTTTAATTCTAGGCCTCCACCCCTTTTCCCGCCAAATTTCAAATGCCCCTCTGGTTGATTTGTCATTTTCAAGCTCCAACCTTCGAAGATTTTCAAACTCCATCCCTCCGATCACCTCGTAATCAACATCGACCAGACTTACATTTAAACTGACACAGTCATATTCGAGTCAAAACCAGTGGTCCAGACTCAATCAAGTTAATCAATCGCTTTACGGACCCACAGAGCCCAATAAGGGCAAAATGACCAAAACACCCTCGGGGCATTGCTCAGTCTAATTGCAGTAGGCAAGTCTTCCTAAAGATGGTAAGTCCTTATTTCAACCTCAGTTTTAGTTTCAAGTTTAGTCCAGACCAATCAAACTCAATCTGGCCTATCTTTTAAGAAAGCCAATCCCCTCAGATGATAAGTCCATCAAGTCCAGCACGTTTATCGAGAAAACTTCTCGAAACGGTAAGTCCCTTTAAATTTATTGATTGGGATGGAACCCAAGTCCCAGAGATGGTAGAACGGTTCACTTCTTGCGCCTGCTAGCCCGCTAATGTAGAATATCTATTATTTGGCACGTCTTTTGAGAAAGTTGATCCCTTTGATGATAAGTTCATCTAGTAGCTTCCCGAGATCAAGTAGTCTCCAGAATGAACGCACCCCGTCAGAGTGGCAGAAACACTCGCAAACAAGTCGACATTGGGAATTGCCAACAAAATCCCTATGTCACGGGATCGAACACGCCTCTTGACCGTTGCACGTTTACCGAAGGATGAGATACCTTTGGAAACTAACTCATCACACACTGTCAGAGTGACAGAAACACTCAAAACCCAGGTCAACGCTAACGCTTGCTAGCCTACTCTAGTAAAAAATGACGAAATTGTCCCTTGGGCCTTTTCAGCACGCTTCTCGAGAAAGTACCTAAGTTCTTAGAGCGGTAAGTCCACCCTTCCCAGATTGTCTCAAGGATAATCTGGCATGTTCAAATGCCTTCCAATCAATTTCGGATCAATTCCGAGACCATTCGGTAAAAATGACCATTTTGCCCTAGGCATCCGATCGGCTCTGGGTATCAAACTGGTAACCTTCCAAGGATACTTCTAATAGTGTTTTCAAACTTCTAACACCTTTTTGGATCATTCCGAGTTCATTTTGGCAAGACCGGTGCAAAATAATCGTTTTACCTCTAGCGAGTTGGTCACCTTTTCTAACCACACCGGTTCTAGGTATCAAACCGGCAATCCTTCAGAACACTCTCAATAGTGTTTCTAATCTCAAGCCTTCTCACGAGTCACTCCAAGTCCATTCCAGAGTTTTCTCGAATCAATTAACTATTTTGGCCCTAGTGAGCCGATCGACCTTTTCAACTATTCCAATATTGTTTCTCAAGCCATTTACATGTGGAACACTCTCTCGAGTGTTTTCGTCCATTCCTGGCTGTTTCTGGTTACTTGGAACCTTTTGAATCATTCTCAGACTTTTCGAAGTCACTCTTAGTGGAGCCAAGTTAAAAATTACATGGTAGTCACTAAGATAGGCACTCAGATCTCTTGCCTTGCGTGTCAAGGGTTGAAAGAAATGTTTTTTTGCCGCCTTAAAACTTTTCTAAGTGGCTACCGCTACTAGTAGTGGTGCCAAGCCAATAAGTGGCCTGACGCTACTAGGAGTGGTGCCAATGGAAATTTTGCCCAAGTGCCACTGCAACAGGCGCCAGGTCATTTAGTTGCCTATAAATACAGACCCTCCCCCTGAGTGAAAAGGGTCTGCAAACTCAGTCTAAAAACGTTGTCTCCCGAAATCTAGAGCTTGAAGTCCTTCCAAACCCTAGCCCTCTTTAGCCTCTTCAAGCCCTAGCCTCTATACACTTTCTACACTCAAACACAAGCCTCCAAGGCCTCCATTGAAGACTCAAGGTACTGCAACTTCAAGGTTCTCAAAGTCCAAGTAAAGCAAAGCAAACAAAGCAAGAAGAGCAAGAAAAAGATAAGGTAAGCTTTCGATTATTTTTATGTAATTCCCCTCTTTCTCTTCTCCCTCATAGCCTACTTGGGTTTTCTTCTATTTTAATCCCCCATCTTCTACCTCCCTTTCTTGCAGGCTTGCAACAAGGGACTCCCCATTTCATGCCTAGGAAGAATTGTTGAAGGCCACTGTGTTGGGGGCTTTCTTCAAATTCGACCCTTGATGGTGTGGGTTCGGCCCCTTTAATTATGTGGTGAAGCCTAGCCTTGTATGTTTACGACCCTTCTTGCATTATGCATATCATATTCATACTTGTATTCAATTTTTTTTTCAAACTTGTATCAAAACTTGCATTCAAAATCTTCTTTTTCAAATTTGTTTTTCAAAATCACACTCCTAAAGTGATTCTAGCCATTCCATGGTTAGGGTTATTTTAGGAAAGTGTTATATTCATTGTGGTTATCAAGGTCCATATTTTTGGTGTGAACCCTAATTTGTTTTTATAAAAAATCACAATTTTAAGATGATTCTAGCCATTTTATGGTTGGAGTTATTTTAGGAAAGTATGATATTCAATGTGATCATGATGGTCCATATAACAAATCTATGTTGTTTTCGAAATCACAACCCTAGAATGGTTCTAATCTTCTCATGGTTAAATGTCGCGCTTAGATTTTTCGCACTCGAGGAATACACACACAAGCGGGAAAAACAATCTACTCTCTCATTAGAACTCACCCTCCTAGAAGAATGAGTGCGACTAGGTTTGAATTGAAAATTGATTTGAATAAAGGGCTTTTGAAAAACATTTGAAGTTGCCACCTAACTTGATTAAGGTGAGTTAGGTCACCTAAAAAACTGAGCACAATCCAAAAACTACACTTAGGGTTTTTGAAACGATTTTGAAAATACCTCCTCAAGAGAGGGTTTTTAAGAAAACAGGTTGTTTGGCAACATTTGGAAAATATGTAAGACCTTTTTAGAAAAATAACTCCATTTTAGTCTATCAAAAACAGTGATCCTAGGTTCGGAGGTTGGTTATGTGTAGGGAAGACACACTAAGCCATCACCCTACCCCGCCCTTGCAGTACCTACATGTCTATTTACCCTAGATTCACCTATGAGAGTTTTCAACAAACAAATGTCCAATCCTATTTACTTTAGAAAAAGAATGTTTAAAAATATGATGCATGATATGCAAGTGCAAGAAAAGAGATTTGAAAATAGATTTGGAAATAGATTTGAAAAGAAAGAGATGGAAGTTTGAAATTGGAAAGAAAGTTTAGAAATTGAAATTAAGGATTGAAAATAGATTTTTAGAATTAGAAGTTAGAAATAGAACATAGAATTGGAAATTGGAAAGCAGTTATGGAATTAGAGCTTTGAAAGAAGTTGTGAAAATAGAAGCTTAAAAAAGGTTGTGGAATTTGAGATTTGAAAAAGGTTGTGACCGCACCCATGAGGGTTGCCTACGTATCCTTTTTGAGGAATCAGGTCAGTCATAGTTCGAACAAGAGTCCGATAGAAAACAGAAGATTTGATTTTAAAAAGGAGTTGAATTGGAATTTGGATTTAGAATAGAAGATTGGAATTTAGATTTGGAAAGATAGAACTTAGAAGAAAGATTCGGACTTGTTTTTGGAAAGATTGAGATTTGGGAATCCTAGACTTAGGAAGGATAGGATTTAGGAAAGACTCGAGAGTTAAGAAAATATTTGACTCGAGTGTTGGACTTAGAGAATTAAGGAAGGATTGAATTTAGGAAAGGTTTGAATTAAGAAAGTCTCGATTTAGGAAAGTGTCATTTTAAGAAAGTTTCCGAAATAGGAAAGTTTTGAAATAAGAAAGGCTTTGAAATAGGAAAGGTTTCATTTTAAGAAAATATTGAAATTGGAAAGTTTTGGATTTAGAATGTTTTGAAATAGGGAAGTTTTGAAAGTGAGAAAGTTTTGAGTTTAGAAAGTTTCGAATTTAGAAAGTTTTAGATTTAGAAAGATTTGAAAGGTTAGATTTGGAAAGTTAAGATTTGGAAGCTTAAAGTTTAAGGAAAGATTTAAATGTTTAGGTTTAGGAAACTTAAGGTTCATGAAAGATTTGAATTAGGAAAGATTTAGACTAGGAATGATGGAGGTTCCTATTTCCTAAACAAGGGATTGGATTTTGTTTCTAAAAAAGGTGTTTGCTTTTGTTTCCAAAAACGGAGGATTGTATCTAGTTTCCTAAATGGGAAGATTGGGTTTGGTTTCCTAAAGGGAAGATTGGATGAATTTGGAAAGATAGAGTTTTGGAAATTCTAGTTTTGGGAAGACTATAGTTTTGATGTAGAAAATAGGTTTTGGAAAGATATATAGTTTTGATGTAGAAAACAAGAGGTTTTGGAAACCTAGGTTTTGAGGCCAAAATAAGGGATTGAAAATCATGCTTTTGGGAAGGAAAACTTGGTTTTCCTAATCGTTAGCTTTAAGGTTTAACTTGGACACCAAGAAAAGGAATTTTGGAAAGTGAGTTTTTTAGAAAGGGAGATTTTTAGGAAAGAAATCCTAGAGAGAAGCTTTTAGAAAGTGAATTTAAAAAGAGAGTTTTTGGAAAGAAATCCTAGTGAGGAGTTTTTAGAAAGTGAATTTGAAAAGAGAGAAGTTTTGGAAGGAGATTTTTGAAAGGAGATTGTTGGAAAGAGTTTTTAGGAAAGAGATTTAGGGAGAGAGTTTTCTAAGAAGGAAACCTAGGGAGTGTTTTTAGGAAAGGAATTTTGAAGAGAGTGTTTCGGAAATGAGTTTTTGAAAAATAGATTTTTGGAGGGAGTTTTGAAAACAATTGTGGAAAGGAGATTGGAGAGGAGATTGAAGAGAATTTTTAGAAAGTGTATAAGTTATCTCACTTTCCTAAAACGATTATAACCATAAAAAGATTAGAACCACTTTAAGATAGTGGTTTCGAAAACAACAAAGGTTTTGAAAATATAGACCATATTGGTCACTTTAAATGTAACACTTTCCTAAAGTAACCCTAGCCATGGAAAGGCTAGATTCACTTTAGGATTGTGATTTTGAAAACAAGTTTTGAAAAATAAGATTTTGATGTAAGTTTTTAAAAACAAGTTTAATGCAAGCTTTTGAAAACAAATTTAAAACAAACTTTGGAGGAATGCAAGATCATAATATGCACAATGAAAATTGGGATCGTGAACATACAAGGTTAAAGGCTTCACCACATAATCAAGAGGGCCAAACCCACGTGACCTCTGGTTAGACTAAAAGAAAGCCCCCGACACTATGACTCTCCAATAGCCTAATCCTACACTTGGATCGGGCATCCCCTTGTTTCAAACATGCAAAGAAAGGGAGGAAAAAGATGGGGGATTAAAATAGAAGAAAACTCAAGTGGGTTAGGAGAGAGAAGAGAGGGGGAAGATGCATAAACATAAAGAGAAAGCCTACCTTGTGTCTTCTTTATTTTGCTTAGCTTTGCGCGCTTTGCTTTGCTTGATTCGCTTTGGTCCTCACTTCAATCTTCAAGAGTTTGTCTTCAATCTTCAAAACTTCATAGTTGCAGCAATCCAAGCCTTCAATGGACGGTTGGAGGCTAGCGTATGAGTATATGAAAGTGTATGAGTGTATGAGAGGCTAGGGTTTGTGTATGGAGGCTAAGGTTTGGACAACCAAAGGAGACTAGGGTTTAGAGAGGCTACGAGCTCTGTATATCGAAAAGTAGGGCTTTCAGACTGAGTTTGCAGACCTCTTTCGCGCTGGAGGAGGCTCTGTATTTATAGACAAGGGAATGACCTAGTGCCTGTTGCAATGGCGCCAGGCCAAAAATGCTTCTAGCGCCACTAGGAGTGGCGCCAAGCCAAATATTGATTTGGCGCCACGCCAAGCCAAATATTGATTTGGCGCCACTAGTAGTGGCGCCAGCCACTTGGGAAAGTTTTAAGGTCGATAAGCAACATATCTTAAGAAGATTTGGGCGCTTGTACTAATGACTACCACGCAATTTTTAGCTTAGTTTCACTAAGAATGACTCCGGAAGATCCGGGAAGCATTTAAGGGCCCGGGAATGACCCGGGAGGCCACAAAAGGGCAGGAACCCGTAAAATAGGATCCCGAAGGTAATTGACCTGAAAAAGGATGACAAGAATTGTCAGAAAGGTTGACTGGGCCATTAAGGGCAAAACGGTCAATTGGATAAGAAAGCTACCAAGACGGACTCAGAATGTCCCAAAAGAAGACTTGAGGTTTGAGAACATTATTTAGAATGCCCTAGGAGGTTACCGGTTTGATATCTAGAGTCAGTGTGGCTAGAAAAAGGCAACCGACCCACCAGGGGCAAAATGGTCATTTTGCACCGGGTTTACCGAAACTAACTCGGAATGATCCGGAAAGATAAAAGAAGGTCGGGAATACTATAAAAAGTATTCACGGGAGGTTACCGGTTTGATACCCAGAGCCGGTGTGGTCCCCGGGGCGTTCGGATGCTTAGGGGCAAAATGGTCATCTTGATCGAAAAGTCTCGGAATTTGCCTGAAACTGACTAGAAGGCACCTAATCATACCAGATTGTCTCTAAAACAATCTTGGAAGGGTGGACTTACCATTCTGAGGACTTAGGTATTTTCTCAAGAAACGTGCCGAAAAATGACCCTAGGGGCAGTTTGATCATTTTTCACCGAAGTGGGCTAGCAGGCACTAGTGTTGACCTGGGTTTTGAGTGTTTCCGCCACTCTGACAGCGGTCCCATGATACAAGGGTTTGCTGGCAATTCCCTATATCAACCTATTTGCGAGTATTTCCGCTACTCTAACGATTGCGATGTTTGCGAGTACTTCCGCTACTCTGACGGTTCGTGATCATTCCCGAGATTGCCTAATCTCAGGAAGCTACAAAAGGGACTTAGCGCCTAAGGAATCAACTTTCTCAGAAGGCGTGCCGAAACGGACATTTCTGCATTGGCGGGCTAGCAGGCGCCAAAGGTGGACCGTTCTACCATCTCAGGGACTTGGGGTCCGATCCTGGTCAACAGGTTTGAAGGGAATTACCATTCCAAAAAGACTTTCTTCAGAAAACGTGCCAGATAGGATAGACTTACTATCTCGAGGAATCAATTTTCGCAAGAGAGAGATTGGAATTGGAATTGGAAAAAGAATTGGAAAGGGGACTTACCGTCTTCGGAAAGACGCCCCTATGGGAATTGGAAAGGGGACTTACTGTCTTCGAAAAGACGTGCCTATTGGAATTGAAAAGGGGACTTACCATCTTTGGAAAGACGTGCCTATTGGAACTAGACCGATCAATGCCCCCAAGGGCATTTTGGTCATTTTGCCTCTGTTTGGGCCTGGTGGACCCGCGAAACGATGAATTGATTAGATTAGACTTAGAAAGTTGATTTAGATTGGGAAAACGTCCACATTGACTTAAACTCAAGTCTAAACGAACTGGAGACTGCCGAGCAGTCAAAAATGGGGTGCTTACATTAAAATCGTTTTAGGAAAGGAAGATATTCAAAAGATTTTCAAAAGTTCATATTCAAGCCCTTTTCAAATTATTTTTCAAACTTCCTTCCTAAAAACTCTTTTCAAAAGTCTTCTAAAAATTCTCTTCCAAAATCTACTTTCTAAAAACTCCTTTCAAGAATCTCTTTTCTAAAAATTCTTGTCAAAAGATCCACTTTCTAAAAACTATTTGTCTTGGAGTCCAAGTCAAGTCTTAGAATCTATGGTTAGGAAACCCTTGTTCTTTTTCCTAAAATGATGACTTCCTATTTTGCCTCAAATCATAGGTTTCCAAAAACTATCTTCTACATCAAATCTTAGATTTTTAAAATCTCTTTTTCTACACCAAATCATAGCTTTCCAAATCCAAGATTTCCAAAATTCAACATTTCTAATTCCATGTCAAATCCAATCTTCCAATTTAGGAAACTATATCAAATCTTCCCATTTAGGAAACTAAATCAAATTTCCCAATTTTAGAAACCCAATCAAATCAACTGTTTTTAGAAATAAAATATAATCTGCTATTTTAGGAAATAGGAATTAAATCTTTCCTAATTCTAATATTTCCTAATTCAAGTCTTTCCTAATCCAAACCTTTTAACCTTTCCTAATTTCAAACTTTTCAATCTTTCCAAATTTCAAACTTCCAAATCTTTACAAAGTTCAAATCTTTCTAAAATCAAAACTTTCCTAATTCGAACGTTTCCAAAACCAACTCTTCCTAGTTTGAAGACTTTCCTAATTTGAAAACTTTCCTAAGAAGATACTTTCTTAATTTGGAACTTTCCTAAAATGAAAGCTTTTTTGTTTTAAAACTTTTCTAATTCAAAGCTTTCCAAAATCCGATCTTTCCTAACTCTAAGCTTTTCTTAATCAAAATTTTCAAGTCTATATCCAACCTTCTTATTTCAAGTCGATGCTCCACCTTTAGGTTACCTAAACTCTAGGAGGTCTAAACCCTAGTTCATCCCTAATCCTAAGTTAGGAAGCTTCTACTCTTTCCTAAAACTCTTTTATAAACTAAGATGGTTTTCAAACTTCAATCTAAGTCAAAATATTTTCAAAGCTCAACCCTTTCTTTTTGAAATTTAATTTTAATTTTAAATCTTTTATTCCAAAGTTCCAATCAAACCCTTTTTCAAATCAAACTCTTTTCTAATCAAATTTTTTCATCTCAAATTTTTTAAAAATCTCGAAGTGTTTATTTTTTATTGAACTCTTGTCCGAACTATGACTTACCTGTGCGGTCACAACTTTTTTCAAATTTTTAATTCTATAATCTATTTTAAATTTTTAATGCTAAAATCTATTTTCAATTTCTAAAATCTTCTTTCAAACTGCAAATATTCTTTTCAAATCTTTTTCATGCACTTGCATATCATGCATCATGTCAAGCTTCTTTCAAGATTCTTTTCAAAAGTAGATATAGTTGGACATTTATTAGTCAAAGATTCTAATTGAGTGAACCTATAGTGAGTAGACATGTAGGTAACACAAGGGCGGGGTAGGGGTGATGATCTTAGGATATCTTCCCTACACGTAACGAACCTCCGAACCTTGAATCACTGTTTTCAAAGACTAAAATGGAGTTATTTTCAAAAGGGCTTAAATCTTTTCAAATGTTTCCAAACAACCTATTTTCTAAAAACCCTATCTTGAGGAAGTTTTCAAAACCTTTTTAAAAACCCTAAGTGTGATCACCATATTGTGCTTTGTTTTAGATGACCTAACTCACCTCAACCAAGTTAGGTGGCGACTCCAAACCTTTTTTCAAAAGCCCTTAATCAAATCAATTTCAAGTTCAAACCTAGTCGCACTCGTCCTTCTAAGCAGATGAGTTCTAATGAGAGAGTACCATGTTTTTTTCACTTGTGCATATTTTTCTCGAGTGCGAAAAATCGGAGCGCGACAAGTGTCTAGCCATTTTAGGTAAGAAAAGTTTAAGAGAGCTCTTGGAAACATTTTAGGATAGGGTATGAAAGCATTTGAAAAGATTTTGGAATTTGATTTTTAAAAACTCAAGAGAATAGGATGTTGTTGAAAGCATGCTATGAAAATGGTTTTTTAATTGAAAGATCTTTTGAAAAGGGCCTTTTAATTGGAGCCTTGAAGTTTAACCCGCCTTGGTTAGGTCAACTAGGGTTAGGTCAACTAGGGTTAAATTGACCTAAGGTTAATTAACTAGACTTAGGTTAACCTAAGATTGGATGAACTAGGGTTAACTAACTTGGGTTAGACTAACTTAGGATTGGATGGACTATGGTTAACTAACTTGGGTTAGGTTAACCTAGGGTAGGACAACTAGGGTTACCTAACTAGGGCATGTTAACTTAGGGTTAAAGTGACCTAAGGTTGGGATGACCTAGGGTTAGTCAACTAGGGTTTGATGAACCTAGGGTCTTGAAAGGTGGTTTTGAACTATGGTTTTATCCTAATAGTTTCGAAAAGGTGGTATTATGCATGAACTTTGAAAAGATGTTTTGGAAATCATGATTTCATGTAAAAAACTTATCATTTCATGTGAAAAACTTTATGATTTTATGTGAAAAGCTTGATGAAAACCAACTTAAGAGAGTTGTGATTTTTTAAAACCATTTTAGCAAAACCACTAAGGTGAGTGTAGGGTTCATATGGTTGGTATTTGGAAACTACTCAAAAGATGGTTGCCTTGGAACCATTACAACCACCAACTCAAGAAAGTAAAATTTTGAAAATCAATATGGAATATGTAGTTTTAAAAACCATTTGAAAGCTTAAAAACCACTCAAATGAGGGTTGTTTTAAAAACCACTTTCGTGCAAACTCAAGAGAGTGAACTTTTTGAAACCTCCTTAAGGAGGGTTGTTTTGAAAACCACCTTTGGAGTATTAAAACCACTATAGTGAGCAAGGGTTCATATGGTTGTTTTGATGAAAACCACTCCAAATAGGGCTTCCTTAAGACCATTCTAGCCTTAAAACTCAAGAGAGAAAAGTTATTGAAAACCTCCCTAGGGAGGGTTATTTTTGAAAGCTTTGAAGATATTGAAAACCTCTTTAGGAGAGGGGGTTTTAGAAACCATTTTTATGCAACTCAAGAGAGTGAAATGCATGGATACAATGGTAGAGATTAGGGGGTTTTTGGCGAGCTTTCTAAGGCTTGGAAAACTATGGTTCTTGGCTTAAACTTCAAGAAGCTCCAACTTAGAGCCACTTTTTAAAAATCATTTGAACATGAACTTTAGAGAACTTTGGAAGATGGAAACAATGATGTTTTTAAAAATGGTTTGAAACATAGAAAAAGAAGCCAAGGGAAGTAATACATAAACAATATAACACTTATATACAAAGGGTAATGAAGCATATGAGGTTTAAGGCTATACACCACATTACAAGGGGCTCTTGGGCCATACTATGTTCAAGAAGGCCTATGAGAGATCCCCCAACCAGTGGTTCTCATAGGCTTTCCACTAAGCATGGACTAAGAGCCCTCTTGTTTCAATCATATAAGAAAAGAAGGTAGAAGATGGGGATTAAAAAAGAGAAAGCTCAAGTGAGCTTGGAGGGAGAGGATAAGGAGGGGGTGAGACATATTTATAGGCAAAACTGTTGGGGCCTGGCGCATGTATTACAGGCTCATGTAGTGCATGTGCCTCCAGTGGTTGAGTGCCACATGGCATTCCTTGTACTTCCATAGCTTGGGCTGCAAGGCTAGTTGTGTCCGATCTGATCAAGATTTTTCTGCATATAGCACACACTCTGCCGCCGGGAACTTTTATACTGAATTTGCCTTAAAATTCATACAATCCAAGAAAGATTTAGGGAAATTGATAGCGTTCACGATGTTCCCCCACTGTTTCTCATGAACCGGGAGCGTTCATGGAGCTTCAAAGGGTTTCAGATGACAGATATTTCCTCAGAAAGCGTGCATAAAAATAAGATTTTTGGAGTATTTATGAGACACTCTGAGGGTTTCTAGAAATGGCAGGTTTTGCGTCACAAGATCGTGGCCTCCAAGAAGCGACCTCCTCAATCGAACCATATCGATCGGAGGTCCTCCAGATAAGCTTTAGGAAATTCTCTAATTTACGCATTTCTTAAGTCGTTTGACGGTGCGTTTTAATCAAAAAATTGAAGAAAATGTAACCCTAGCGAAGCCTTTATGAGACGCTTCAAGGGTTTTTTAAAGTGGCAACTTTCAGGAAGCAATCTTTTCAATCGAGCCGTATTGATGGAAAGAACTATGGAAAGGCTTTCGGGAATTCCTTGATTTATACATTTCTCAAGTCATTTGATGGTGTATTTTAATAAGAGAATTAGAGAAAAAGTCAACCATAGCGGAACGTCTATGAGACGCTCTGGGAAGCTTTTGTTAACTTAGAGGTGTTTTGAGTCAAAGAACTCGCTTAGAAATGGACGAGGATGTGTAGTGGGGCATTCCATTGAATTCTAGTTTGGTACCCAAAGTCGGCGTGGTTTAGGAAATGCCTACACCATCAAGGGCAAAATTGTCATTTTGACCAAAACTTGCCTGAATAAGGTCGGGGTGGATTTGAGTGGCATATCAAACATGCCTAATTGTCTAGAGATAGTTTGAGAAGGGTGGACTTATTGTCTTGAGAAATTTGTACTTTCTCAAAGATATGTCGGGGGTGCCCAGGGGCAAAATGGTCATTTTGACCAGGTATCACTGGAACGAGTCTGGACTCAGTGTGATTGGCATCCTAAATGTGTCAGACTATCAAAAGACAGCCACGGAAGGTGGACTTACCATCTTGAGGACTTTGTGCTTTCTTTTAAGAGGTGCCAAGCTTCCTAGGGGCAGCGTGGAGGGTGGTCTTACTGTCTTGGGGATTGTATGCTTTCTTTTAAGCTACGCTAGGTTGATCATTTTTCACCGAGTTAGGCTAGCAGGACCCGGTGTTGACATGGGTTTACAATTATTTTCGTCACTCCGATGGTTATGATGAGTTGATTTTTGAAGGTCTCCGTTTTCTTCAAAAAACATGCCATGGCCAAGAGGCTCTTACGGTCCCGTGATACTAGGTTGTTTGCAGCATACCTATGTTAACGTGATGAGTGTTCTTGTCACTCCAACGGCTTAAAGATTTGAGAGTGTTTTCATCACTCTGACAGGGTGATGTCATTTCTAGAGACCGCATGATCTCAGGAAACTTACTGGATGCCAAAGGGCATAACGGACATTATATACGGTAGGCTAGTAGGCACCAGAAGTAAACCACTTAAGGTTTGTGAGTGTTTTCGTTACTCTAACGAGGATGATTGGTTTTGGAGACTGCCCAATCTCTAAAAACTACCTTGGAAAGCCTAGCAGCATTTTGGTCATTTGGCTTCAGTTGTGCCCAATGGGCCCAGGAAGCGATTGTTTTGACTTGATTTTTTAAAAAGTCAGTTTGGACTTGATAGGGTTGTAACGTTTTACTGGAAGACCGATGTGAATCAAAGATTGTCAAGAGGATAAAAATAGGATGCTTACAATACTCTTTCTTGGAAAAACATTATTTTCTCAACAAAAGCACAAACCAATATCATAGGTATAACACGTATGCTCTACGGTTGCCGTTACACGAATCTTCCTTACTAGAAATGCTAAAATTTCTAAAATGACAAAAATTCCCTTTTCATGGAAAATACCAATTTTCTTCAAAATGGCCTCAACTTCAGTTTTGAGTGTGTGTTCATATACTCTACAATCGTTGCTAACCGGAACTTCCCTACCAGAAATGCAAAACTCCTCTATGGACTAAGTCAGCCTTTTTAAAAGTGGTACAAATTGGCCAAAATTGGATAAAAACAGGAAGGATCCCTTTTCAAAAATCAAGTCTCATATCTTTCATCAAAGTCATGTATATAGAATCATAATCTTCTTATAGCCCTTTAATCAAAGTTGAAAAGCTCTGTGGTGCTAGCCTCTATCCATGTCAAATCTATTGAGCTACGCTTGACCTGATCCCTACATAATTATGATACATAGGCAGTCTAGGTTATCTTCCTAGGCTCGGTCATCCCTCCCCAAGCAAGGGGGTGTTGCACCCCAGTTTCTAGCCCCGAGTCTGGGTCTTGACTCAAACGAAACCTGATGATGTCTTTTAGAACTCACCCTCCTCAAAGGACGGGTGCGACGGGGTTTGAACTTGAAATTCATTTGATTAAGGGCTTTTTGAAAAAGGTTCGGAGTCGCCACCGCACATGGTTAAAAGTGTATTAAGTTACCCAAAACTAAGTGTAATCCAATAATCAAACTTAGGTTTTTTTTAGAAATGGTTTGAAAATGTCCTCTTATGAGGTGTTTTAGAAAATGTAGTTGTTTGGAAACCTTTGAAAATATTTTAAATCCTTTTCAAAAATTACTCCAATTTTGGTCTTTGAAATAGAGATCTACGGTCCGAGGGTTGGTTACGTGTAGGGAAGATATCCGATGATCATCACCCTACCCCGCCCTTGCAATACCCTACATGTCTATTCACCCTAGGTTCACTCACTTGAATCTCTAATTCCTAATTTTTCACATGTGTATACTTAAAAAATATTTCGAAAAAGAGTTTTATCATCACTTTTGGGATGAATGTTGCATGATGCAATTTAAAAAGAAGAGGTTTGAAAGAAACTTAGAATTGGATTTTGAAAAAGGGTTATGAGTTTGAAATGGGTTATCTATGAAGGTTGCCTATGTATCTCATTCAGCAAGAATCAAGTTTGTCGTAGTTCAGACCAGAGTTCGATTGAAAAGAGACTTGCGGGAGTCTTGGAATGTTTTAAAACTTGAACTCAAGAGAGTTTTGATTTGACATTGGATGTTGGAGTGTTTTTAGAAACATAACAAGAAAGTTTTTGCAGGTTGGGTTTTGATTTGTAAAAGTTCTATCGTGCCCCAATTTTCCACACTCGAGGAAAATACACACACATGAAAAAAATACGGTACTCTCTCGTTAGAACTCATCCTCCTAGAAGAATGAGTGTGACTAGTTTTTTAAATTGAAAATTGATTTGATTAAGGGCTTTTGGAAAAAGGTTTGGAGTCACCACCTAACTTGATGAAGGCGAGTTAGGTCACCTAAAACTAAGCATAATCCGAAGATTACATTTAGGATTTTTGAAAAAGTTTTGAAAGCTTCCTCAAGAGAGGGTTTTTAAAAATAGGTTGTTTGGTAACCTTTGAAAATATTTAAGCCCTTTTTGAAAATAACTCCATTTTTTGTCTTTGAAAACAGTGATCTAGGTTCGGAGGTTGGTTACGTGTAGGAAAGACGCGCTAAGCCATCACCCTACCCCGCCCTTGTAGTACCTATATGTCTATGCACCCTAGGTTCACTCATTTAGAGTATCTGATTAATAAATGTCCAATGCTATCCACTTTAGAAAAGAATTATATGATGTATGATATATGAGTGCAAGAAAAAGATTTGATTTTGAAAATAGATTTGAAAAGAAAGATTTAATTTTTGAAAGAAGGTTTTAAAAATTGGAATTGGAGATTTGAAAATAGATTTTAGAATTAGAAACTTGAAATAGATTATGGAATTAGAAATTTAAAAAAGGTTATGACCACACCCATGAAGGTTGCCTACGTATCCCTTTTTGAGAATTAGGTCAGTCATAATTCAGACAAGAGTCCGATTGAAAATAGACACTTTGAGGTTTTGGAAAGCTTGATTTGAGAAGATTTGATTTGAAAAGAGTTTGATTTGAAGAAGGATTTAATTTGAACTTGAAATAGAAGATTTGAAAAAGGGTTTGATTTGAACTTGAACCTAGACTTAAGATTGGACTTAGAAGAGAGTTTAAACTTGATTTGGAAAGATTGAGATTTGAAAATATCTTTGACTTCAATTGAAATTGAAAACCATACTAGTTTAGAAAGAAGTTGAAGCTTCATAACTTAGGATTAGGGTTGAACTAGGGTTTAGGCCTCCTAGGGTTTAGGTTACCTAAGATTGGAACATGTAGTTGCAAAATAAGGAAGAGTTTCTCTAAAAGTAGACATCGCATGCAAGAATATGAGACAAGTAGCAATTTGAAAAGTCCATTTGCGTTTTATTTCGCTAAAGAGGCTAAAAGTACCTCTGTTTCTAACAGAGTGGGATGTAAACGCAAAAAGTAAGAAAGATGGATAAAAGGGTGACTACAGAAGACATCCATTTTTTGGGTCCCTTGGTCGGACGAGTTTCTCAGGTGCGTTTGGACCCACACCTACTTCCTTCACATTCTACTTGCTAGGGACCTTGGTAGGCGATGCCAAGCAGATCGGCCAATCGACAATAGCTTGTGGTGCTTTCATGATAGTGGTGCAATCACTGACCTTGGCTTCTTCCCCTGTTGTTACAGACATGCTCAGGCTCCCCCCAAGACTTAGAGCTGCCTCATGGTCTTTCCTTCCTTTCTGGGCCTTCCTCTCTCCATTAGCTTCCTCTCCTTCTTTATTCCCTGTAAATAGACAGGCCAACTCACCTTCTTCCAACTCAATGTACTTGACCTAAGCCTTGGGTTTTTTGCTCTTGCACCCCGCCATGCCCCAATACTCCTCAGGTGTGTATAGTTGTGGGCCTTTAATGCTTGATATGAACGGCTCCTGTATTTTGGATGGGTCAAAGAGGTACAGTTGTAATTCTTCTTCCATGTACTCAACTTCTTGTACCATATGGTCAACCTCCTTGGCAGGTTCATCCATAAGCCAATCTTCGTGGTCTTACACTTTATTGGGGTTTAGGCCTCCTAGGGTTTAGTCATACTAGGCCCTTGATTTGTAAAACTAGACCCAATGTCTTAGAAATATGCCTAAACTAGGGTTTAGGCCTCCTAGGGTTTAGGTTACCAAGATAGGCTACCTAAGGTTGGGCTATTCTCTTTGGGGTTGATCATACGCTTGGGTGCAAGTGGCTTGAGTTACTTTGGAACTCTTGCCTTGGGATAATTACATATGCATGAGCAGTTTAATGGCATAAATGATAAGATATTGATAGCAAAACATTCACGTATGTAAGCATAGTAACAACAAGAATAAGGAAATTGAAAAGCAGTCGCTCTTTCCTCCTTAGTTTTGGAAAAGACAAGTGCCTTAAATTGGGTAGAAGTTCGGCTATGCATAGGTACTACATGAGCATGGGGTTAAGGGTTATAATGCTTCCTAAAAAACTTAGCTCTCAGATCTTCAAACTAGGCCCACTCCCCAGGGTGATGCCATTATAGGTTGGTGATCTGAGTGGGAGAACTATCTAAAGACCGTTGGTTAGGTGACAAATCTGCCAACCACCAACAGTCAATGTACTATTCCTCCTTCTAACTAAAAGATAGTAACCAGGGTCAATATTCCATAAAAATACACATGCAAGTGTGTGAGTGATTTTGAAAATTAGAGGAAAGGGCCTAACAACTCCCATACATGCTGTTATACATGGCAGTTTATGAACATAAATTAAAATGTGAACAAAGGCACCTACAAAATAAATGCACAGAGTTAGTATTTTTCAAGGAACTTAAATGCAAAATAAAATATGATATATGAACAATGTTGTAAGCACCCTATTTTTGCCTGCTCGGCAGTCTCTAGTCCATCTAGACTTGTATTCAAGTCAATATGGACATATTCCAATCTAAATCAACTTTTCAAGTCTAATCCCATCAATCAATCGCTTCGCGAGCGCTTTGAGCCCAAATAGAGGCAAAATTACCAAAATGCCCTTGGGGGCATTGTTCGGTCCAATTCTAATGGGCACGTCTGTTTGAAAATGGTAAGTCCCCTTTCCAATTCCAATTTCAATTCGAATTCCAGTTCTACTTAAATCAGTCACACCTTTCCAGAAAGTTGATTCCTCGAGGTGGTAAGACCATCTAATCCAGCACGTTTCTGAGTGAACTCTTCGGAATGGTAAGTCACTTCAAACCCGAGATGGTAAAACGGTCCACCTTTGGCACCTGCTAGCCCGTCAATGCAGAAATGTCCGTTTTGGCATGCCTTCTGAGAAAGTTGATTCCTCAGGCACTAAGTCTACCTAGCAGCTTCCAGAGATTAGGCAGTCTCTGAAATGATCGCGACTCATTAGAGTAACGGAAATACTCGTAAATATCGCAACCGTCAGAGTGGCGGAAACACTAGCAAATAGGTCGATATAGGGAATTTTCAGCAAACCCCTATATCACAGGACCGCCGTTAGAGTGAAGGAAACACTCGAAACCCAGGTCAACACCAGTGCCTGCTAGCCCATTTCGGTGAAAAGTGACCAAACTGCCCCTAGGGCTATTTACGGCATGTTTCTCGAGAAAGTACCTAAATCCTCAAAACGGTAAGTCTACCCTTCCAAGATTGTCTTAAAGACAATCCGGCATGATTAGGTGCCTTCTAGTCAATTTCGAGCCAATTTCGAGACATTCTGGTGATGATGACCATTTTGCCCCCAAGCATCCAAGCGCCCCAGGAACCACATCGTCTCTGAGTATCAAACCGGTAACCTCCCGATAATGCTTCTTATAGTATTCCTGACCTTCCATTACCTTTCTGAATCATTCCAAATCAGTTCCAGCAAACCCGATGCGAAATGACTGTTTTGCCCCTAGTGGGCTGGTTGCCTTTTCTGATTACAACGGCTTTAGGTATCAAACCAGTAACCTCTTGGGACATTCTAAGTAATGTTTCCAAACATCGAGTCTTCTTCCGGGACATTTTGAGTCCATCCCGGTAGTTTTCTAGTCCAGTTGACCTTTTTTGCCCTTAATGGCCCGGTCAACCCTTCGAACACATCTTGTCATCATTTTTCAAGTCTGCTACCCCGGAGACACTGTTCTAAGGATTCCTGTCCCTTTTTGGCCTTCCGGGCCATTCCCAGCCCTTTTAAATCATTCCCGAACTTTTTGAAGTCACTCCTAGTGAAGCCAAGCTAAAAATTGCATGGTAGTCACTAGTACATGTGCCCAAATCTTCTGAAGATACGTTGCTTGCCAACCTTAAACATTTCCTAATTGGCTGGCGCCACTACTAGTGGCGCCAAGCCAAAAAATGGCCTGGCGCCACTAGGAGTGGTGCCAATGTAAACTTTTGTCTGGCGCCGCTGCAACAGGTGCCAGGTCATTCCTCTGTCTATAAATACAGAACCTCTTCCAGCGTGAAAAAGATCTGCAAACTCAGTCTAAAAACTCTCTTCTTTGATATATAGAGCTCGTAGCCTCCCTAAACCCTAGTCTTCTTTAGGTCTCCCCAAACCCTAGCCTCCATACACAAACCCTAGCCCCCATATACAAACCCTAACTCTCATATACTCCCATATACTCATATACACTCATACACTAGCCTCCAAAGCCTCCATTAAAAACTTGAAGTGCTGCAACTCCGAAGCTCCCAAAGATCAGAACAAACTCTTGAAGATCAAGGCGAGGACCGAAGCAAAGCAAGAAGAAGAAAGCAAGCAAAACAATCCGAATAAAACAAAACACAAGGTAGGCTTCCTATTTACGTTTACACAATTCTCCCCTCTCTCTTCTCTCTTCGAACCCACTTGGGTTTTCTTCTATTTTAATCCTCCATCTTCTGCCCTCCCTTTCTTGCATGCTTGAAACAAGGGACTTCCCGGTCCATGTGTAGGATTAGGCTATTGGAAGTCACCGTGTCGGGAGCTTTCTCTTAGTCTAACCGGAGACCACGTGGGTTCGGCCCCCTTGATTATGTGGTGAAGCCTTTAACCTTGTATATTCACGACCCCAACTTGCATTGTGCATATCATAATCTTGCATTCCTCCAAAATTTGTTTTCCAACTTGTTTTCAAAACTTGCATTAAAATTGTTTTCAAACTTGCATCAAAATCTTCTTTTTCTAAAATTGTTTTCAAAATCACAATCCTTGGGTGATTCTAGCCTTTCCATGGCTAGGGTTGCTTTAGAAAAGTGTTACATTTAAAGTGAGCAATATGGTCCATATTTTCAAATCCTTGTTGTTTTCAAAACGACTATCTTAGAATGGTTCTAACCTTTGTATGGTTAGAATCATTTTAGGAAAGTAAGAAATTTTTATGAACGTTCCAAAAACTCTCTTTTCAAATCTCTCCTTCTAAAAATCTCTTTTCCAATATACTTTCTAAAATCCCTCTCCAATCTCCTTTCTAAAATTGTTTTCTAAAAATTCTCTTCAAAAATCTATTTTCCAAAACTCCTGTTCAAACTTCTTTCCAAAAAAGCTCTCTTTAAAATTCACTTTCTAGAAACACTCCTTAAGTTTTCTTCTTAACAACTCTTTCCAAAAATCTCTTTCCTAAAAACTCTTTCCTAGAAAAACTCTTTCCAAAAATCCCTTCCCAAAAACTCACTTTTCAAAATTCACTTTCCAAAAACTCCTTTCTAAGATTTCCTTCCAAAAATCTTTCTTTCCAAAATCTCTTTTCTTAGAGTCCAAGTTAAACCCTAGAGCCATAGTTAGAAAACCCTAATTTTCTTTCCAAAAACATAATTTCCAATTTCCTATCTTGTCTCAAAACCTAGGTTTTCAACATCTCCTTTTCTACATCTAAATCATAAGTTTCCAAAACCTATTTTCCACATCAAAACTATAGTCTTCCAAATCTAAGATTTTCAAAACTTTGTCTTTCCAAATTCATACCAAAATCCAATATTCCCTTTAGGAAACTGATGAGAATGCAAATGTCATATTTTTCTCCCTTAATGTTTAATCTTTTATACTTATTTGGTGCCTAAAGATACTCACTATTCTTATATTTTGACTTAGGGTGCTATGGAATGCCCAGGAAAAAGATCCTAGCTTAAAAGGGACGAATTCAAGCAAAAATACACACAACATTCGAAGAAGCGTTCGAACGGTCCCAAGAGGCATTCGAATGGTAGTAGATGCATTCGAACGGTACGTCAGACGGACTCACGTCAAGTTCAGGTTTGAAGAGCGTTCGAAATATATAGAGAGCAATTTTTACCGTTTGAAGTGCGTTCGACGCACCGTTCGAATGGTAGTCCGATGCGTTCGAACGGTGGCAAGGGCATTCAAACGGTCGTGCGCAGCTGCAGCTTTTCAGAAACCTATAAAAGCTAGGACTGTTTTGTTTTTAGGGTTGTTGATATTTTTCATATTATTGGAGGTTATTCTTTAAGTTGTTTTCATGGCCCTACATGGCCAAACTCTAAATCTTGGTCAAAAGAGACAGAAACCTCGAAATTAATAATAAACTGTGAGATCTAATTTATTTTCATTATTCAATTTATGTTTGAGTATCGGAAGTTCTTCTGTGCATATTTTCATGATTGTCTTGTTTAATCGCTAGGAGGCCTACTAGTTTATTAATCATTGCAATCTACTGCTGAGTTAAATATCAAATCTGTAATTGTTTGATTCCTCTTATTTATGAAGCAACTGAGATTTAATGATTCACTGCGTTGGGAATTATTATATCTTAGGAGGGGCATTCGACTAAATTAAATGCAACCGTGTGTGCTTGTGTTGTTTAGTTTCATCGATCTCTCTAATTCTTAAGGCTGCTAATAGATTAAACCTTGTGTGCTTATCCTAGGTTGTTTAATAGTTAGGGTTAATTAGATCACTTGTTTTTTATTAACTATGACTAAGGAGAGATAGAAAAATAATTCCGACGGTGAATATTCAATGTTTGAATTGATATGCTTACATCAATGATCAGTTGTAAATTCCGATGGTGGATGTTGACCTAAACCAAGGTTTGTTCTTCTGATTGATTTCAATACTTTAATCTAAATTGTTTCATAGTTGTTATTATTAAAATAGTTTTCATTACATCCAAAAACCCCCTTCTTTGTTCACATAGCATAAAACGAGACTAAACACTCTTCATGGGAACGATTCTTATTCACACTACTACATATTGTTTTTGGGTATCGATTTTATTTTTGAGTGCTAGCGACAGCACACCAAATTTTGGTGCCGTTTTCGGGGAGTGATTTTAGTTAATTTTTGTGCTTCTTGTGAACTTTATTTCATTTGAAAAAAAAAAAAAAGATATTTCAATTAATTTCATTACTCTAGATTTTTTTTCCTGAATTATTTTTCAAGGTTGGTTAGAGTTTTCTTAAGTGTTTATGAGCATAACTTGATTTTCTAATCAAGGTGATTTGCAGTGCGATCCAAAAATAGAGAGAACTTTACACAGGTCAAGAAGGGAAGCTCGGAGAAATTCTATAGAGAACGATCCAGCTCTTGATTCCCTATTTGCTAGCAATTCTTATTTAGGAGAGGAGGAAGTCATGGCTGAAAATCAAACTTTGAAAGAACTTGCTGCCCCCGATCTGAATCAACAACCCTTATGCATAACATTCCCTACTTTAGATGTTCCTACTAACTTTGAATTAAAATCTGGATTAATCTCTTGCCCACTTTTCATGGTCTTGCAGGTGAAGATCCCCATAAACATCTAAAGGAGTTTCATGTAGTATGCACGAGTATGAAACCCACGGGGGTGACTGAAGAGCAAATTAAATTAAGAGTTTTTCTATTTTCTTTAAAGGATTTGGCTAAGGATTGGCTCTATTATTTACCCTCCAAAAGTATTACCACATGGAACGAGATGAAAAGATTATTTTTGGAGAAATATTTCCTAGCTTCAAGGGCAGCCAACATTCGAAAATAAATTTGTGGTGTAAGACAGCACAATGGAGAGTCCTTACACGAATATTGGGAGCGTTTCAAGAAATTATGTGCAAGCTGTCCCCGTCATCAAATTAGTGAGCAACTTCTTATTCAATATTTCTATGAGGGTCTTTTGTCCACTGATAGGAGCATGATTGATGCTGCTAGTGGAGGAGTTTTGATGGATAAAACTCCGGATACTATGAGAAATTTGATTGCAAATATGGCAGCCAATTCTTAACAATTTGGCACTAGACTTGGCCATTCATCCAAGCATGTCAATGAGGTAAATATTTCCTCCATTGAACAACAAATTGCAAGTCTAACTTCTCTTGTTCGTCATATGGCTATAAGTAACATGCAAACGGCGAAGGCTTATGGAATTTGTTCAGTAGCTAGGCATCCAACCAATATGTGTCCAACTCTTCAAGAGGAGCCCATGGAGCAAGTGAATGCAGCATGTGGTTTTCCTGGACAACCGCAAAGAAAGTATGATCCTTATTCGAGCACATATAACTCGGAATGGAGGGATCACCCCAATCTTAGCTATGAAAATCCACAAGTAAATCAGCCTATGATTCAAAATTGTCCAAGCTATCAGCAATATAAGCAACCATACCCCCCTAGACAACAACCGGGCCAAACTTCTGATTCAGGTATGTCTTTAGAAGGTATTGTTAAGTCCCTTGCCACTAATACTTTGCAATTTCAGCAGAAGACAAAACAATTTCAACAAGAGGCGAAGGCCACGTTAACGATTTGGTTTTTGTACAAGTTAACGATTTGGTTTTTCCTGCTGATTTTTATGTGCTTGATATGGAAAATGGAGACCAAAATGCCCCTATTTTGTTAGGAAGATCATTTTTAAAGACATCTAAGACCAAGATGGATGTCCATAGTGGCACACTTACCATGGAATTTAATGGTGAAATTGTTAAGTTTAATATTTATTATGCCATGAAATACCCTTGTGATGATAATCCTGTTTATTCTATTGATGTGATTGACTCTTTAGCACATGAAGTTTTTGAACTTGATGGATAAGATATATTGGAAGTCGCCATCAGTAAGCATCTTGAGGAAGAGAATGGAGAGTTAGCATTGAGTACTGATCTGCAAGAAACTGTTGCAGCACTGAATGATTTTCCAAAGTTACAGCAGTCAGGTAACGTGCCTTATGTTGCATTACCAGTTTCTAACGAAAGGCCTTTACCCTCTATTTTGCAGGCCCCTATTCCAAATTTGAAGCCTCTCCCCAGTCACCTCAAGTACGTGTTTCTTGGAGACGGAGGAGCATTACCAGTGAACATCTCCAATAAACTTTGTACGTTGCAAGAAGAAAAACTTGTACAGGTCCTAAAAGAGCATAAGACGGCTATTGGTTGAACAATTGCGGATATTAAAGGAATTAGCCCATCTACATGCATGCATCGTTTACTACTTGAAAAGGGAGCAAAACCTTCCCATCAACCACAAAGAAGATTGAATCCACCTATGATAGAAGTAGTAAAGAAGGAGATCCTTAAACTGCTCGAAGTTGGAATGATTTATCCTATTCCGAATAGCAATTGGGTTAGCCCAGTTCAAGTGGTTCCTAAAAGGACTGGAATAACTATTGTGAAAAACCAAAATAATGAGTTAAGTCCTACCCGTGTTTAGAATGGGTGGAGGGTTTGTATAGATTATAGAAAATTAAATGCTGTAACCCGCAAGGACCATTTCCCTATACCTTTTATTGATCAAATACTTGAAAGGTTAGCTGGTCATTCTTACTATTGTTTCCTTGATGGTTTTTCTGGTTATTCTCAGATTGCAATTATGCTAGAGGATCAAGAAAAGACAACTTTTATATGCCCATTCGGGACTTTTGCATATTGTTGCATGCCCTTCGGCCTTTACAACGCCCCCGCCACTTTTCAAAGGTGTATGGTTAGCATATTTTTAGATTATATTGAGCATATCATAGAAGTTTTTATGGATGATTTCATAGTTTATGGAGACTCCTTTGATAATTGTTTGCATAACCTTACACTTGTTCTTCAAAAATATATGGAAACTAACCTTATGTTAAACTCTGAAAAATGTCATTTTATGGTTGAACAAGGTATAGTGTTAGGTCATATTGTTTCTTCTAGGGGAATTGAGGTCGACAAAGCTAAAGTTGACATTATTCAATCTTTACCTTATCCCACTAGTGTGCGGGAAGTGCGTTCTTTTTTTGGATATGTAGGTTTTTACCGAAAATTCATCAAGGACTTCTCCAAAATAGCATCACCCTTATGCAAGTTACTACAAAAGGACGTGGCTTTTGAGTTCAATGAAGTATGTAAAAAGGTGTTTGATAAGCTAAAGGAACTGTTGACTTCTACCCAATTATCCAGCCTCCTGACGAGAACGTTCCTTTCGAGATAATGTGCGACGCCAGTGACTATGCAATCGACGCTGTCTTGGGTCAAAGAATTGGAAAAGCATCTAATGTCATTTATTATGCTTCCAGAACTTTGAATAAGGCTTAAAGAAATTATACTACTACTGAAAAAAAACTTTTAGCTGTTGTTTTTGCTTTAGAAAAGTTTCGATCTTATTTACTTGGTACTAAAGTCATTGTTTACTTTGATCATGCAGCTCTTCGTTATTTGATGATGAAGAAAGAGGTAAAACCAAGATTAATTAGATGGATACTTCTCTTGAGTGAATTCGATTTGGAGATCAAAGACAAAAGAGGGACAGAAAATCATGTCGCCGATCATTTGAGTCGTTTAGCTTATGTCAAGGATGAACTTCATTTGCACGAAAAATTTCCTGACGAGTAATTGTTCTCCGCAAGTGTGACATTACCTTGGTATGCAAATATTGTAAATTATTTGGTTATTAACATACTACCTACTAGTTTATCTAAAGCTCAAAGAGATAAGATCAAGAGTGATGCCAAATACTATGTGTGGGATGACCTATACTTATGAAAGCATTATGCGGATCAAATGATCAGAAGGTGCGTGCCTGAAAATGAAATCATGTCTATTTTAACCTTTTGTCATTCGTATGCTTGTGGAGGTCACTTTGGAGCCAAGAGAACAGCGAGAAAAGTGCTAGAATGTTCTACTGGTCATCTCTATTTTGAGATTCATATTCTTATTGTAAGTCATGCGATCTTTGTCAAAAGACAAGTAATATATCCCACAGGATTGAGATGCCACAAAATCCCATACTATTTTGTGAAATTTTTTATGTTTGGGGCATTGATTTCATGGGACCATTTCCTGTATCTTTCAGTTATGTTTATATATTGCTTGTTGTTGATTATGTCTCGAAATGGGTGGAAGCTAAAGCCACCGGGACTGATGATTCTAAAGTTGTTGCAGATTTTATCAAGTCTAACATATTCTCCAGGTTTGGAATTCCATGAGCTCTAATAAGTGATCGAGGTACTCACTTTTGCAATCGAACTGTGGCAACTTTGTTAAAAAAGTACCATGTAACGCACAAGGTGTCAACTTCATATCATCCGCAAACTAGTGGACAAGCGAAAGTGTCAAATCGAGAGATTAAGTCCATCATTGAAAAGACGGTCAATCCAAGCAGAAAAGATTGGAGTTTTGCGATTGGATGATGCTTTGCGGGCGTACAGGACTGCATATAAAATGCCCATTAGTATGTCACCTTATCGATTGATATTTGGAAAACTGTGCCACTTCCAGTTGAGCTAGAACACAAAGCTTACTGGGCTATCAAGAGTTTTAACATGAAGGTGGATGAAAGTGGAGAACATAGGAAATTGCAATTATAAGAGTTAGAGGAAATTCGCAATGAGGCCTATGAGAGTGCAAGGATTTACAAGGAAAAGACGAAGGATTTTCATGACAAGCTGATTTCAAGGAAGGAGTTTAAAGTTGGTCAGAAAGTTCTTCTATACCAGTCCCAGCTTCGTTTGTTTCCAGGTAAGTTGCATTCTCGTTGGATTGGACCTTTTCTTGTTACTAATGTTTTTCCTCATGGTGCAGTTGAAATTCAAAGCTTAGCCACTTCTAAAGTGTTCAAGGTGAATGGCCATCAACTTAAGCAATTCCATGAAGGTTTCCAAATAGAGAATATGGAGAAATTGGACCTTGAAGATCCGATTTATACTAATTGAAGAAGGAAGCATGGAGTCAAGCCCACGACAATAAACAAAGGCGCTGCTTGGGAGACAACCCAAGGCAAGTTCATTTTTTTTTTTTTTATTTTCGCATTTATATATTAGTTATCTCTGCCCTTTCTGTGCATTTTACTTTACATTGGGGACAATATAAGTTTTAAGTGTAGGGGAGTGGATTTAGGTTGTGTTTTCGTATTGGTTTTGAAAAAAATAATAAATAATAATAATAATAACAAGATTCAATTAAGCTTAAAGAATTCATAAAATGATTTAATAAGTAATCTTCCAACTTAGAATTAATTAGTCTAGTTATTTTACTTAAGATTGGAGTGATTGAATTTGGTAGACAAAAGCTGGTGAGATTTTGAGCCTTTAGACTGACACATCCATATCAGTCACTATTTTCTTTCATGTGAGATATTCTTTCATAGATTTGTTTCTCTAGAACTTGCCTTAATTCTCTTCGAGGTTATATTGACACATGCACGCATGAACATGATTAAGGCCATCTTTGTTATAAGCTACATAAGCCAAATAGCCTATCTTGTAATTAATTTTTTCCTTTGTGAACCCCTTTGAGCTTTATATGTCGTTATTGTGAACCCACATTACAAGCTTTAAACCCGAAAAAGCATAATGCCTTTACCCAAGCCGTAGAGCTAGTGGAGCATTGTTCATCCTTATGATATGTATGGGTGCGAGAGAAATAAGTGTGGGGGTGTCGGAATTGTGGTAGGGCTATCGTTGGTGAAAAGGAACATGTTTTTATTCTCAATTCATGAGTTCCATTGTTGATGTAATTTTGAAAAAGAAAAGAGAAAAAAAAATAAGAGAAAAAAGGAAGAAATAAAAAAGAAGGGAAGTGATGGTGGAAATTGCTTGTAATGTCACAAATTATCCATGCTCATAATTCTTCCTAAAATTCTAAGAAATTGGTCTATTTATATGGGATATATACAAAGATAGAAGCTGTTGAATGGAGTGATTGATTTTACATGTTTTATATATTCGAAATTGAGTTGATTCATTTTTGCTCCACTAGTTTCGATGGCTTTTGAGCTACATTCCCAAACCTTGATCCTAAATCCCGTTATAACCCTTGAAAAGTCCTTATGATTTGTGTTCTGTACGTGATTCTAGTGGTGGAGAATGAGAAGATATGTGAGCCTATGGTAGATCATTTTTATTGGAAGGAATTTGAGTGATACACATACCCTTTAATTACATGAGAGTTGAGTGTTTATTTCCATGAGGGTCTACATATTCAGTTTACTCCATCTTTAAGTGAAAATGGTTGCTAAGTGATTACGAGTTGTTCGACAATGTTGTTCATGATATGTTATGAGTTTTGAAGAGTTTGGTTGTTCTTTGTTACAACTTTAATGTCTCAGGAGTGTGAGTTTGAGTTTTGCCCGAGGATGAGCAAAGGTTAAGTGTGGGGGAATTTGATGAGAATGCAAATATCATATTTTTCTTCCTTAATGTTTAATCTTTTATACTTATTTGGTGCCTAGAGATACTCACTATTCTTACATTTTGACTGAGAGTGCTATGGAATGCCAGGAAGAGGATCCTAAGTTAAAAGGGACGAATTCAAGCAAAAATACACATAGCGTTCGAAGGAGTGTTCGAACGGTAGTAGATGCGTTCGAACGGTACGTCAGACAAATTCACAACAAGTTCGGTTCGAAGAGCGTTTGAAATATACAAAGAGCAATTTTTACCGTTTGAAGTGCATTCGACGCACTATTTGAATGGTAGTCCGATGCATTCGAACGGTGGCAAGGGCATTCAAACGGTCGTGCACAGCTGCAGCTTTTCAGAAACCTATAAAAGCTAGGACTGTTTTGTTTTTAGGGTTGTTGACATTTTTCGTATTATTGGAGGTTATTCTTTGAGTTGTTTTTATGGCCCTGCGTGGCTAAACTTTGAATCTTGGTCAAAGGAGACAGAAACCTCGGAATTAATAATAAACTGTGAGATCTAATTTGTTTTCATTATTCGATTTACATTTGAGTATCGGAAGTTCTTCTATGCATATTTTCATGATTGTCTTGTTTAATCGCTAGGAGGCCTACTAGTTTATTAATCATTGCAATCTACTGCTGAGTTAGATATCAAATCTGTAATTGTTTGATTCTTCTGATTTGTGAAGCAACTAAGATTTAATGATTCGCTAAGTTGGGAATTATTATATCTTAGGAGGGGCATTCGACTAAATTAAATGCAACCGCGTGTACTTGTGTTGTTTAGTTTCATCTATCTCTCTAATTTTTAAAGCTGCTAATAGATTAAACCTTTTGTGCTTATCCTGGGTTGTTTAATAGTTAGGGTTAATCAAATCGCTTGTTTCTGATTAACTACGCCTAAGGAGAGATAGCAAAATAATTCAGACGGTGAATATTCAATGTGTGAATTGATATGCTTGCATCAATGATCAGTTGTAAATTCTGATGATGGATGTTGACCTAGACCAAGGTTTGCTCTTCTGATTGATTTCAATACTTTAATCTAAATTGTTTTGTAGTTGTTAATATTAAAATAGTTTTCATTACATCCAAAACCCTTCTTCTTTGTTCACATAGCATAAAACGAGACTAAACACTCTTCGTGGGAATGATCCTTACTCACAGTACTACATAATTGTTTTTGGGTATCGGTTTTATTTTTGGGTGCCTGCAATAGCACACCAGAAACTAAATCCAATCTCCTCATTTAAGAAACTAGATCCAATCCTCCGTTTCTGGAAACAAAATCAAAACACTTATTGTTATAAACAAAATCCAAATCTTTCCTAATTCCATACCTTTCTAAATTTCCACTTTCCAAACCTAAATCTTCAAATCTTTCTTAAACTCAAACCTTTCCTAATTCCAAGTATTTCTAAAACTCAAACTTTGGATCTTTCTAAAATTCTAAACTTTCTAAATTTCAAATCTTTCCAAATCCAAAACTTTCTTAAGTTAAACCTTTCTTATTTCAAATCTTTCTCAAATCAAACTTTTCCTAATTCAAATCTTTCCAAAAATCAACTTTTTCTTAAAAAGGAAGCTTTCCTATTTCAAACTTTCCAATTCTAATCCTTTCCTATTTCAAAACCTTTCTTAAAATGAAAACTTTCCTAATTCGGAACTTCCTTAAAACGAAACATTTCCTAAAGTGAAACTTTTCCAAAATGAAACTTTCCTAAAACAGAATTTTTCTAAAATGAATCTTTCCTAATTCAAACCTTTTCTAAATCCAATCTTTCCCTAATCTTCCAAGTCCAACATTCGAGTCAAATCTTTCTTAAATCTCAAGTCTTTCTTAAGTTCCATCTGTCCTAAGTCTAGGTTTCCTGAAACCAAGTTTTCCAAAATCAATATTTTCAAATCTTCCAATCAAAGATCAAAGTCCAATCCTTTCAATTCCAAATTCCAATTTCAAGTCTTCTGTTCTAAGGTCAAATCCAACCTTCTATTTTCAATCGGACTCTTATCCAAACTACGACCGACCTGATTCCTTCAAACGGATACATAGGCAACCCTCGTGGGTGCGGTCATAACTTTTTTCCAACTTCCAATTCCATGATCTATTTCAAATTTTCAATTCCAAATTTCTATTTCCAAATCTCTATTTCCAATCTCCAAAACTTTCTTTCAAAATCAAATCTATTTTTTCAAATCTCGTTTCAAATCAAATCAAGTTCTTTTCAAATCTATTTCCAAATCTATTTTCAAACTCTCTTCTCTTGCAATTGCATATCATACATCATTATTTTAAAAATTCTTTTTCTAAAGTGGATAGTTTTGGACATATATTAGTTAAAGACTCTAATGAGTGAATATAGGATAAATAGACATATAGGTACCGCAAGGGCGGGGTAGGGTGATGGCTTAGTGCGTCTTCCCTACACGTAACCAACCTCCAAACCTATATCACTGTTTTCGGAAGACCAAATAGAGTTATTTTTAAAAAAAGACTTAAATATTTTCTAAAGGTTGCCAAATAGCCTGTTTTCTTAAAAACCCTCTCTTCAGAAAATATTTTCAACATCCTTTTCAAAAACCCTAAGTATAGTCTTCGGATTGTGCTTAGTTTTTATGTGACCTAACTCACCTTAAACAAGTTAGGTGGCGACTCCAAATATTTTCCAAAAGCCCTTTATTCAAATCAATTTTCAATTCAAACTTATTCGCACTCATTCTTTTAGGAGGATGAGTTCTAACGAAAGAGTACAGTATTTTTCCCACTTGTGTGTGTATTCCTCGAGTGTGAAAAATCTGAGTGCGACAAATGCAAAAGCATGTAATGAATACAATGTTTGACTTTTGCAAAACAAAGACCATTTTGAGAAATTTGGAATTTTGAAATGTTTAGAAAGTGGATATAATTAAACAAGGTTATCGGAGAGTCTAAGGTGAGTGCAGGGTGATTAGACATGGCATAGGTCTAACCCTCTAATTTTTTCCAGTGGAGTCGCCAACTATCACGCCATGGTTTTCTCCTCAAGTCCCTACGAGGGGCCCGAGAGGAAAGACTCAGTACTCTCTTTTAGAACTCGCCCTCCTAAAAGAGCGGGTGTGACGGGGTTTGAATTTTGAAATGGACTTGATTAGGGCTTTTTGAAAAGATCTTTGGAGTCACCACCTAACATATTTAAAGGTATGCTTGGTCATCTACACTAAGTAAAACCCGGGGGCTAAACTTAGCTTTTGAAAAACGTCCTCGTGAGAGGGTTTTAGAAGATAGGATTGTTTGACAACCCTAAAAATGTTTGAAAGCCCTTTTAAAAATTAACTAAAATTTTGGTCTTTAAAATAGAAATTCTTAAGTCTAGGGGTTGGTTACGTGTAGGGAAGATGTCATAAGACTATGACCCTACCCCGCCCTTGCGAAACCTACATGTCTATTCACCATTTACTCACCTAATTATGACTCACTGATTATCTATGTTTAATGTTATCCACTTAGGAGACTTTTGAAAACAAAGTTTGAAAAAGAGTTTGAAAGATGGAATCGAGTTTGAAAAATGGTTATGACTGCACCCCATGAAGGGTTGCCTACATACCTCCTTAAAGAGAATTAGGTTAGTCATAGTTCGGACAAGAGTCTAATTGAAAGAGTTAGAATTTTTAAAATGGGTTTCTATTTCTAGAAAGTTTTCATTTTTAGGAAGTTTCCATTTTTGAAAAGTTTGAGTTTAAAATGTTTCCTTTTCGGAAAAATTTGACTTTGAGAGATTTCCTTTTCAAGAAGATTGGACATTTAAAATGTTTCCTTTTTAGGCAGATTTGATTTGAATTTTGAAATGTTTCTTCTTCAGGAAGATTTGATTTGATTTGATTTTTGAAATGTTTCCTTTTCAGGAAGATTGGATTTAGAAATGTTTTCTTTTTAGGAAAGATTGGATTTGACTTAAAATGATTGATTTATTTGATTTGAAGAGATTTGATTTGATTTCAAAAGATTAGATTTTAAAAAAGATTTGATTTGAGAATTTTGAAAAGATTTTTTTTTTTTTTTTTGGAAAAGGTTATTTTGCTTTTTGAAAAAAAAGATTTGATTTGTTTTCTTTTGGAAATATTTGAAAAGATTTGAAGATTTTGGAATGCTTGAAAAGGTTTTATTTCCTTTTTAGAAAAGGTTTGTTTCCTTTTTGAAAAGATTTGAAGATTTTGGAAAGCTTGAAAAGATTTTATTTCCTTTTTGAAAAGATTTGTTCCCTTTTTTAAAAAGGTTTGATTGGTTTGAAAAAGGCAAGTTTGGATTTGTTTCCAAAATAGGAGGAGTTGATTTAGGATTAAATTAGGAAGGTTTTAAAATGGAATGATTTGATTGTTTGGAAATAGGAGATTTTGTAGGATTCTAAAAATGGTATGATCTTAGTATGAAAATAGAAGGTTTCTAAGTTAGCAAAAGTAGTATTTTCCTAGGATTGGACTTCTAGGGTTTGACAAATGCCAATTTTGTAAATGGTTTGAAAATCGAGTATTTTGAAAACATGTTTTAAGACCCAAAACCCTAACTTGCATTTTATACATCTAAAAGAATATCGCACTTTGCCTAAAGTCATTCTAGCCATTAGAAGGTAAGAATCACTTTAGGCTCGTGACTTGAAAAACAACAAAGGCACGAGGCAAAAAATGTAGACCTTTTTAGGTCATTTTGAATGTCATAAATTTCTCGAAACAACCCTAATCATGAAAAGATTAGGATCATTTCGGGATCACGTTTTTATAAAAAACAATAAATATAGGCTAACAGGAGTCATTTCAAATGTCACACTTTTCTAGAAAAACCCTAACCATGAAAGGGTTAGGATCAACCTAGAATTGTGGTATTTAGAAAACAACTTTGAAAATGGTTTTTAGAGATAGAAATGACAAGAATGCGAATGCAAGTTGACAATAGTAACGGTGTGAATCATACAAGCTAGGTATCACCACATAGCAAGAGGACCTTAGGGCCATGCTGTGAAGCAAGTGAAAACCGAGAAAAGAGTCCCGATTGGTAGTCTCCCCTCGACCCATTCTCCACATGGACTTAGAGTCCTCTTGTTCCAAGCATACAAGAAAGGGGGGTTTAAAAGATGGGGGTTAAAAATAAGAAGAACCAAAGTGGGTTCGAAGGGAGAACAGAGAGTGGGGGAATACGAAAAGATAAATAGTGAATTACCTTCTCTTGTCTCTTCTTTCTTCAATGGAGGCTCAAGCATTGGACTTGGAAAGACTTCGGGAGCTTCCGGGTAGCAGGGGTGGCCTTTGGTGGAGCTCGAAAGCTAGGACTTCGGACCTTCGGACTAGGGCTCGGTCACCGAGACTGAGAGAGAGGGCTCCTGGAGCTATTTCGCAGAGAGAGGGAGAGTTTCTAGTGAATTTTCTCAAGCCTGAATAGTGAGGGGGGAGGTCTGTATTTGTAATGCATATTTGAGGTTGGTGTGCGCCACTCTTAGTGGCACATGCCTTAAGCTTGGCCATACGCCACTAAGAGTGGTGTAAAGTGGTGCAGGGTTATTAATGATGCTTAAAAAAAGGTTGGATAGGAGGCTTGTCAAGTGTTGGGTGTTGGTCAATTGGTAACCGTTTCTGACAACCTGGGGGGTTGGTGTGGGCCTCTAGAAATGGCTCATGGCTAAAAATTGGTCATGCTTCACTCGAAGTAGAGTAGGAAGGTTTTAGTTCAAAAAGGAAAGTGCTGAATGGCAGGGCCTAGCCAGAAATGAAATGGGATACTCTGGAAAGTGTCTCGGAGGTTGCTGGTTTGATTACCATAGCCGGTGTGGTTGGAGAGAGTGACCGAATCGTGGTCACCTCATCCTGGGAGTTTTAGGGTTAACCAAGTTGACCAGGTTTGACTAGGTAGACCATAGTTAACTGGGGTTGACTGGGTTTGATTGGGTTGACTAGAGTTGACTGGGATTGACCAGGGTTGACTGGGGGTTTGTTGGTTTGATACCCAGAGCCGGTGTGGTTTCCTAAGGCGTTTGGATACCTAGGGGCAAAATGGTCATTTTGATCGAGAACTTCCAAGAAAGCACCGGGGTTCACTAGATGGCGTTGGACATGCCAAACCATCTAGGGATGGCCTTAAAAGGTGGTATTACCGTTCTGAGGACTTGGTACTTTCTCGAAGAACTTGTTGAACCCACTAGGGGCAAAATGGTCATTTTTCATCAGGACAGGCTAGCAGGCGTCAGTGTTGACCGGTCTAGATCTGGTATGGACTTCTGTCTAAGGAATCAGTACTTTTTCGGTTAATAGGTTTGAAAGGGACTTACCGCCTTGAGGGCTAAACTTTCTCGAAGGTCGTGCCAAACTTGGATGGTCTTCCATTCTCGAGGGGTTTGTGCTTTCTCAAAGAACGTGCTGAATTAGTAGACATTCTACATTAGCGGGCTAACAGGCACCAGAAGTGAACCTCTCTTCCATCTCAAGGTCTTAGGTACTTTCCGGAGATGAGTGTGAAAGGGGCTTTACCGATCCGGGGAATAAACTTTCTCATTAATCGTGTCGTACTGGGTTGAATGATCCTACTGTCAATGACGGATCAACTTTTTTGAATGATAGGACAATTGGATTTGACTTTGAATTTGAATGGGCTTATTGTCTTATAGAAGACATGTCGATTTGGATTGGATTGACAAATGCGTTAAGGGCATTTTGGTCTTCTTGTATCTATTGGACCCAGTGGGCCCACAAAGTGATTGATTGATTGGACTGGGTCTAGAAAGCTGATTTGGGCTTGAATGTGCTTGTGTTGGTTTGTAAGTGCTTTCGGTCGGGCCGAAGATCGCCGAGTGGCTGAAATGGGGTGCTGACAGTTCATACATTATTCTAAATTTTAAACTCAAACCCTAGGGTGATTATAACCTCCTTATGGTTAGGGTTTTCCTAGGAAAGTGACATATTCAAAGTGGCCACCAAGATCCACATTAGGGTTTGAAGTCCTAACTCATTTTCAAAATCACAATCCTAAAGTGATTCTAGCCTTTTCATGGTTTGGCTTACTTTATATTCAAGGAGACTCTCAAAGTCCATATTAGGACTTTAAGACCTAAAACACCTCTTTCAAAACCTAGTTTTTCTTAACCTCTTTAAATTCCATGTTCAAAGATTTTTCTAAAAATTGGTCCACGAGTTGTTTTCTTGAACCCCCAGAGTCCATGTCTTAGGAAACCTTAGCTTTGTCCCCTAACTCTGTGCTAGCATTCATTGCTTTCAAGTTGTATCAAAATGGTTTTCAAAATATTTGTTGCATTATGTTTTCAAAAAGTGCATAACTCTTTTGAGTTGTTTTCAAAAAGTATCACATAAAATCATAAGTTTTTCAAGCACAAGCTTTCACATAAAATAATAGATTTTAAACATCAATTCAAATCTTTCCCTTTTCAAATCAAATCTTTCATTTTCCAAATCAAATCTTTCCTTGTTCAATTCAAACCTTTCCTTTTTTTTTATTCCAAATCCAATCTTCTATTTTTGAAAACAAAATCCATTCGTCCATGTTTTGAAACAAAATCCATTCTTCTATGTTTTGAAACAAAATCACATATTCTATTTTTTGAAATAAAATCAATTCTTTCCTTTTTATTTCAAATCCTATCTTTCCTTTTCAACTGTATGCATGAAACCACTGGAGCCAAACCTTAACCCTAAACCACTTTCCAATCCCTATGTCTACCAAACCTTAGTTTGACCAACCCTAGGTCACCCTAACCCTAGTTAACCAAATCCTAGGTGGTCCAACCTTAGGTCAACCTAACCCTAGGTTACCTTAACCCTAGTTTGTCCAACCTTAGTTAGGAGGCTTCAAGATTGTAATTATTGGACCCTTTTCCAAACTCCAACTCCAACCCAAAAATGATTTAAAAAGCTCTCTCAAACTTGTCGCAATCTAAAACGGCTAGCCACTTACCATTTTCAAAAACAGTTTCTAAAACGACTTAAAAATGCACAACCCTAAGGCGATCCTAACTCTTTCTTAGTTAGGGTTTCCTAAGGAGAGTGATACATCAAATGAAACCTATAAGGTTCATATTAGGGTTTCAAACCCTAAATGTTTTACAAAACCGTTTTTTAAAAATTTATTTTCGAACATCACATTCTTGAAACGACCCTAGGCCTTCTATGGTTAGGGTAATCCAAGATCAAGTGAGATATTCAAATGAAGGAAGTTTTTAGCCCATCTTTCTAAATCTGCTTTCTAAACTCATGGTTAGTTCTTACATAACTAATCTCTCAAAGGTAATGAAATATTAACATACCTTTCATAAGGTACACAAAAAGCAATTTTCAAAAACCTTTTCGAGACAAGTTCATAAGGGCTTTTTGAAATTCAATCTCAACTTTCTTCCAAACTCTGTTTCAAACCTTGCATCATCCATCATTCATCCCAAAAGTGATAACAAAATCTTTTTTCAAAACCTATTCAAGTGGACATAAGTGGACAATTAGGAACTAGTTATTCAAGTGAGTGAATATAAGGTGAATAGACATGTAGGTACCGCAAAGGCAGGGTAAGGTAATGATTTTAAGATATCTTTCCTGTGATATCCCGAACCTCTATTTATTTATATTAATGTGAATTTTTAGCGTTTGCATGGTTTAATGTTAGTTATTACATCATTTGGGTAAAAAAAAAATGACCAATAGGAGTTTATGTTGTAGCTTAAGCCAATGGAGTGAGACACATGGAATTATTCCCATGTGTATCATCCTTATATACACACACACACTCAGACACACTCACCATCGGTTGAGAGAGAGAAGAGAGGGAGAAGAGGAGAAGAGAAAGAGGAAAGGGAAGATTGAAGGAAGAGGAAGCTTGGAGAGTCCCCACCCAAGCCAAGAGAAGCCATTGAAGAACTTGGGCAAGCTTGAGGAAAGGTAAGGTTCCATTTCCTTCTATAAATTGTATATGTGCATGTATCTATCTTTATGGGTGGTGATGTTGGGTTGTTCTAGGTGACTTCTTTGAGTCCCAAATTGATTGAATCTAGAGTGTTGTAAGCCCCATTGAAAGATTTGAGAGTTTGGGATTGAAATCCCTAACTTATGCAAGTTAGGGCTTGGGTTCCTAAAACCCTAGATCCCTTCGATTTACTTGTTTAAAGTTTTTTATTTTGAGTTATTGTGGTCTTCTTGGGTCAATCTTTGGACCTTAAAAGCATTGGAAGAGTTTGTGAGAGTTTTGATAGAATTTGGTTTTGGTTTGAGTGAGGTTTGGAGATTTTTCGGGTTGAAATATGGGTTTTTAGCTTAGGAGTTGACTCCTTAGTCTCCGGAGCCGATTCTTTTGTCCAGAGAACTCCCAGATTCATTCATTTAATTTTGGAGTCGACTCTTTTGTTTCTGGAGCCGACCCTTTTGTCCAGAAAACTCCCAGATTCGTTATTTTCGCTCAAGAGTCGACTCCCTAGTCTCTAGAGTCGACACTTTTGTCCAGTCCCCGGTTTCACTTTTCAGCTCAGACATTGTTTTGTAAAATAGGCATAACTTTCTCTAAAAAACTCAGATTGATGCACCGTTTAAAGCATTGGATAATAGATTCATAGAACTTTGCATCCATATAAAGTTTGTACTCTAATTCCTTATATATTGAGAGATATTGAATTTTGAAGTTGACCCAAAGTTCTGTCAGTAACATTCTTCTTCCAAAACTTTAGTCCATTTTCTATGGGGCATAACTTTTTCATCCGAAATGCATTTACAGCCCATGACCTATCAAATTAAAGCCCTTGAAGCCTATTTTCAAATGGAACTAACTTAAAGTGTGAACTCTTCCTTGTGAAGTGGTTGAGATGCAAGAAGGAGTTGACGTCCCGACTTTCATGTTCAAACCTCAACCTTATGTTCTCGTTTTATGTTGTTGCTTTGTCTTGGAGCCTTGTATTGACATTTCTATACTTCCATGTGCATTTTGTGTAGGGACACCTTGTTTAGCACCAGTTCTATCGAAGAGAGGTGAGTAACGATATGCCATGAGTAAAACCCTATTACTTTCAAAACATTTTAAGTTTAATTATATATCATGTAATGATTTTCATATGTTTTCAATGCATCAATGTTTATGTTTAAGTATAAATGTCATACCTTGAAATGCATGCAAGCTATACTTATGTTATGAATTAAAACCCATGGACTAGAACGTTTACATATAGTAGATGTAAGATTCCTAGCGTACGAATCCAACTCAAGATCTTTTCGTGGTGAGACTTTAATCTAACCCGATAGTCCTAGGATGGGGGATGTGAAATAAACCATCGACATGTAAGGTCTTTCGTGGCAAGACCCTAAACTAGTAACGATGATCCTATGGTAGGGGACACGAAATAATCTATCGCCATGTTAGGAGATGTCCCTTGGCTTAAAAGTCTAGATGTGACATTTACAGTTACTATAACTGAGCCTAGCTCTTATGATTGGCCTAAGGAGCCTATGCGTTACCTTCATGATTGCTGTGTTGGCCTAAAGAGCCTTATGTGTTCCGTGCGGCTGAGACCGAGCACCCAGAAAACGGCTAGGCAGGTGCGAGCCAAAGTAGACAATCTAATGTTGGCCTAAAGAGCCTTATGTGTACCGAGCAGCTGAGACCGAGTGCCCGAAAGGGGGTAGGCGGGTGCAAGCCAAAGCAGACAATCTAATGTTGGCCTAAAGAGCCTTATGTGTACCATGCGGCTGAGACCGAGCGACCAGAAAGGGGGTAAGCAGGTGCGAGCCAGAGCGGATAATCTAATGTTGGCCTAAAGAGCCTTATGTGTACCGTTCAGTTGAAACCAAGCGCCCAAAAGGGGGTAGGCAGGTGCGAGTCAAAACGGACAGTATGGTGTTGTGTACTCAGATAGCTCAAGCGCTTTTGAGGGAGTAGGCAGGGCAAAGTGTTACCGTCGCAACGCGTTTTAAAACCGTGAGGTAGGCACATGCGTGACATGAAGCGCCAAAGCGGACAATAATGTACATGGTTAAGATCTTAGCCTAGAGAGCCCTATATATGACCTTTAAGGTTACTAATCTGGAGTCTAGCTTTGATATAGAGACGTAACACACTTACACTCTGGAATGAGAAATATGATTTGTTCAAATGCTACACGACAAGTTACACAAGTACTAATGTCACGATATATCTCTCCTCTCTACGACATTATGATATGCCTTACAATATCATGCCATGGCACGCTTATGATAGCTACGTTATGACTTAAGAAATCGTGATATGTGTTATGTCTCACTCCCATGATACAATATTCGAAATGTTATAGCATTTTAATATGATACTTATGTTACCACGTTTCCAAAGCTATGCTTTACTAATTACTAAGAATGATAATATTTGACGTGCTTGATATTATACGACGAGCTAAGATGTACGCTTACCGGATATGATACATTATGCTCATGACAAGTCATGTTACACTTGAATAGTTCACGCTACAACACGCTTATCTCTCTTCTTCAACATTACGTTTTAGAAATGATGAAACGTTTAAATACAAAAACCTATGCCTTATGTGATTTTAAGATTTCACTTATATGTTTCTAAGTTCATGCCACCTATGCATAAAGGTACCCCTATTGTCACATACCTTAAAATATAAATGTTAGGCTATGGAATTTTATACTCATGCCTTAGCTTATGTTTTTCTAAAAATGTTTTCAGGTGAATAAACTCAGAGGCCCATTACATGGACATTTAGACTACGGCCCACGGGCCTTATGTTATGTACTGATATAGGGGTTGGACCCTAATGTTTTGTAATATTATAATATTATAACTGTGACGGCCTTTGATAGGCCCACCGTATAGAATGATTATGTTTTGGAGATTAGGCACAGTTCTATTATGTATGACTTTACGTTTATAAAGTTTTAATCCCCCAATTATGTATCTTTTAAATGATAAATGCACGGGCGGTCAACCGGGTTATGCAATGCGGCCTTGGGTAGCCAAGCTATTGGCCGGTCATGCACTCTAAATCGGCATAGGCCGGATCTGAGGCGTGACATTCCTTACACTTAACCAACTCCTAGACCATAGATCTTTATTTCAAAGACCAAAACCAGAGTCACATTTTCAAAGGTTGCCAAATATTCCTATCTTCCAAAACACCTCTCAAGAGGACATTTTCAAATTATTTTCAAAAACCTGAGTTTAATCCTCGTATTACACTTAGTTTTGGGTGTCCTAACACACCTTTAATCATGTTAGGTGGTGACTCCAAACTTTTTTTTAAAAGCCTTTAATCAAATGCATTTTAAGTTTAAACCCCATCGCACTTGTCCTTCTTAGGATAAGTTCTAACAAGAGAGAGTACCATGCTTTCTTCCCCCAAGTCGTGAAAACTTGGTGGGGCCAAAAATCAGGGCGCGACAATAAGGTTTAGGGACTTTTGGAAGGCAATCTAGACATGGAAGCTAGGGTTTCTAAGCCTAAATTTCAAGGAACTCTAATTTAAAGACCTTTAGAGGCACTTTTTGAAAATCATTTGAACATGACCTTGTAGAACACTTCAAAATGGAACTAATGAGATTTGGAAAAAGGTTTTAAACTTGGAAATAAGATCATCACATGCAATACATGAACCTAATAACAACTATAATGCAAGGGGGCCATGAATTATACAAGGTTGAAAGGCTACACCACATTGCAAGGAGCTCTAGGGCCATACTATGGTCAAGGAGGCTTGTGAGAGGTCCCCCAATCGCTAGTTCTCATAAGCTTTCCTCTAAGCATGGCCTAAAAGCCCTCTTGTTCTAGTACACAAGAATAGAGAGTAGTAGATGGGGGTTAAAATAGAAGAATAGCTCAAGTGGACTAGGACGGAGAAGAGAGAGAGTAGGAGTGCTTGAATGTAAAACAAAACCCACTTAGGCTCTAGATTCTCTTCAATCTACCATTATTGTTGGCATGGAGGTTCAAGAGGCTTGTCTTCTTCTTTGAATTCTTGAGAGATGTAGTGTATTTGAGAATTTTGAAGGTCGGGAATGATTTTGAAAGAGTTTGGCTACTGTTTTTTCCTCTGAAATATGTTGGGGAGTGACCTGGTATTTATAGGCATCTGCCTCAAGGCTGGTGCATGTGCTACTTGTGCCCACATGCGCCAGCCAATCATAAGATGCCACATGGCATTCTTGTACTATCTTGACTTAGGCAGCAAGCAAAGTTTTTGAACAATCTGATTAAAATCTGTGCGCATATAACACACGCTTCACCGCTAGGAACTTTTATGTCAACTTTGCCTTGATGTTCGTGTCATTCGAGAGCGATCCGAGAAAATCAATCGTGCTCACGACGTTCCCCTATAGTTTCTCTTGAATTAGGAGCCCTTAGAGAGCTTCAAATGATTCCGGAGGATGGAGCGATTGCCTCGAAAAATGTGTAAAAAGATAAGCCTTTGGTGAGCATTTGTGAGACACTCTGTTGGTTTTTCAAAGTAGCTGCTTTTGTGCCATGCGATCGAGGACCTCAGAAAGCGATCATTTTGATCAAACCGTATAGATGGAAAGCCCTCTAGAAGGGCTTTAGGGAATTTCTTGATTTACACATTTGTCAAGTCATTTAACAGTGCGTTTTAATTAGGAAATCGAAAAAAAAAAAGTCAACCTTGTTGAAGCGTCTATGACACGCTCTGGGAAGCTTTTATTGACTTAGAGGGGTTTTGAGTCAAGGAACTCGTCTGGAAATGGATAGGGACGCTCTTACAAGTATCCCGGTGGATGCTGGTTTGATTTCTAAAGCCGGTTTGCTAGATTGAGGCCAGAATAGGCTTTTCTCATACACAAGGGTCTGTTCAACTGTCCATAGGTATTTTGGTGTTATTGTGACATTTTGGGAAATTTGTACTTCCCAGTGAGCGTGTCAGGGGTGCCTATGGGTAAAATGGTCATTCTAACTAAAATCGACCAGAATATTTTGAATGGCAGTTTGGTCATTTTTCACCATGTCAAGCTATCAGGTGCTAGTGTTGACCTGGGTTTACGAGTATTTCTGTCACTGCGACGATTATGACGAGTTGGTTCCCAAAAGTCTTCATTTTCTTTAAAAAGCGTGCCACAGCCAAGAGGTGTGTTCAGTCCTGTGACACTGGGTTGTTTAGCGATGTACCAATATCGACCTGCTTATGAGTGATTGCTCGCTACTTCGGTGGCTTGATAGTCTGTAAATGCTTCTGCCACTCCAACAATGGGGCATTGGTTCCAGAGATTGCCTAATATCGGGAAACTTCCGAATGCCAAGGGGCGTAATAGACATTCTGCATTGGCGGGTTAGTAGGCACCAAAAGTGAACCATTTTAAAGTTTATGAGTACTTTCGCCACTCCGACGGTGTGATTATTTGTGAGTGTTTCCGTCACTCGAATGGTTGGACACTTTGTGAATGCTTCTGCCACTTTGATGGTGGGGCGTCGATTTCGGAGATCGCTTGATCTTGAGAAGCTGCCTGGAATGCCTATAAGTATTTTGGTCATTTAGCTTCAATTTGGCCCAATGGCCCTGGGAAGCAATCGATTTGACTTGATTTGGAGTTTTGAAAAGCCGGTTTGGGCTTGATTGGGTTGTGACTTTTGACTGGAGGTTTGGTTTGATTTGAAGATTGCCAAGTGGGCAAAATTGAGATGCTTACACTCATAATGAGATAATCACATACCGCCATGTGTCAAAATGATGCAGTTTTCAAGTTTAAGTTATTCAAATTGTGCTACTTGTTACATGGTACCACTAGGTAGAAGACAATTATTTCTTCTAATTAAATTTGGATATGTATTCATTGATTATTATTTCTAAAAAATTTAAATAGAGATAATTATCATGAATTACTTTAAAGTTATCAGGATTCTCTTCACCCTCGACTACAAATAGGGGTAACCTCTACCAAATTGAGAGAACAATTCTTGATACACAACTCAAGCAAGACAAAAATGCTCTATCGGAATGAAGCCTTTAAAAAGACAATCATTTTTATTTAGAATATCTCAAAAATTGTACCCAATTCTTTAAATTACAATATGTATAACGTGAAATGTAAGTGTTATAATGAAACAATCATACAACGAATCCAAAATATAAAATCTTGACACGGGCTATAGGATTGAAAATAAATACTAGTAAATATTTATTTGTTGATTGTTAAACTGTATGCTAATTTTTATTTCTTCAATGACAAGATTTGTATTTCAATTAAAATTTATGTAGTTTGTTTTAAAATTTTATTCTTTTATTTTGTTGTACTTATTTGATTTTTAATCATGACTTGCCCTTAAACCAAATTTCTCGTTCGTCCATGCTTTGTCTTTGTTCTACAACTATAAATAATTGCCATTTATACGATTTATAATTTTTAAGTTCAAATTTTGGTCTAGCATAATTATGTCACTATGTATTTAGAGGGTACTCTCTCACGTGCAAAAACCTTGAATAACCTAACCATGTCCTGTGTCAAAACCTAAGTGTGTCGACAACTATTGTTAATTATGGGTACAAACACAGTGATTAACAAAGTTGCATTTATAAATTTTCCATACTATATATATTTATATTTTACGTATTAAATAAAAAATCAATTATAAATTTGAACACTTTGTGTTTAGTCAATAGAAAAACACAAAATACTTTGAGCACCATATTGTCTGTATTCAATTGTGATAAATATTTGGGCGGGCTTAAGTCATCTATTTTTATTGTAGGCGTGTTTATGGTTTAATTTTAGGTCCAATATTAGGTCGAGCTCAGCTTAGGTCAATGCATCTTTTCTTATTATACAGTGTAGGCTAAGCCATAATCTGGCCTTTTCTCCAATGTTCACCCTTAAATCAGCGTTTGTTTGAGACATATATTAAGTGACCGTTGCATTTTTGAAGCATGTCCAATAATACTCTTAAAATAGCTAGTCAATATATATTTAAAAATTACATTCTCTATTTTAGCTTAGTTACTTTTTGATAAATCCTCCAACTACTCTTATTTTAACTAATTATTTCATAAAATAAACTTTTTTTAACACATAGTCTAAGAAAAATAAGACAAAAAGAGCAGAGAGAAAGAAAGGTTAATGAAATAACAATATTAAAATTTAGAAAGTCACTTTTGACTGTCTACATTTGAAGAGTTAAAGGAAGACTCTCCAAAATAGAGCACCATTTGAAGATATGGGCAATTAAAAATTTTGAACTCTTTAAAATAGTTAAAAGAGCCATTTTCAATAGACTCTTAAAAATGCTCGACATTGAGAACACAGAATTTTTTTTTCCATTCAATTACTCTTTTTTTATTTATTTACTTTTTGCAAGTGAATAAATGGGTGAAATCTATTTAGTGACTTACAACCTGTGTGGGAATTGGGGGAGGGGGGGAAAGATGAGAAATTTTTTAGTTTTTTTCCTTTTTGTGTTTGATTTTACCTAAGAGAAGGAAAAGAAGGAAAAAAAAATAGTCACTTCCTCTTTTTTTTCTCCATTCTTTCCTTCTTACTTCACTTTTATTTTATTTACGACACTAACAAAAAACAGAAAAACACATTTCTTTCAATTTTTTTCTTCTCTTTTTCTTTCCTTGGCTTCCCCAAATTCAAAATAGGCTGTTGGTGTTAGAGACTCAGCCAGAGCGCTCTATTTTTTCTCTCTCAAATCAAAGCTTTAAACTAGTAACTCCTCTAAGAATAGAATTTGCAGTTTTGTAAGCTTGATTTGACTCATCCATCCTCTCTCTCCAACCCACCCAAAAAAAAAAAACCAGCTTTGAATTACTTACTTGTGTCTGTGGCAAGCAAAAAAGGTAGTGAGATCTGTGGTTAATTTTCCTGACAAAGTTTTTGCCCTTTATTCCCAACTTGAGTGCTGATTCAACTTAATTTAACATCCTAGGTTGAGTGTCATTTCAAAAGACATTTTTAATAACAACACCTTTTGAAATGGCCTTTTTACATTGTATTTCTTCCAAGTAAATGGAAAAAAATAAAGGGAAATACAAAGTGTATAGACACCACCTAAAAACGCCATTTGAAATAGCATTTTTTCACAAAAAAAATGCTATTTCAAATGGCTTTTTTTCATAGGAAAAAAACGTCATTTGAAATGGCGTTTATATCAGGAAATCAGCCCCCCTCTCTCTATGTGAAGCAGTTGAACTTAACTTGCAAAACTTTCAAACCGAGAAACCGATTGATATGTCGTTAACTCCCACACGTCACTCGTGTCACACCGGTGCCTCCCGTCAAGTTTCTCACTCCTCAGACCTTTCCTCCCCATTTTAGAACCCTAACGGCCAAGTTAGCCTACCTCTGAAAACCTAAGTGTCGAAATTCTAAAACTTTGCATAACTTCCAAACCGAAAAACCAATTAACGTGATGTCAACTCCCACACGTCACTCATGTCACAACGGTGCCTCCCATCGAGTTTCGCACTCCCTGGACCCTTTTTTCCCCATTTCAAGACCCTAACGGCTGAGTTGGCCTACCTTTGAAAACCTAACTGTCCAAATTCTAAAACTTTGCATAACTTCCAAATCGGGAAACCGATTGGCGTGCCGTCAACTCCCACACATCACTCATATCACACCGATACCTCCCGTTGAGTTTCGCACTCCCTAGACCCTTTCTCCCTATTTCGATACCCCAACGGCCGAGTTGGCCTACCTCCGAAATCCTAAGTTTTGAAATTCTAAAACATTGCATAACTTCCAAACTGGGAAACCAATTGACGTGTCGTCAACTCCCACACGTCACTCGTGTCATACTGATGGCTCTCGTCAAGTTTTGCACTCCCCGGACCCTTCTTCCTCATTTCAGTACCGCAATAGCCGAGTTGGCGTAACTCTGAAAATCTAAGTTTTGAAATTCTAAAACTTTGTATAACTTCCAAATTGGGAAACCGATTGACATGCTGTCAACTCCCACACATCACTCGTGTCACACAGTGCCTCCCGTCAAGTTTCACACTCTCTGAATCCTTCCTCCCCATTTTGAGACCCCAACGGCCGAGTTGGCCTACCTCCAAAAATTTAAGTTTTAAAATTCTAAAAGGTTGCAAAACTTCCAAACTGGGAAACTGATTGACGTGCCATTAAGTCTCACACGTCACTCATGTCACACCGGTGCCTCCTATCAAGTTTCGCACTCCCCGAACCCTTCCTCTCGATTTCGGTAGCACAACGGTCGAGTTGACCTAACTCTGAAAACCTAAGTTTCGAAATTCTAAAACTTTGCATAACTTCCAAACCTGGAAACCGATTGACGTGCTGTCAACTCTCACATGTCACTCGTGTCACATCAGTACCTCTTGTCAAGTTTTGCACTTCCCATACCCTTCCTCCCCATTTCAGGACCCCAACAGCTAAGTTGAATAACATAAATATATATGACATGAAATAAAAAATAAAAAATATGACCCAAACCAAACTCATACATATATTACATGAAAACATAATAACTTATTTATATCATACTACACTAAAAACCAGAACAAGCTTTAGGGACCATGTTCATAACAACATAGTGGTTTGCCAGTAATGTTAAGGCTACTAAGTAGATAGTTAACAAAGTCATCGTGACCTTCTTCTTTTGAGAAGTTTGAAAGTTCTAGGTCAGAAACTAGTAACGGATCTTCAACATTTTCTATTAATTGTTGTATTGGATCAACACATTATTTCTTCACATGATCTTTAAAATGATATCTATCCAACCTTTGTTACATTTGATCGATCTCATATTCGAGCGCTTTCATGACCTTGTAGTAAGATGACCTACCGAACAACTTAGCTGAACGGGCCTTTGGGACACGCAGGACATGCCATCAGTAATACATCTCTTATTCACACCGTTTATCGAACAAGTCCTCCCACGACAACCTTATGCATTGGTCGTTTGTCACCCTGTGGGGTGGACGTAAGGATGCATCACCGATGAAGATGTGGCTGACCGGACCCATAGTATCATGCATTATGATAGTTTTATTAAGAAAGCAATGCTTTCGCCCATACCATTTGTTACCGATTGGATCCATGTATATACGCACCATATGGATGGCTGCGGATTGGTTTTCATCCATGTCGTCGCTTGGAACCGAACAACTAGATGATGCCCTAAATAATTCTTTTCGATTTGGCATATTTGGAAGTATGATTTAGCAATTCTTCACATAATTACATGACGTATACATAGGCAATATAGTACAATGCATGAGTAAAGAGTTCACGTGAATTTATTGGGTTGCAGGACAAGCCTTTTATGCAGGCTTCACGTGAAGACCCAAGGACAAACCAGGTTTTATCATTGACATGACAACTAAGAACAAAGGCTGACATACTAGATGAACTATACTTTATTTATGTTGCAATAATATTTTTCTAAAAAAAACCGTAATATGAAATTACTTCGAAACAAGTTTCCATAATAAACCCTACAGTGTACAAAAAAACAAACAAAAAACTAAGTACCCCAACTACTATACATGACCTCTCCTACCATATCGGGATGGCCTCCTATCTTTCCTCAGCCTACAGCTCTCGTAGACATGTGTGATCTGACATAGTCTCTGTGGCTGTGGCTCTGGTTGTGGCTCTGCCTGCGTGATCTGTGAAGCCTCTTGAGATGGCCCCTATGGGTATAATGGTGGATATGGAGGTGCATACTGGGACAATATGGGAGGTGAAACGCGACCCTCTGTATGCATGAAAGGCGTCTCTATATGCTGCCCTGATGCTAATAATGGGTCGACATATGCGTCAAAGTCCTCGTCATTGCCTAGTGCCGAGTATTTAAATCCCTAGTCATACGCAACATGGGAGCTACTGTGGCGGGGGCCGGTGTGACGCGGTCTCACCCCGTAACTAGTCGCACGTGATGAAGATGGTACATCTTGTGACTCACTATGATATGTGTGCGCTGACATCGTCGAAGTCACATGCGATGAGTATGGCCCAGTAGCACTGAATGACTATAGCATCTGATGTGACGATGATCCTAGGAGGTATGGCCACACGAGAGGGGGAGCGGCTGGACCTACTGACCGTGCAATCCGCTCCTACTGTCGTAATACATGAAGTGACGTGGTACACAAGTCCCATGCCCTATACAAATCCTGCAATGCCTCTGTCGAGCCATATGCATAAATGACACGATCTACGAGCTAATGTATAGACGTGATATGACCAGTCTTCAAAATGAAGGGATGTATTTATGACTATTTGATGTTAAGAATTTACGGTGAAATAAAATAAATTTAAGGCAATACTAACAGTAATCTTTACGATAGAGCCCACCTCCAGGTATTTGGTAGTAAGGCGGTGAGCTGGATTGCCCCTGAGTGGGCATGTAATACTGCGGTACCATACCATATATAGATCGTTATATCACATGACTGCAGCCTCAGGAACCCAAACTATCAGATGCTCATGCATGTGCTCCTATAGCTGCATATACTCTCCATTTCTATCGGTGCAATCAGTCTAACCTCTCCTTCGCATGTTGATAACATGTAACCTGACTGAGGTAAAATACTCTTTAGGTACATCCTGTCTGAATCCAAACTGCCGGCAGACAAAATCAAGTGGATGCAACTCAACGACCTCGAAGCATACTAAAGGGGACCGAGTCAACTATACATCGCTCCCTGCCCGACAATAAGCAGGAAGTGTATGAATGATAGCATCGTACATGCGTTTACATTGACAGTACCAATTTTGTAAGCAATGATAGTACAATTAAGTAATATGAAATACAAATAGAAGATATTGTATACATACCTCGTCAAGCCTCAATCGATCCAGATGGTCTCTGTAAACGCAAACCACATGGGTGAAAGTAGTGTCTATGCAATATTTACATCTTCACCTGACATAAATGTTAAACATAATATGAAAATTATTAGTAATGCGTATATATTTATAGGTAAGAATCATAAGTCAGTCGTTCATACCTGGTTTTCCATGGTCCGACAGGGAACTGCACCCCTCCTATAAGTAATGGCTGCTAGCGATCAGTAGCATCATCCATACGATGCGGGCCTATACGTGGAAAGCGCTTACATGCCCATATCTGTACAAAATGGGTGACACTCACATAATAAATAACTCATAGGAAAAAAGATAACTTGTAAAAAAATATACATTATTATAAAGCATTGTCAATTATACTAAAGTAAATACCTATAACAACACTAGTGCCCCCGCAATCTGTCTTGCATCGAACTTTGCCACCCAGCATATGGCCCTATAAAAGCATGGCTAGGATTGCATTGCCCCAACTATATCTCCTTGCCAGAGCAAAGTGCTCTAAAAAAAGGAAAATATGACAGTCGGACATGGGTCTGAGAGTAATCTATAAGTAGTATCCCCCCAAGCAGGCACATAATGTAGGCACGTACGTGTTGCTGGACTATAACCTCATCAACATCCTCTAGAAGCGCCTGAAATATCTCACGGAGCTATGAAAGCTAAGGCGGCTCTTATTCAAATACTCTACGACTGGGGCAGCCTCGAATGACTGTACACAAAGCTGTTGGCACTCCAAAACTATAGCAGGCACCACTCATTGTATGATGGGGTCCCCATCGACAGGTAGTCCCAACAGTATGACAACGTCCTGTAACGTGATGCCAGCCTCCTCGATAGGTAGATGAAACGTGTGTGTCTCCTCCCTCCAACGCTCAACCAAGGAAGTGATCAGGTGTTGGTCCAAAAGGATAGGCCTAAGTTGATATTGTCACGCCTTAAAACCCGGCCTATATGGATTTAGGGTCCATAAATGGCTAGTAGCAAGGCTACCCAAGGCCGTATTACCTAAACTGATTGATTACCTGTGCATAATCATTTAAAATGATGCATAATTGCCGAAAAAAATAGAACTTTTTATGACTTGAAAACATAATATGTGTCATACATGGCAGAGTTATGCCTAATCCAAAACATAATATGTATATAAGCCTAATCAAGGCTCACTAAAGTTAAAACATTTATACTATTACAAAACATTAGGGTCTAGCCCTCAAACATATTACAAAACATAGGCTCGTGGGCCATAGCTCAAAATCCACATATGGCTTTTGTAAGCACCCCATTTTTTGCCCGCTCGACAGTCTCAAGTCCGTTCAGACTTGTATTCAAGTCAATATAGATATATTATGAGTCAAACTAGTTTTTCAGACATAATCCAGTCAATCGATCGCTTCACGGGCCCATTGGGCCCAAATAGAGGCAAAATGACCAAAGTGCCCTTGTGGCATTGTTCGGTCCAATTCCAGTGGGTATGTCTTTTCAAAGACGGTAAGTCCCCATTTTAATCTCAAGTCTAATTCCAATTCCAATTCCAATTAAATTCGACATGTCTTTCGAGCAAGTTGATCCCTCAAGGTGGTAAGTCCATCCAGTCCAGCACGCTTTCTGAGAAAAATCTTCGGAACAGTAAGTTTGTTCAAACCCGTCGACCGGGATGAGACCCCAAATTCCCAAGACGGTAGAACGGTCCACCTTTGGCGCCTGCTAGCCCTCCAATGAAGAATGTTCGTTTTGGCACGCCTTTCGAGAAAGTTGATTCCTTAGCGATAAGTCCACCTAGCAGCTTCCCGAGATCATGCAGTCTTTGGAATGATCACAAACTGTTAGAGTGGCAAAAACACTCATAAACATCACAACCGTCGTAAATAGGTCAACATTGGGAATTGCCATTAGACTCCTATGTCACGGGACCACCGTCAGAGTGATGGAAACATTCAAAACTCAGGTCAACACCAATGCCTACTAGCCCATTCTGGTAAAAAATGACCAAACTGCCCATAGGGCCATTTTCGGCACGTTTCTTGAGAAAGTACCTAAGTCCTCAAAATCGTAAGTCCAACCTTCCAGGATCATCCTAAAGACGATCCCACATGTTTAAGCGCCTTCCAGTAGGTTTCGGGCCAATTTCGAGACCCTACGGTCAAATGACTATTTTACCCCTAGGCATCCGAACGCCCCGAGAACCACACCGACTCTGGGTATCAAACTGGTAACCTCCCGAGGATATTTTTGATAGTGTCCCCGACCTTCCATTACATTTCTAGGTCATTCCGAGTCAGTTCTGGCAAACTTAGTACAAAATGACCTTTTACCCCTGGTGGGCCGGTTGCCTCTTCCAACCACACCGGCTTTGGGTATCAAATCGGTAACCTCCTGGAACATTCTAGCTAATGTTTCCAAGTCTTGAGTCTTCTTCTGGGATATCTCAAGTCCATCCCGGCAGCTTTCCGGCTCAATTGACCATTTTGCCTCTAATGGCCCAGTCAACCCCTCCAACACGTCTTGTCATTATTTTTCAAGTCTGTTACCCCTATGACACTATTCTAAGGGTTCATGTCCCTTTCTAACCTTTTGGGCTATTCCTGGTCCTATAAATCATTCTCGGACCTTCCAGAGTCACTCATAGTGAAGGCAGGCTAAAAATTGAATGGTAGTCACTAGTATAGGCGCCCAAATCTTTGAAAGATATGTTGCTTGCTGACCTTAAAAGTTTCCTAAGTGGCTGGCGCCACTACCACTAGTAGTGGTGCCAAGCCAAAAAATGGCCTGGCGCCAATGCAGCAGGCGCCAGTTCAGTCTTCTGTTTATAAATACAGAGCCTCCTCCAGAGTGAAAAGGGTCTGTAAACCTAGTCTAAAAACCCTACTCTTCGATACACAGAGCTCGAAGTCCTTCCAAACCCTAGTTCCCTTTAGATTCTTCAAACCCTAGCTTCCATATACAAACCCTAGCCTCCATACACCAAACCCTAGCATACATACACTCATATACTAGCCTTCAAAGCCTCCATTGAAGACTTGAAGTGCTGCAACTTGGAAGCTCTCGAAGATCGAGCTAAAGCAAGCTCTCAAAGATCGAAGTAAAGCAAAGCAAAGCAAGCAATCAAAACAAAGAAGACACAAGGTAGGCTTCCTATTTATATTTACGCAATTCCCCCCTCTCTTTTCTCTCTCCTAACCTATTTGGGTTTTCTTCTATTTTAATCCCCATCTTCTACCCCCCTTTATTGCATACTTGAAACAAGGGACTCCTCGGTTCATGTGTAGGATTAGGCTATTGAAAGTCACTGTGTTAGAGGCTTTCTCCTAGTCTAACCGGAGACCAGGTGGGTTCGACCCCCTGATTATGTGGTGAAGCCTTTAACCTTGTATGTTCATGACCCTAACTTGCATTGTGCATATCATGACCATGCATCTCTCTAAAACTTGTTTTTAAATTTATTTTCAAAACTTGCATCGAAAATCATTTTCAAAAATTGCATTAAATCTTCTTTTTCCAAACTTATTTTCAAAATCACAATCCTAAGGTGATTCTAGCCTTTCTATAGTTAGGGTTGCTTTAAGAAAATGTTACATTTAAGGTGGCTTTCATGGTCCCTATTTCCAAATCCTTGTTGTTTTCAAAATCACAATCTAGGAATGGTTCTAATCTTCTTATGGTTAGAATCGTTTTAGGAAAGTGAGATATTTTTAGAGGCTTGCAAAAGTCCACATTCAAATCCCTTTCCAAATTGTTTTTCAAACTCACTTTCCAAAATCTCTTTTTTAAATCCTCTCCAAAATCTCTTTTCAAATCTATTTTCTAAAATCTCTTCTCCAATATACTTTCTAAAAACTCTCTCCGATCTTCTTTCCAAAATTGCTTTCTAAAAATTCCCTTAAAAAAAAGTTTACTTTCCTAAAAGCTCTTTTAAATTCCTTCCCGAAAGCTCTCTTGAAAAATTTACTTTCTAAAAACATTCTTCAAATTTCTTTCCTAAAAATCTTTCCTTCCAAAAAGATTTACTTTCTAAAACCTCTTTTTCTTGAAACCCAAGTTAAGTCCTAAAGCCATGGTTAGGAAACCCTAGTTTGTTCTCCTAAAACATGATTTCCAATCTTACCTCAAAACATAGATTTTCAAAATCTCTATTTTCTACATCAAATTTTAGATTTCCAAAATTACTTTTCCTATACCAAAACTAGGGCTTTCCAAACCTAAGTTTTCTAAATTTCCTCCTTTCCAATTCTATGTCAAATCAAATCTTTCGTTTTTTTAAACTAAATCAAATCCTCTGTTTTTGGAAACAAAATCAAAACATCTCTTTTTGGAAATAAAATCCAATCTTTTAATAGAAATCAAATCCAAACATTTTCCTAATTTCAACATTTCCTAATCCCAATCCTTCCTAATCCAAATCTTTCTTAAATTCCAATCCTTTCTAATCTCATAGCTTCCTAAATTTTAAGTTTCCAAAAATTAAACTTTCAAATATTTCCTTAAAACTTTAAGCTTCGTAATCTTTCTAAACCCAAACTTTTCCTAATTCTAAAATTTTTCAAATTCCAAACCTTTCTCAAACCTAATCAAATCTTTCCTAACAAGGAAACTTTCCAAATTCGAAACTTTCTTAAGTTGAAACTTTTTAAATTCAAAACTTTCCAATTTCAAAAACCTTTCCTATTTTAAACTTTCCTAATTTGAAACTTTCTTAAAATGAAACTTTCTTAAAACAGAACTTTCCTATTTTGAAACTTTTCTAATTTCAAGATTTTTTAAATTCAATCTTTCCTAGACTCTAACTCTCTATGTTTTCTAAATCAAACTTTCCAACCAAATCTTTCTTAAACCTCCAAGTTCTATCTTTTCAAATCAAAATCAATTTCAAATCCTCAAGTTCTATTTTAAATCAAAGTCCAATCTTTTCAAATATTGCAAGTCAATTTCAAATAAACGTTCAATTTTCAATCTTCAAATCCAAGTTCCAAATCAAACTCTTTTCAAACCAAATTTTCTATCAAACTCTTGTCCGAACTACGACTGATCTAATTCCCAACAAAGGGATACGTAGGCAACCCTTACGGATGCGGTCATAACTTTTTCAAATCTCTAATTTCATAACCTTTTTCAAATTTTCAATTTCATAACTTTTCTTAAACTTCCAAATCCAAAAATCTATTTTCAAAATCAAATATGCTTTTCAAATCCATTTTCAAAATCAAGTCTTTTCTTGCACTTGCATACCATGCATCATGTCGAATTTCTTTTCAAAGTTCTTTTCTAAAGTGGATAGTTTTGAACATTTATTAATTAAAGATTCCGAGTGAGTGAACCTAGGGTGAATAGACATGTAGATACCGCAAGGGCGGGATAGGGTGATGGCTTAGTGTGTCTTCCCTACACGTAACCAACCTCCGAACCTAGATCACTGTTTTCAAAGACCAAGTGGAGTTATTTTCAAAAATGGCTTAAATATTTTCAAAGGTTGTCAAACAATCTCTTTTCTTAAAAATCCTCTCTTAAGGAAGTCTTCAAAATTGTTTTCAAAAACCCTAAGTGTAATCTTCGGATTGTGCTTAGTTTTAGGTGACCTAACTCACCTTAATCAAGTTAGGTGGTGACTCCAAATGTTTTCTAAAAACCCTTACTCAAAATCAATTTCTAATTCAAACCTAGTCGCACTCGTCCTTCTAGGAGGATGAGTTCTAACGAGATAGTACTGTGTTTTTCTCACTTGTCTTTTTCGGGTGCAAAAAATTGGGGCGCGACAGCCTCACTTTAGGGCCTCCCGGATTGGCTACCTGAAAATCATTTGAGAAAACATAAGCTAATGCTTAGTGAATAACAATGATGCATGAGCGAGAAAATAACATGGACCAGCAATTATATCCAACGTATAAAAATAGATAACCATTTATGTATAAGGGTATGAATTTTTGAACATATAAAGTTGATGCTTGGAATTTATAGGTAACGTAAACATCATTTGAAACGTTTCAATATTTCAAAACATGGTATCGTAAGAAGAGATGCAACATAATATTGTTCTTGATATAGCATTTTATAACTTGTCATAAAGCATTTGCACATAACATAGTTCTCGGCTTAAAACATAAGTGTGCTACAACTCGACATATGAGTTAAGTTCCATAGTAACCATGTTGGTCACACTAAGGCTCTTTAGGCCAGGGATGTCTCCCAACATAGATAGTTTATTTTCCGTCCCCTATTATAGGACTGTCGGGCTAGATTAAGGTCTTGCCACAATGTAAGCACCCTATTTTTGACCGCTCGGCAGTCTACGCTCCGTCCAGACTTGTACCCAAGTCAATATGGACGTATTCTAATCGAAACCAACTCTCTAAGTCCAAATCTCGTCTGTCAATCGCCTCGCAGGCCCACCAGGCCCAAATAGAGGCAAAATAACCAAAATGTCCATAGGGGCGTTATCTTTTCCAATTCTAATCCCTCTCTCGAGACAGTTGATTCCTCAAAATGGTAAATCTATTCCAAATCAGGCACGTCTTTCCGAAGATGGTAAGTCCCCTTTCCAACCCCTCTCTCGAGACAGTTTATTCCTCGAGGCGGTTCCAAATTAGGCACGTCTTTTCGGAGATGATAAGACCCCTTTCTAACCCCTCTCTTAAGACAGTTTATTCCTTGAGACGGTCCCAAATTAGGCACGTCTTCTTGGAGACGGTAAGTCCCCTTTCCAATCCCTCTCTCGAGACAGTTTATTCCTCGAGACAGTTCCAAATTAGGCACGTCTTTTTGGAGACAATAAGACCCCTTTCCAACCCCTCTCTCGAGACAGTTTAATCCTCGAGACGGTCCCAAATTAGGCACGTCTTCTTGGAGACAGTAAGTCCCCTTTCCAATCCTTCTCTCGTGACAGTTTATTTCTCGAGATGGATCCAAATCAGGCACGTCTTTCCGAAGACGGTAAGTTCCCTTTCTAATCCCTCTCTCGAGACAGTTTATTCCTCGAGACGGTTCTAAATCAGGCACGTCTTTTCGAAGATGGTAAGTCCCCTTTCCAATCCCTCTCTCAAGACAGTTTATTCCTCGAGACGATTCCAAATCAGGCACGTCTTTTCGAAGACAGTAAGTCCCCTTTCCAATCCCTCTCTCGAGGTAGTTTATTCCTTGAGACGGTTCCAAATCAGACACATCTTTTCGGAGACGATAAGACCCATTTCCAATCCCTCTCTCGAGACAGTTTATTCCTCGAAACGGTTCCAAATCAAGCACGTCTTTTCGAAGATGATAAGACCCCTTTCCAATCCCTCTCTCAAGACAGTTTGTTCCTCGAGACGGTTCCAAATCAGGCACGTCTTTCTAAAGACAATAAGACCCCTTTCTAATCCCTCTCTCGAGACAGTTTATTCCTCGAGACGGTCCCAAATCAGGTACATCTTTTCAGAGACGATAAGACCCCTTTCCAATCCCTCTCTCGAGACAGTTTATTCCTCGAGACGATCCGAGTAGCAAAAATACTAGCAAACATCACAACCATCCGAGTGGCGGAAATACTTGTCAATAGGTCGATGTAGGGAATTGCCAACAAACCCCTATGTCACGACAACCGCCGTCAGAGTGGCAGAAACACTCAAAACTCAGGTCAACACCAGTGCCTGCTAGCCCACTTCGATGAAAAATGACCAAACTGCCCCTTGGGCCTTTTCTGGGACTTTCCGGTCAAGATGACCATTTTGCCCATAGGCATCCAAATGCCCCGGGAACCACACCGGCTCTGGGTATCAAACCGCTAAACTCCTGAGATTACTTCTTACAGTATTCTCAACCTTTCTTTATCCTTTCGGATCATTCCGAGTCAGTTCCGGCGAACCCGGTACAAAATAACCGTTTTGCCCGTGGTGGGCCGGTCTCCTTTTCCGACCACACCAGCTCTGGGTATCAAACTGGTAACCTCCTGAGAATGCTTTTTATAGTGTTCCCAACCTTTCTTTATCCTTTCAGATCATTCCGAGTCAGTTCCGGTAAACCCGGTGCGAAATGATCGTTTTACCCCTGGTGGGCCGGTCACCTTTTCCGACCACACCGGCTCTGAGAATCAAACCGGCTACCTTTGGGAACATTTTGAATAATGTTTCCAAATTTTGAGTCTTCTTTCGGGACAGTCTGAGTTCGTCCCAGCAACTTTCCAATCCGATTGACCATTTTGCCCCTAAAGGCCCGGTCAACCCTTCCGACACATCCTATCCTCATTTTTCAAGTCAAAAACCTCTGGGACACTATTTTAAGTGTTCCTGCTCTTTTTCGGCCTTTCGGGTCATTCCCGGTCTCCCAAACTCCTTCCCGGACTTTCCGGAGTCACTCTTAGTGAAGTCAGGTTAAAATTGCATGGTAGTCACTAGTACATGCATCCAAATCTAGTCAAAGATACGTTGTTTGCCGACCTTAAATATTTCCCAAATGGCTGGCACCACTTCTAGTGGCGCCAGTGTAAGTTTTGGCCTAGCGCCACTGCAACAAGCGCCAATGCATTTCCCTCTCTATAAATACAGAACCTCTTCCAGCGTGAAAGGAGTCCGCAAACTCGGTCTAAAAATCATATATTTCAATATACAGAGCTCATGTACTCCCAAAACCCTAGCTTTCTTAGGTTTTCCAAACCCTACCCACCACACACTAAACCCTAACCTCATATACACTCATACACTTTCCCATACACTTACACACTAGCCTTCAACCCTCCTTGGAAGGCTTGAAGAGCTACAATCTAAAGTTTGAAGACAACTCTTGAAGATTGAAGACGAAGATCAACATCAAGACCGAAGACAAGCAAGACGCGCAAAATAAACAAGACACAAGGTAGGCTTTCGTTTTACGTTTTTGCACGTCCCCCCTCTCTCTTCTCTCTCCTAACCCACTTGGGTTTTCTCTATTTTAATCCCCCATCTCTTCCCCTCCCTTTCTTTGCATGCTTGAAATAAGGAGACTCCCGATCCATGTGTAGGATTAGACTATCGGAGGGTCATCGTGTCGGGAGCTTTCCTTTAGGCTAACTGAAGACCACGTGGGTTCAGCCCCCTTGATTATGTGGTGAAGCCTTAACCTTGTATGTTCACGACCCCCAAAATTGCATTGTGCATATCATGATCATGCATCTTCCAAAAATCGTTTTCAAAATCGTTTTCAAACTTGTTTTCAAAATTGCATCAAAATCCTCTTTTTCAAAACTTGTTTTCAAAATCACAATCCTACGGTGATTCTAGCTTTTCCATGGCTAGGATTGCTTTAGGAAAGTGTTACATTCAAAGTGACCACTATGTTCCATATTTTTAAAACTCCTTGTTTTCCAAAACTACTTTCCTAAAGTGGTTCTAGCCTTCTTATGATTAGAATCGCTTTAGGAAAGTGAGATGTTTTTATACCTTCTAAAAACTCTCTTTTCAAATCCCTCCTCCTAAAAAACTTTTTCCAACATGCTTTCCAAAAGCTCCTCTTTCCAAAATTGTTTTCTAAAAACTCTTTTCAAAACTTTCCTTTTTCAACTCCTTTCCAAAACGCTCTCTTCAAAGTCCACTTTCCAAAAGCATTCCCTAGGTCTCTTTCCTAGAAAAACTCTCTTCAAAAATCTTTCCAAAAACTTTCTTTCCAAAATCTTCTTTCTAAAAACTCCTCTCTAGGATTCCCTTTTAAAAATCTTTGTTTCCAAAAACTCTATTTCTAAAATCTTCCTTCTAGAAACTTCCCTCTAGGATTTTCCTTCTAAAACCCTCGTTTCCAAAAACGCACTTTCCAAAAACTCTTTCCTTAGAGCCCAAGTCAAGTCCTAGAACTCACAATTAAGAAAGCCTAATTTTCTTTCCAAAAACATGGTTTTCAAACTTGCCTTAAAACCTAGATTTCCAAAATCTCTTGTTTTCACATCCAAACTACACACATTTCCAAAACCCCTTTTCTACGTCAAAACTATAGTTTTTCAAATCTAGAGTTTCTAGAAACTCCCCTTTCCAAATCCTTGTCAAATCAAATCTTTCCTTTAGGAAACCAAAGCCAATTTCTCGTTTAGGAAACTAGATGCAATCTTCCATTTTTTGAAATAAAATCAAACCTTCTCTTCTAGGAACAAAATCCAATCCCTTCCTAATCCAAATCTTTCCTAATTCAAACCCTTTCCTAGTTCTACCTCTTTCCAAATCTTAACTTTCCAAACCTAAGTTTTCAAATCTTTCCTAAATTCAAACTTTTCCTAATCTCAAGATCTTCTAAAACTCTAAAACTTCCTAAATCCTAAACTTTCTGAATTTCAAATCTTTTCAAATTCGAAGTTTTCCAAATCCAAAACTTTCTAAACTCAAAACTTTCTTATTTTCAAAACTTCCTTTTTTCTAAACTTTCCAACTTTCAAAACTTTCTTAATTTCAAAACTTTCCTAGTTTAAAAATTTTCCTTAGTTGAAACTTTCTTAATTCAAACCTTTTCTAAATCTAAAATCTTTCTAAAATTCTAAGCTTTCCAAATTCTAAATCTTTCTTAAACTAAACTTTTCCTAATTCAAAACATTCCTAAATTCAACATTTTCCTATTTCAAAAGCCTTTCTTAAAACGAAACTTTTCAATTTCAAAACTTTCCTAATTCAAAACTTTCCTAAGTTGAAACTCTCCTAATTCAAAACTTTCCTAAAATGAAAACTTTCCTAATTTGAAAACTTTCCAAAAATGAAACTTTCCTAAATCGGACCTTTCCTAATTTGAATCTTTCCTAAATCCAATCCTTTCCTACATCTTCCAAGTCCAACATTCGAGTCAAATATTTTCTAAAAACTTTCCAAGTCGAGTCCAATCCTTCTTTTCTAAGTTCCTAAGTCTAGGTTTCCTAAACCTTCGTCTTTCCAAAACAAGTCTAAATCTTTCTTCCAAGTTCTATCTTTCCAAATCGAAATTCAACCTTTTCAATTTCAAAATTCTAAATTCCAATCTTCAATAATCTATTCTAAGTCCAAATCAAATCCAAATTCCAATTCAACTCCTTTTTCAAATCAAACATTCTATTTTCTATCGGACTCTTGTCCGAACTATGACTGACCTGATTCTTCCAAAAGGATACGTAGGCAACCCTCATGGGTGCGGTCACAACATTTTTCAAATTTCTATTTCCACAATCTTCTTCAAATCTCCAATTCTACAATCTTCTTCAATCTCCAGTTCAATATCTCTCTCAAATTTCCAATTCCAAAAATCTATTTTCAGATCTTTATTTCTAATTTTTAAAACTTTCTAATTTCAATTCTATCTTCAAACCTCTTTTAAATCAAATCAATTTATTTTCAAATCAATTTCCAAATCTATTTTCCAATTCTCTTTTCTTGCACTTGCATAGAATGCATCATGTTTTTCTAAACATTTTTTTTCAAAGTGGATAGAATTGAACATTAGTTAGTTAAAGACTCTCATAGGTGAATCTAGGGTAGATTGATATGTAGGTACCGAAAGGGCGGGGTAGGGTGATGGCTTAGTACGTCTTCCCTACACGTAATCAACCTTCGAACCTAGAATCACTGTTTTCATAGACCAAAACGGAGTTATTTTTCAAAAAGGACTAAATGTTTTCCAAAGGTTGCCAAACAACCTGTTTTTCTTAAAAACCCTCTCTCGAGGTGATATTTTAAAAATCGTTTTCCAAAAACTCTAAGTGTAGTTTTCGGATTATGCTTAGTTTTTAGGTGACCTAACTCACCTTAATCAAGTTAAGTGGCGACTCCAAATCTTTTCCAAAAGCCCTTTATTTAAATCAATTTTTTAATTCAAACCTAGTCGCACTCATTCTTCTAGGAGGGTGAGTTCTAAAGAGAGAGTACAGTATTTTTCCCGCTTGTGTAAGTATTTCTCGAGTGCGAAAAATCTGGATGCGACACACGAGAAGACCCAAGTTGGCACCATATATTGGAAACTTAGCATCTCTTTCATTTAAACATTATAATCCATGATTTTCATTCATGATACAAATATAACTTGCATGCACTTGAAATATGACATTTGTAATTGAATGTAACATTGATGCATTGAAAGATATGGAAAACATTCATGATATAGAAGTGAGCTTAAAATATTTGAAAAATAATAGAATTTTACTCATGGCATATCATTACTCACCTCTCTCCGATTAAACGGGTGATAAACAAGGTGTTCCTACACTAAATGCACATAGAAGTATAGAAAATCAATACAAGGTTCTAAGGCAAAGCAATAACATATAAACCGAGACTAAGCATATAAATCCCTCGACCCCAACTCACCAACACCTTGCTCTCACAATGGAATAGTGAGACTAAACTCTAGGGTAAGGTCCTAACGTAAAATGAGAACATGAAATTGAGGGTGAAGTATGAAACCTGGAACATCGATTCTTTCATCACATCCCAACCACCCCGAACAAAGGATTCACACTCAAAGCTAGTTCCATTAGAAAATAGGCTTAAAGGCCTTTAATTTGATAGGTCATGGGTCAAAAACACATTTCGGGTGAAGAAGTTGGATCTCTAGAAAAACAGGCTAACATTTTGGAAAACAAGGTTGTCGGCATGAATTTGGGTCAACTTCAAACTCCAACAACCCACAATCCACAAGGAACTAGGGTGAAAATTTTATATGGATGAAAAGGTATATATGTTTACTATCTAACGCTTCAAACAGTGCTCAAACCGAGTTTTCTAGAGTAAGGTATGACTAAATTGCAAAATAGGGTCAAAACGGTCTTACTATTCGAACGCCCCAGGGGCCGTTCGAACACCTAAGCCAAAATGGTCAAACAGCTCTCGGGCCGTTCAAACGCCCCCGCCCCCCGGCCCCCCCGGGCAGTTCGAATGTTAAGGCAAAAAAATGACATAACACCCTCTCTGGCCTTTCGAATGCCTAGATGGGCCGTTCGAAAGCTAGGCTCACTGTTTGAATGCCATATCAAGCGTCCAAACGCCCTACTGCACAGCAGCAGAAATTCAAACTAAAACTCAACCAAACTTCTTCCAACTTCTTAGGGCTCAATGATTAACCGAAAAGAATGATAATAACTCAAAATGGGGGAGAAAGAATAATTAAATCAAATGGATCTAAAGTTGAACTCAAAACCCTAACATTTTACATATTTGGGGATTTGTCAAACCACCACTCCCAATCTTCAACAATGAGCTTCAAGCTCTCAAAATCATGTAAATGGGACCCAAGGGGTCCTCCAAACTCAACAACAACTATCCTAGATGCATATATACAAATACCTAACATAATCACACAATTATACATACAAGGTAAAAGTTCATACATTTCTCTCTCTAACTTCCCAACTCTACAAGGGATGCCAAGCTTGGGTTGGGCTTCTCTTGCCTCCTCTTCTTCTCCTTGATCTTCTCTCTTCCTTCTTTCTCTTCTACCCTCTCTCTCTCTCTCTCCCTTTTACGGTTGGGTGTGTGTGTGTGTGTGTGTATATGTGTGTGTGTGTTTTATGTTATAAGAAAACACACATGGAAAATAATCCGATGTGTCCACACCTCCAATATAAGTTACAACATATATATTCATTGGTCAAATAAGACCCAAAGTACATCGCAATTAAATAGAAATTAAGGAGTTTACATTAAAGTAGATAATATAGGTTTAGGTCATTATAGATATACACTATAAAATCTTGCCTGTAATACATAATGCAACACAGTAAGGTGTAACTCTACATCATATAGATATGCACTGCCACGTTTGGACTAGAGAACCTCCGTCCCTGTGGAAAAAATGCAGTGTATATAAAAAATCACATACATGAATAAAAAAAATAAATGCATGCAAATAGAAAAAGTTAACTTATGCATCCCCCATGCTTCCATATATAAATGGATCGATAATGGGCATGTAACCTCAGTACCGAGCCATTAGTGGGCCCTAGCAAAGCTGTATCTATAGGCCTTGCAATGTGACACATATTAGTACATGTATAAAATAATATGACTGTCCATAATTAAGCAAAGCAATAATACTGAATATTTGTAAATGTATGAGTATTTAGGCGTAGTCCATCTATAAATAAGAGTTGGTGGGAGGCCCATTCGTTCGTGAAAATTTTAAACTTGACGAGACAATGGCAAACAGAGGACCCTACAGTTTGGCAAGTCGCCAGCACCCTCACGTGTGGTTGTTGACTAATAGTGAAGCGAAAAGTACTCGAGCCCTAAAGACTATAATGCTGGTCTACAGCAAGAGTGGGTGTTTAAGGTTGAGGAACAAAGGTGACTAGTCACAAATCTGCAGAATTTGGTGGCCAATATCCCTCGACGTAGGTCTCAAACAATGCGGAGGTAAAAAATAGAGGAGTACGAAGAAGCAGTAGCAATGATAAAAAGGGAGAGCAATAGAATGCTTATGCGGCAATGCCAATACTTCATACTCGAACTTGCCACTGAGATGGTAGAGGCAAGCGGGAGACAACTCACAATCGAAGAGCACACCAAGGCTTTAACAATGAAAAATACCTATTAGACTATGAGATGTCAAACGAGGATTAAGAGTTTAGTTGGCCATCACAACGTTATTGACTATGCCCTTGTTCTCGTTTTGTATGTTTACTTTGTACGTAATTTGTCTATCTACTACGACCATAATAGTCGCATGTGTCTGTTATTTTCATTTGTAACGATGAATTTAGTAATAAAAAGTTGCTGGTCATAGTATTATCACTCATTGTATTAAATTACAATACGAAATACACGAATACATTTGAAAACATAAGCAATTTCTTAGATGGTTACAAAGAAACTGACATTTATAAAGTACAATTACAAAAATATCCACGTTTAAACATTCTCTTGGTCAAAGATTTTGATATCTTATTGATATTTCTTTTCGTTACTGACTTGCATATATATTTTTCATTCACCTAAAACTCTATTTTTTCCATTTTCTTTTTTCTCATTTGCGGACTGAATAAATAGTTTATTACTAGTGAAACGACCTAACTAGGATGGGGGTTCGAACTTCTTCAAAGTGGGAACTTTACAGTTTACTTCTTCGCTTCAAGTTCGAGATCTGTAGTACACAACAACAACATTTTATGCTTCTCTGAAGAAGCTAGCTCTGCCTGCCTGCCTTCCTTCCTTCCTTTGAAAACAAACTCTCTCTAATCTAGCAACAGCCAGCTTGTTAGAATTGAGGGCTTTCCTTTTGCCTCCCTTGCAAGTTGTAGGGTTTTAAGCATTTGAAGCTGAAAAGTTATTTATCAATTCGTCACTACGCGGAGCCCAAAGATCTGTAAACGCGTATGGGGGGCAAGACGGTGGAGGGGGCTGGGGCTGGTGTTTGATATCTCCAGCAACAAAAATTAGTCTCGGCGGCTTATTGAGTTTGAAGTAGTAGTACTACACTAGTAGCTTTTGAATTGTAAGTCAAATGAGACTCTCTTCTTCTTCAGGTTTCAGTCCTCCTCAGAGAGACGAAGGTAAGACCCATTGTCATTCTGTTTCTCTAGTTTTCGATTATTTCTTCTAATATTACTTTAGTTCTACTCTCGAGTCTGGACTTGTTTCTTCAATTAATTTGGGTTTTTTTTTTCAGTGAATTTCTTTACTTACCCCAATATTATATTACAAATAAAGGGCGTTGGAAATTTGGGTGTAGGGGTGAAGAAATGTCTGAATTCAGGGCTGTGGCATGCTTGTGCTGGTCCTCTCATCTCCCTTCCTGCTGTTGGAAGCCGTGTTGTCTACTTTCCCCAGGTTCACAGTGAGCAGATCTCTGTATGTACCCAAGCAACCGACCAAACGTTTGCTCTGTTTTTCAAATCTATTTTGAAGTTAGAAACAATCATCTATTTTTCGGTGAAACCAATAATTTGATATGCTTTGTGGCAGCTAAATCTAGCAGCTCCTACTCTTGATCATACTGTGTCCTCTGTCTAATAAGATATGGAGTAATACCACTTTCCTAATAGGAAGCCGGGAACTCTGATTATTTATATGTATATATATATATATATATATAATATAAAATAGGATATCAGCATTCGATAAGTTTTATTAATCTTATTAGTTTGTTCTGAAACATCTAAGAATTGCTATCTTTTGTGGATGCATTACAGTATTTCCCTTTTCTTTTTTTCTCCTCCTCTTAGAAATTTTCTTTTGTGCAGAAATTATTCTATGAATACAATAATGAAACCCAATGGGCTATCAGTATTGTATTGGTTTGGTTGTGCAAAAGCCCGGGTCCCATTTCTTGATGTCCCTCTGCAATTTGACAGTCCTGAACTTTTGTTATCCAGGTTGTTGCTTCAACAAACAAGGAAGTAGATGCTAGTATCCCTAACTACCCTAGCTTACCGCCGCAACTTATCTGTCAGCTTCATAATGTGACCATGCATGTAAGTTCTTTTCTCGTGTGGAATACTTCTACTTCAGAACATTCTTGTAATTGCCTGCAGCTTTGGGACTTAGATTTCTACCTTGCAGGCGGATGTGGAGACAGATGAAGTCTACGCTCAGATAACCTTGCAACCCCTGAGTCTGGTACTTCACTTTGATTTGTTTGGATATATAAGTTCCTCAGTTTTAGTTATTTGTTTGCTGACACAAAACTTTTTTGTAGCAAGAGCAAAAAGACATATGCCTGCTACCTGCAGAACTGGGTGCTGCCAGCGAACAGCCAACCAGTTATTTTTGTAAAACATTAACTGCAAGTGACACTAGCTCTCATGGGGGATTTTCTGTTCATCGCCGAACAGCTGAAAAGTCTTTCCTCCTCTTGTAGGTCCCTATTTGATCATTAGTACCATAATTCACCAGCTTTCGATTTTGTGATATATTGTGAATTGTGGATATTACCTGTCTAAGTTCATTATTTGTCATTTTATTGGTCCTTTAGGATTACTCCCAACAGCCTCCAGCTCAAGGATTGATTGCAAAGGATCTTCACGGCAATGAATGGAAATTCAGGCATGTTTTTCGCGGTGAGTTTTTTTGAAATCACCGTGTTTGCAAATCTTCCATTATACTGTGAAGCATTTGTTTTTAAATCTTTTTGTTTCAGTTATTTTACTGTCACTACATCAATTTTACCCTCTTTGAGCTTGAACACTTTGTTTATTTTTTAAATTTTAATATATTTATTAAAGCTATAAAACAACTCCTATGATCAACCAAGCATAAGAAAGAAGGGAAAAAAGAAAAAGAAAAACTAGAACTGCTTAGCTTTCAAAGAGAAATAATTACACTGGCAACTATTTTTCAGTGTAATTGTTTTTTTTTTTTTGTTTTTTGTTTTTGGGTGTTTTAGTTTTGAACAAAATTTATTGCACACAACAAGCTAGTGTGTGTAAAGCCTATGCACAAGCACATTGTAAGGATGGTCCAAGTGCATGAAATTGAAGGCACCTCTTTCTTACCTTGGTTTCTTTAATGATAAAATGACTTGTCATAAAAGAGCTAGTGGCTTGTCTCACTGGTAGGGGCCTTGTACAGTCAAGCTCATGGTCTGAGGTTCAAACTTTGCAGCCCCCTCCCTCCTACTCCTAATAGCACAAACTCTCACCTAACCAAAAAAAAAAAAAAAAAGTCGAAAAAGTTACTAATCTTCATACAATTCTCAGTTTCTTATTTGACGGCACCTATTTGTCTCCTCTTTTGTGATGTACTGCTGGTTATTATATCCGCTAATTGAAGACTTAATGTACACTCATAAAACAGGAGCATATTTATATACAGTGGAGAGGTAAATTCTCTTGCCAGGTGTTTCTGTTCATTTTCTGATCAGATTTGGATGGAGCTTTTTTGTGTTAAGCTGTTCTGTTGAGTTCATACTAGATTATAGACTTCTTAAACCTGATAAGTTGCAAAATCTCATGTCAGTTGGATATTTGGCTTGCTGTACTCCTAGGAATGAAACAAAAAATTCAAAAGATTGGCATGCAGTACAATTTGTTCAAAATTTCTTGTATCCAAACAATTGTGACTACTACTTTTTAGAGTGGGTTTCTCTTCATCTTTTTTTTTTGTCTTTGATAAGTAAATGTATTTGGTAAAACAGCACCACAAAAGGGTGCAGACCTGTACACACGAAATAGACAAATGGCCTACACACCCAAAGCCATCTTGTATATCTACAGGGATGTAAAGCTCTGCAAAAAATTCGCCAAAGGAAGAAAAAGAAAAAGGGCACTCCTTTTTTAACCAAAAAAATCTAGGAGGCAAGCACAATACTCTTTAAACTTAGAACCACACATTCTACTCCTTCAAAATGTCTCCTATTCCTCTCCCTCCACGAACACATCACACATGGAGCTGCTACCGGCCAAGCTTTCCTTGCCTGACTCCTAGGGTACTCCCTATTCCAAGAAGCAAACAACTCCATCATAGAGTTGGGCATTATCCACTGTAGTCCAAATATTGAGAAAAGCATGCTCCAAACCTTTCTAGCTACCGAGCAATAGAGCAAGAGGTGATTCATGCGTTCCCCATCCCTCTTGCACATGAAGCACCAATCTAGCAAAAATTTGGTTCTCTTCTTCATATTGGCGATCGTCAGGATAGCCTCTTGGGCCACCGTCCACCCGAAGGAGGCCACCTTAGTTGGGCCTTCGTACGTCATAACCCCTTCAAAGGAAAGAACGAATCTCTACCCCCCGGCTAGGCTACAATTGAAAGAGGGAACCAAAAAAATGACCTTTGGGACATGACTACTATCTCATGCATGCCATAGGAATAGTGTTATGCGTACTTAGTTGAGTGAGTTTGAAACTAACCAGCTGATGCAACAAAGTGTAGCCAGTCATCTCTCTGCCTCACTCATGTAGTTACAGACCTTTTTTATGCATTTTTCCTTATAATTTTCTTGACACCTCTCTTATGTACATATATATTTTATACCTCTTATTTGTTTTATTTTAATTAGCAAAAAGAAGTTAAGTTTCTCTTGTGTAATCAATTGCAACAGTAATATAGGCAACAATTTAGTGTGGGTAGAGAAAGGTTCTGAACAATGAATTTTTTTTTCTATTTGATGTAGATTAGGTGGCTAGCCACAATTTTTGACAAACCAACAGACAGTCTAGAAGCCAACCACGACCTATTTTTTAACAAACCAGTAGGCAGACCAGCAGCCAACAAATTTGATTTTGAAAATTTGTTCTGTAATTATTATATAAACTCAATGTAATGCGAAGAAAAGGTAGTTGATTTGGAAGATTTCTACTGATGGTTGGAGCCTTTCCCCCTTTCCTTCCCTCTTCTCATTCTTCTCTCTCTGTCCTCTACTTCTTAACTCTCCTCTCTTTGTCTCTGCTAGTTCTTCTGTTCTGTGCCTTTCTTCTTCTTCTGTAAATTCCTGCAACTTCTTCTCAGCTTGTCTGAATCTCTGCAACTTCTTCTCAGTTTCACTGCTGCACATTTTTTTTCACTCCTCTGCTTTGCTTCACTGCTTCTTGGCTGTTGCTGCTCCTTAGCTGTTCCTCTGGAACCTTGCTTTCCATTTCTTATCTGCATATTTTCTCCCCTCTCCCCTCACCCCCTGGCCCCGCCTTATTTCTTCTCTCGCCTTTGCTCCTCTTCTTTCTGCTGGTGCTACATTCTTTTTCTGCTGCTGCTACTTTTCTTTGGAACTACTGTTCCTCTCCCTGCCACTACTGCAGCTTTCTCTAGTTGCTGCTGTTAGGTTTCCTCTTTGCTAGGTGTAACTTAGGTTTGAATACCAGTTTTATTGCTTGTACTGAGTTGTGTTATTGGATTTGACTGTGGTTGAATTAAGTTTTGAGTTGCCTTGTTTGTTCGCTATTTTGGAGATTATTGCTGCTGGCCTTTGGGCTGTTTGGCATGCATTTCAAAAAGTTCTGCAGATGTATTTTTACAGTTTAGGTTGGTAAAACTAGGATTGCATCACTATTTAATTATGAGCAGGAAATCACGTTCCAAGTGTAATGAGATGCAATGTACATTACAATTTAATTCAAAATGTCAGTCCTCTAAATTTTTTTTGTAATTGTGCTTTTATTTGCAGATGATCAAAGTATCATTGCAAAAGTTGATAGGCTTTGTCCTTTCTCTCCACCTCCAAGTATCTTATTTTGCAGATCTTTGGAAAGGGATTCGGAAGTTGTGGAATGAGTTTCTAGTGAATATTAGAATGGTGGTGGTGGATGGGGGGAGGGTGGAGTTTTGACATCATCTTTGGTGGGGAGAGGAGGTTGGAGGATGATATTTCTTCCATTTCACGTATTGCAGTGGATGAGAATACTATAACGGCCAATTATCTGCGTAGTGAGGGTCAATTAGTTTCTTCAGATATTTTGTTGCACTGGGGCCACGAAATTGGGATATGGCTAAGTTGGTGGGCTCTTTCAGAGGCTTTACGGGAAAGTAGAAGCAATATCAACTTTAACTGGAGCTAGATCTGGAAACTGAAGCTACCTCAAACGCTTAAGTACTTCATCTGGTTATCATGCATAAGAAAATGCTTACCAAACTGAAGCTACCTCTATTGCACCATATGTCTTAGATGTACGACATATGCTGAAGATTTGAATCAGCTATTCAGAAGTTGCTCTGAGGCCAGACAGGTTTGGTTTAGCATTAGAGGAAACCTATGGTGCAATAGAGAAGAAGGAAAGCCTATCTTTGACTAGCTGGAAAAGAACATTAAAGATAAGCAAAACTGTTATAAATAATCTACCTTGGAATACTTTGTTTGTTGCTTCTCTTTGGTTAATATAGAAGGATAGAAATTCTAGGGTTTTTTATAACTTGAACATGAACATCCAGGCCACTCTAAGGAAGATCTTCAATTACACTCTTAAGATCTCACAGGCTTTTGAATTCTTGGACGCCATTGGTTATAGATGTCCCAAACTAACTATATGGTGCTCAGCCGTGCCATGTAAACTGAAACTTAATGCTGATAGCAGTTCCAGGGGGAATCCAGGATCAGCAAGATTTGGTGGAGTCCTTAGAGATGAAAGAGGAACTTGGATTTGGGGCTATTTTGGGAAGCTACCAGGCACCACAAGCCTGGAAGCTGAGCTATGGGCAATCTATAGGGGTCTCACAATCATATTCCAGGAAGGCCTTTATGAAGTGAAAATCGAATCAGAGTCCCAATCAGCAGTGGCTGCTACTCAAAAAGGTTCTAGCCAAGGATTATCCCACAGAGCACTTGAAGACTCAAGGTTCTCACTCCAAAGGAGCAGAAGTACAATTAGGCATATCCATAGAACAGGAAACAGTTGTGTAGACATTCTTGCGAAAATGGAAAAACGACCAAGAAGAATCTCTGGTGGTTATGGATGACCTCCTAATGAAGTTAGACAAGTTTCGATTGCCGATATGGTTGGCATTTCTCTAAACAATCTGTAGTTCCGCTTCTTTGTTTTTGTGAATCTCTGGTGGTCATAGATGACCCTCCTAGTCAAGTTAGACAAGTTTCGATTGTCGATATGGTCGGCATTCTTGAAAAATTTGTGACTTGTTAGTTGCTTTAGGGTGAATGAGTAATTGGCTAATGAGTCCAAACATGTTCTTATTTTTAATAGCCATTAGATTTAAATATTGAATGGTTGTGTCGTTTCAAGACATTGTTTGACTCATAGCTAGTTGAAAAGACACCTATGTGTTTATGAATACATTACATATTGTTGCATTTGGAATTACGGTTTTCCATACCTTCGTGCACATTCATATAGTTGACTTTTGAGTCAGAGAAAAGAGTTCTTCACAATTTTGATTTGCCAGGCATACAGATTGTAGTGCTGCACCTGTATGTGAGTAGATCATTGTATCCTAGGAGGCGGACCTCCATTCAATCATAAGCACCACTGTGGGGGCAAATTTTTATCTTAAAGGACATAGTGTGAAACACTAGCCTTGATTATTCTACAATTCTGAATTTTTACAGTTCTGTAAATTTGCTTACTTTTTTTTTTTATAAGTTTGCCATTCTTAGTTTCTGATTACAGTAACATTGATACACACGGTGGGGACAACGATCTTAAGACAAAATCCTTATCTTGTTCTATACTGTGTATTGATCGTGTTTCTGTAATTGCATTGTCTCTGTAGTTTTGAATTTCGGTGTATGAAATTCTTAAGGAGATATAAATGACTTGTATTGTTTATATCTATGAAATGAAAGTTATGTGTTTTTAAAATTTGCCCTTTAACGTTTTGATCATAATTGGGATTTCGAATTTATGAGAGGATGAACATATCCGTTCAATTCTATTTGGGCCAGTGAATATAGTGCAACATTCGTTTGCTTTGTTGCTTATATGGGGTTGTGTGCCATATGTGTTTGGAACATATTGCGAGTCAAAATGCTTTTAAACATTGGGCAAAGGAATTTTATGGGATTTATTGTTCTGGTATGCGGTTCACCTATGTGTGTATGATGCTTTGGACATCCTTAGATTTTCTTAGTGAATTTAATTATTAATATGTGCTGTTTTGCACAAAAAGCATCATATGGGTGTTAATGACATCTTGGTCATACGAACACAATATGTTATGAAATTTTAGTATGTTATTCATCACACATACATAATTGTGTTTCTAAAATTTCGTGAACAAATGGTTTACAATTTGAGAGAAAATTGTATTCTTATTTATGGAGTCCCAAGCTTTATCGATTTTATTCTCTCTGCATATTGAGTTTCATTGCATAAAACTTGTATGATTGTAATTGGTTTCTAATTACCCTTCCAACAGGATATTATTTACATTTTTTGGATTAACGGATAAAAACTTGTGAGAAATCAAAGTTTTCCCTTGAATAGGAGTCTCTATTTTTGGGACCAAGAACATCGACGATCAGTTACTAACGGCTCTTCATTCAAAGTAGGGGCCTTTTATGTAATTACAGAAAGATATGGGTAAAAATTGTAATTACAAGAAGTTTTGGGGAACAAAATGTAATTTCTACAAAGTTTGGAGAGTAAAGTGTGATTTACTGAAGTTATAGGATGCATAACATAATTTCATAAACATTTAGGGTATGAATCGTAATTTCAGGAAGTTTTCTGCCCAAACTTTACTCTCTCCTAATGATGTGTGGAAGAGTGTGCAGCCATTCTAGACTCTATTTTGTGCAAAGTTTAAACAAGTATGCTTGAAAATGGGTGTTGAATTTTCTAAGCATAAGGCTTGTTAAGTTTTTTTGAAGTTATGAGGCATGATGATGCACTTGTTGTGATCTTTAAAATTTTTTTGTAAAATTTTATGACCAATTTAGAAATTTTGTATGAATACATAATTGTTCATATAGCATTTTTTCTAATCTGTTATACCATATTTTAACATTTTGGATTTCTTTAATTGTATTTATCCATTGTAGTATTGCATTATTTCTACTGTTAACAAGTACCTATCTTATGCTAATATGCTTGAGTTTTTAAATTTATGGCATGATAAATTAAAATATGTTAATTTTGATATTTTGTGTACATTAATTAATTTGAATTTATTGTCTAAATTTGGTATTGATGTCAATCATCAATGTGAAACGTGTAGAGTCAAAATTGACTAGAACTCCTTTCATTCAATTGAAAAAAGTACTGAACCTTTGGAACTAATTCATAATGACTTTTGTGACTTAAAATTAGTTCAAACTAGTTACTTTAATTGATGATTGATTGCACATTAGAAATATTTATACATTACAAAAATGAGGTTGAGAGCCAACTTAACAAAAGATTAAGGTGTTGGGAAGTGATAGAGGTGGTGAATATGAAGCACTATTCGCTCAGTTATGTTTTGAACATGGTATTATCAACTAAACTACCGCACATTATTCACCACAACAAAATGAGATTGCTCAACGTAAGTAACCGAACTCTTATAGAGAAAATGAATATTATGTTGATAAGTTCTGGGTAACCCCAAAATTTGTGGGGGGAAGCTTTACTTTCCTCAAACTATGTTCTTAACAAGATACCTCATAAGAAATTGAGTAAAATACCTTATGAATTATGGAAAGGTCGAGAACCTACTTATAAATTCTTAAAAGTGTGGGGGTGTTTGGCTAAGGTGGCAGTTTCTATTCTTAAAAGGGTTACAATGAGGCATAAAACTGTTGATTGTATATTTATAGGCTATGCTAAAAATAGTATTGCATATCGGTTCCTAGTTCATAAGTCTGATATTTTTGATATATATGTTGACACCATTATGGAATCTAGGAATGCATCATTTTTCGAGAATGTATTTCTTTGTAAAGCACAAGAATTTAGTTCTCTTAAAAAACTCATTATTCGGCAGTTAACCAAGATCAAGAGTCTTTGGACGAAGGAAATGAGGATAAACCTAGACGTAGTAAGGGGACAAGAACTTCAGAATCTTTTGGCCCTGATTTCTGACATTTTTTGTTAGAAAATGAGTCTTAGAATTTCAAAGGAGCAATGTCCACTCCTGAAGTCCCTTTATGAAAAGTAGCTATTAATAGTGAAATTGAATCCATATTGCAAGAGCTAGTGGATCTTCCACTGATAATAAACCTTTAAGGTGTAAGTGGATCTTCAAGAGTAAGATGAAAGCTGATGGATCAATTGATAAATATAAGATTGGCAAACTGAAGCAGTGGATTACTTTGATATATATTCACTTGTAACTAGAATAATATCCATTCACATGTTAATTGCTTTTGTTGCATTGCATAATTTAGAGATACATCAAGTGGACATTAAGACAACTTTTTAAATAGTGATTTGAATGAGAAAATCTATATAGAACAACTGGAAGGGTTTATTGCTCTAGGACAAGAGAAAAAAGTATGTAGACTTGTTAAGTCTTTGTATGGACTAAAACATGCGTCTAAACAATGGTATGAGAAATTTGATAGCGCTATGATGTCAAATGGATTCAGAATTAATGAATGTGACAAATGTGTCTATGTAAGATACACTTCAAATGGATGTCATTGTTTGTCTCTATGTGAATGATATAATTATAATTAGTAGTAATAATGATATCATTAAAGTTATGAAGAAAATGTTGAACAGTAAGTTTGACATGAAAGATTTAGGTATTGCAGATGTTAGACTTACTATCAAAATTATCAAAACATCTGATGGATATGCTTTATCACAGTTGTATTATATCAAAAAGGTACTTGATAAATTTAACAAGTCTGATAGTAATTTAGTGAGAACACCTATAGATGTGAATCTTTATCTCACTAAGAATAACAGTAATTGAATATCTCAATTGGAATATTTTCGGATGATAGGTAGTTTAATGTACTTCATAAATTGCACTCGTCCGGATATTGCATATTCAGTTAGTAAATTGAGTAGTTATACAAGTAACTCATGGTGAGATCACTGGAAGGCTGTAGTTAGGGTACTCAGATATCTGAGATATATCTTGAACTATGGGTTATACTATATGAGATATCCAGTTGTACTTGAATGGCACATTGATGCTAGCCGGATATCTGATAAGGAAGACTTCAAATCCACTAGTGGATATGTCTTTACTCTTGATGGTGTAGTTATTTCTTGGAAATCCTCTAAAAAAATGTGCATAGCCAGATCTGCTATGGAATTTGTATTTATTGCTTTAGATAAAGCAGGAAAGGAAGCTAAGTGGCTTCATAATTTCTTAGAGAATATTTCTTTGTGGCTGAAACCTGTGTCAGCTATTTGCGTACATTGCAGTAGTCAATCATATTTATAATAGCAAGTCACGACATATACATCGTAGACATAATACTGTGAAGCAATTGCTTTCGAAAGGAATTATATCTATTGATTATATCAAGTCAAAGAATAATATTGCGGATTCGTTTACTAAGGGCTTGATAAGAGATCAAGTAAATTCTTTATTGAGGGGAATGGGCTTAAAGCCTGACTTAAAAGTCATCATAATGACAACCCAACCTAGTTTACTAGATATTCCAAGGTCTAGGTTCAAAGGGACAATCGAATTGTGTGTGACTTATTGAAATCACCGAGGAACTCGTACCACGTACCCATTTCTATAATAAAATAGTGATGACCTGCAGTGTATGTTAGGATAAGCTATGCTTTTAATGATTCTTATATCTTGGTAATCTAAGTGGAGTATAGCAAGATACTCTTAATAATAAATCACCTATGTGAGTGAAGGGGCCGCTTCTACGAGAATTGCAAGACTAAGTCTTGAGCACTCATGAAATACCAGACTTTGTTCAAGGCCAAAATGAACACAATCATGAGAACCAAATTATGATCGGAAATGAATTGTGTGAATACTATTGTCTTGGCTTCTACAAACAGTTGAACAGTTTAAGACATCATGTTCACTGGTTAACTAATAAATTCGATAGTATTTTATTGAGGAAGGTTAAAAGCTAAAGCCACCTCTGCTGATGCGGTAACTTTTTAAAGTACTCTTTTTTTTTTTCGTGTTAGCATTATCATTTGCATTTCATCAGCTAATGTCATTCATGTAGGGAATTGTTGGAAAATTTGTGACTTGTTAGTCACTTTAGAGTGAACGAGTAATTGGCTAATGAGTCCAAACACGGTTTTATTTTTAATAGCTATTAGATTTAAATATTGAATGGTTGTGACTTTTCAAGACACTGTTTGACTCGTGGCTATTAGAAAAGGCACCTATATGTCTATAAATACATTGCATATTGTTGTATTCAAAACTACGATTTTCCATACTTTCGTGCAAATTCATAGAGTTGACTTTTGAATCAGAGAAAGAGTTCTTCACAATTTTGGTTCGCCAGACATACAGATTGCAGTGCTGCATCTGTATGTGAGTAGATCATTATATTCTGGGAGGCGAACGTCCATTCAACCATAAGCACCATTGTGGGGGTGAATTTTGTCTTTAAGGACATAGTATGAAGCACTAACCTTGATCATTCTACAATTCTGAATTTCTGTAGTTCTGTAAGTTTGCTTATTTTTTTTTTGTAAGTTCGGCATTCTTAGTTTCTGATTACAGTAACACCATTGTGGGAATGGATTCTTCTTCTTCTTCTTCTTCTTCTTCTATTTAACCCACTTTCTAACTACTTCTAGCTTCTTACGCTTGACAACTTCAACTAAGCTTCTTAGATTTTCTCATGTTGCAGCTCATTTTCTGAACTTATGCTTCCGCTTCATTGCTTCGTATTGCAGCTCTTATCATTCCCACCCCCTGGAAATTTGCCTTGTCGTCAATGCTCAAACTCAAGAGATTCTTGGTGGGTGGCTGCCAGCCTTGATCTTCGCATCTTCCACTTGTGATACACTTTGTTATGGTTGTGAAATTGTTTCCGCAATTCAGCTCGAGTGCAAAAATCCTTCACAATAGGCACAGAGTTGGGCTCCTCCAGATGGGGCTCACTGCGTATATCAAAGAGAATCAGCTCTGCAGTAGATAAAGGCTCCTCATGTTTAACTCTAGTTACTGCAAGGGCCATCCAAGAAGCTGCCAGCAACCATTTCCTGCAAATTATTGCCACTTATTCTGCTTAATGCTAACTCAGGAACCAAAAGAGGATTGGTCAATGCACAAGTCATCCATTGATTCCAACTGCTAAAAGTCATCTAATCTTTAGACTTCTCAGGTTGCTTGGGTTTGCTTGTCTGCCTTGATGAACAGCAACACCTTTGGAAGCTTGGAAAAAATTCAAAGAGTGACTTGGTTCATTTTCTTCATTGAGTTCAGCCTTATTGAATTTGTCTCCTGTGAGACTCATCAAGGGCAATTTCCCATTCAATCTTCTTTTCCTTGTTGCTCATAAACTCAGAATCAAATTCAGATTTATTCGTTTGAAACAAGGAATTCCCAGAACATGGAACAAAAGAACCTATTTTCTGTCACTTTATTCATATTCCATATCTCATTAGCATTACATACTAATTGTCCATCCTTACTTTGATGCAGTGCTGCAGTTTTAAAAATTACAAAAAATTTCTCAGATTTCTCCAATGAGTCCATCAGAGAGGCCTTACCTCTGTCCCTGTGAAGAGCTGCAACTTAAGCGCATTCTGAGCCAGTTGTGATTCAATCTCATCCACTCTGACTTCTTTTGAAGCAAAAACTAGAATGCCACCCTCCTTAACGAGTCCAGGGAGCCTAAGAAGCCATGACATATTTTCAGCATCAGAAGGAATTACTTGAATGACTTTTGTATTATCCTCAATGGCCATTCCAACCTCTCCCACTGTAACTCTTTGAGGAATAAAAAAAATTCCTTTGGCGAACTCTTCAAATTTGCAGGGCAGTGTTGCTGAAAATATTAAGCTTTGATGATCTGGCCTAATCTGACGTGCAATTGACTGTATTTGTGGCTCACCGCACCTCTGTCTCGACCCATTAATAATTTCCTTTCTTTTTGCATCATTCAGAACCAACTCACTGTCAAACCCTTCACTTATGTCTTCTGCTTATGTTTCCTCTTCTTCTTCTTATCTCTTTCATTTGACCCACTTATTGTTTGACTCCTTTTAGCACAATCAAGCACAAATCCATTCTCCACTGTCCCTTTTCCTCTCTCTGTCAATTTCTTGACAGGTTTAGTTGAAAATAATGGGAATTTTCTGGAATTGGAATTGGAATCTCTAAGAGGGCTTCTTGTCTTCTGGTATTTGTCCCAATGGTGGCTTCTTGTAACATGGCCAGACCTATGGCTTGACTCATGTTCTTGGGTTGAAACCTCTGAACCTCTGCTCTGAGTTCCTCTTTAAGACCACTGATGAAGCAACCTACCAAGAAATTTTCTGGTAATTCTTCTGTCTTCTTGACTAGTTCATCAAACCTCTTCTCAAATTCTTTAACATTGTTGCATTGCCTGAGCTTGATTAGTTCCTCTGCTATTGCATATTGATTGAATACCCCTTCTTGATGTGAATTTTGAAGTACTTGAACCCATTTATCACATCTCTTATGTATGGCCTCCAGTATTTGCTTTATTTCCTTCAAGGGTTTGATGTGCTTCTCTGAAATTTCCTTCAATGCTCTGAAGTTTCCCTCAGAACTTGAATTGATTCTTCAAATCTCTGGTTTTCTTGGCATCTATTCCCTTTTGCCGTTGTTTCTTGGTGATCACAGGTCCAAGAATGGACTGTTCTGATACCAAATGATAAGATCCTACTATGGAAGAAGACAACCTTCCTACAATTTTCCAAAAGCCAGGAAACAGAGAGAAAAGTTTAGAAAATTTCTTATTCTTCTAGAACAGAATTTTCATACACACCTCTCTTTGTGACCCTTATCTATATCTCCTACTACTTCAGTACTCAACCTTTGGTTCTTATCTGGAAGTAACAGAAAAACTGCCTTGAGAAACTACCTCTGTTCTTGATACTAAAAACAGAGTATAACATATAACTACTTGACCCACTACCTAACTGCTGCTTCTACTTCTTTGGCTTGATAAATTCAACTCAGCTTCTTAGCTTTTGTCATGTTGCAGCTCATTTTCTGAACTTATGCTCCAGCTTCATTTCTTCATATTCCAGCTCTTATCATAGGTCTTTTGCGATGTCTTTACTTTTTCTTCATCTTCTTCGGCCAACGCTTAGCACAGGCTATTATTCTCTGCAGCTCTTTAAATGTGGCTTTTATGATGGATTTCCATGGGGTTCTATGCTAGATTTTAAGGGGCCCAACTCAATGTTCATGGGCTATGTTAATATTTAGACATTATTAAAAGGGCTCAAACATCAAGTCCATTCTATTGTTTGGTAAACTTGATGCATGATGAATCAGGCCCAAAAAAAAAACCTTATGAGGAAAAAATATTCCCTCACCACACAAAAGGAAAAACATAATCCAGAAAAAAGAAAAACAAGTTAAAAGCATGTCCAAAATAAAAAGGAAAACAAAAGAAATAACTCATTATGTTTTCTTCTCTTGTTTTACGGATATTATATATATAACAAATAAAAAAATATTTGTTCTTGGCCATGTCCCTGCCATGCTTTGTCCTTTTTTTTTTTTTTGAAAATTGCTGTGCCGGTATATTTATGTAATGTCACATTTGTGTCGCATGTACGTACCATGCTTGTTAGCTAAAAAGATACAAGGTACCACTCAAAACCCAAGCTACTGTTCGTTAGACCCACCAAATATAATTGTATCATCAACATGTAGCAACCTAGAAATGGAAAAACCTCCCCACCCAAATTGACCACCTGGAACATACCACCCTGGTTCCATGGCACCCTAGATTGTCTCTTATTCCATCCTACTAAGAGCCTCCATCACAAGGAAAAATAATAGATGAGGGAGGGGAGCCTGTCTCAATCCTCTTGAAGTGAACAAACCAGCTAGAGAACTAGTAACAAGACTGGAAGTCTGAGTCAAAATGCTAGCTTGGATCCACCTTCTACACCTCTCTCTATAACCCATCCTTCCTAATGTGTATATAAGAATATCCAATTTTACATGATCATATGCCTTTCAAATATCATAGATTTTTTTTAATTTATTAAAAATTGAGTCCTTTCTACCCGCTCCTAATTCTGGAAGCCAACTTTCTATCCCTAAAATGGCATTATGTGTTTCCGAGACAAATTTAACCCCACCTCTCTAAGTCTCATGGTCAGCACTTTGGCCAAAATCTTGTTAGCACTTCCCAAACAGACTAACGGGTCGAGAATAGATGAACACTAAGTGACTGGAGCAGCTAGGGAGAGCAAGAGTAGTGAGAGCAATGCAGAAGGGTGGTGATTCTAAAATACTTTAGGTTTTGGAGCTTCTTCTGGCATGTTTACATTAAAAAATAAGTAGGATACAAGGTAAATGTGCACTCATGTGACGAGAAATATTTCATGTATGTTGATGTTTATTTATTAGAGAACTATCTGATGGTCGATAAACACCTTTGCTGGTTAGTAATTTAAGTTCCATCAAGCACCACAACTGATTTTTGAATATCTGAGAACCTTGGAGAATGAGTTCCCTCAGATTTGACTTATCGATTTAGGCATTGGTATGGATTTGCTTCCAAAATGCTCTACATCTTCCATTAGAGAGACATCTGCCAGCTCTGCAGACAGATTTTGTTACCTTGGATCAGAACCTATGAAGTTAGAGGCACAGAGCTTGAAAATCTTACTCTACTAATGATACTAGTTATATCATTAGTAGCTACTGTTTTCATGGCTTTTGATTGAATAGGGATTAACGCATTATGATCAAATTATGGTATTTATGTTCTAATAGAAAAATGCCAATATTCTTTTTCAAAATGCTTAATTTAGCAACCATACTATTATTTTCATGTTGACTGATGCTTTCTTTATCCGCTTCTTTGATGGGCAACTAGGGCAATGTATCATCATTTATATAAAAAAAAAATTGACACTGTCATCTGAACATTTTCCATCTTTCTTGGAGCTAATGTATGGTACATGAGACCTTGTTCCTTATGAATATGAATGTAAATACATATTCTGAGTAGCTATTCCCATGTCGACTTGTGCAGGCCAGCCAAAGAGGCATCTTCTTACAACGGGATGGAGTGTGTTTCTTAGTTCAAAAAGGCTTGTTGCTGGTGATTCTGTCATTTTTATATGGTAGGCAAAATTGATTTCCATCTATTGGTCAATTCCTTATTAGTTTTTAGGTACTAGTGTTGGAGAACTTGATATGTATTGTTTGGGCTCGCCCTTAATATCTTAAGCTTTTAGGTCAAGTGGTCACTTAACATGGTGTTAAAACTCTGGTTGGGAAAAGGCCTTGGATTCAAGTTTCTCCATATGCATTTATTCTTCAATTGCATTATGTTTCTCTCTATCTTTGTATGTTGCATCTCCACTGCAACGCGGGGTTGCACGTGAGGGAGGGTGTTGGCGATTGATATGCATTGGTTGGGCCCTTACTTAATGGCTTAAACTTTTAGATCAAGTGGTAACTTGACAGCTAGAACTAGTTTGCTTTTCCTTTGTTAATCCAGAGGGAAGCTTGTATTGCATGCATGGATATAGTTAGATGGTTCAACTTATTGAAAAGATAATTGACGGTTCAAGTCATCCAACTTAATTTAGGTAATCAAGGAAAAGACAAGTCCAAAGAGGTATGGAAAAAAGGTTCATAAATAGTTAACAGTTTCTGGCGAGACACCATTTAGGTTTGTTTTTTGAGTCTGAAGATTTCCTTGCAACCTGTCTTCTGGCACATCGTCTAAATGGTGCAGCAATACATCTTGGGCAACTTTCTTCTCGTTCCCCAACTCTCTAGATTTTGGATACTTATTTTTTGTTTATATTTCTTCCATCAGGAATGAAAACAATCAGTTGCTTCTGGGGATTCGGCGTGCTCATCGTCCACAAACTGTTATGCCTTCATCAGTTTTGTCAAGTGACAGCATGCACATAGGTCTTCTTGCTGCAGCGGCTCATGCAGCTGCCACAAATAGTCGCTTCACTATATTTTACAATCCAAGGTTCTGTTTCTTAAAGTGTTATAGATATATAACACATAATAAAATGTCTCATTCCTTTAACTATGTTGATTTTAGGCTAAGAAGCACGGATACGGACACGGGTACGGATACGGACACGGGTACGGATACGGACACAGATACGGACATGGGACACAGGATTTTCAAAAAATAAGGACACGGATACGGCAGGGACACGGCAAAAAATATATTTTTATACATTTTTGTTTGTTATGTATGTGAACATAAAATGCATAAATCACAAAAAATAAGATGAAAATAACTAAATAAGTTCACAATTATAATACAACTACTAACAAGTTAAGGATTTGAAGAATTGGATTTGAGTGTTTTATGTTTTGGTGTTTTAAAGTTTTGAGATTTATAAATTAAACTCTATTTAATACTTTTAATAATAACATTTTAACTCCAGCGTGTCCCAAAATGTGTCTAATAGTTAGACACGCGTGTCTCCGATGTGTCCGATAAGTATCCACTAGAAAAAATATTAATAAAAATATTGGACACGCCAATTAGCGTGTCCGACACTTGTCCTGGTGTGTCCGATGAGTATGTGTGTCCAACATGTGTCCGACACGGATACGGCACCCTAAACGGAGTGTCCGTGCTTCCTAGATTTCAGGGCTAGCCCATCAGAATTCATTGTACCTCTGGCCAAGTATGCCAAAGCAGTGTTATCATAATCGAGTTTCTGTAGGGATGCGCTTCAGGATGCTGTTTGAGACAGAAGAGTCAAGTGTTCGTCGGTAGGTCTCAGCTTTCCTGGTAAACTTTTATTGGCTGTAATTGTAGTTGTGTGTGCAGGGTAATTTGAGATGGCTTTCAAATCGACTGTATAGTATTAAAAACATTCACTCGTTTAGGGCACACTCCAACGGCTTAGGTTGCATTCTCCGAATAAAGAGACTCGAGTTCAAGTCCTGTTAATTAAGAAAAATATAGTATTAAAAAGATTCGTCGTAAACAAATAGGAAGGTTATGGAAGCTAGAGTGCCAGTCGAGGTTCTTGTTCTTAAAACCCCACTCAACCGAAAAATAAAAAAGAGGAATAAAGGGTTCTTTCTTGCTGGCCAAAGTTTAAGTGATCACATATTAGCACATGGTTCTGTAATGCATTGGCAATATCTCAATCTCAGAATGTTGTATTTGGTTACCCACGAGTTCTTCTCATTAACCAATAAACATATAGCTCTTTTAAATTTTATTTATGCAAACCATAGTTGTAGGAGATGCTTGAGGTTGTGCTATTCTAAATTTCTAATATACTAGTTTTAGGCTCGTGCGATGCAACTCTTTAGATCCATTGTTTAATAACAATGGTTTCAAATTAAAACTAAATATTATTTCTTTGGTCATTATTAAAGTTTTTATATTATTAAACTATCTGTATTCCATATTTTTCTATCCATATGTGTTAGATAAAATGCATATTCACTATCTTCTTGATTATGTTATGAATGCAATTATCTATCAATTTATAATGGCATGAGTTTTTAATCAATTTATTTGAAAAATATATGTATGAAACATTAGAAGTATCAAGAACGCATTTATTTAAAGCTAATAATTGACGAAATTAAGGTCATAGTCCAATTGATTTTTAGAATTCGTATTGAACTTAGATGTCCAATTTATATTGAATCTAATATATAAAACTATATTATAAGTAAAATGACCTTGCTATGTTAAACATGCATTGTTTTGTTATATGAAGTGTTGGAAGTTGTGAAAAATGTGGGCCTCCACTTTGTACAATTAAAGGATGCATGCTTAATATGTGCCTTAGCATTTGTGTAAGTAAAAAGGGTACATATTTGAATTAATAGTTGAGAAAATTATGAAAATAGTCAATTGACTCTTAGAATTCTTATTGAATATGGATACGATTGTAATTTTTCAAAATGCATGTATTTAAAGTAATAGTTAGGAAATTAAGAAAATAGTCAATTGACTTTTATAATTCTTATTACACGAGGATACATTTCATTTTAGAATGAATTTTTAAAAGGTTTAAAGAAATAATATTTTTTTGTATAATTACTTATTAGTTTGCACAGGGAAGAGAACCTAGATAAATTAAAAACTAACGGATAAAAAATGCCACTCAAAGTGAGTCACTTATCACAATCACAGTGACAATGACCAATTCACCGACTTTGTTTTTTAAGTTTAAGGTCTCATTTTATTGTAGTGATTTAACAATTTTGTTTTTTGTAAGTGTTGCTTGCATAAGGAAGAGAACCTAAATAAATTAGAAACAAAGGAAAAAAAAAAAAGGCACTTAAGTGAGCCACTTGTCGAAATCACAATGATAATGGACAATGCACAATATTTATTTGTTGATTTTTTATGTGTCTTATTTTGTTGTAGTGATTTTACTAATAAAATAAATATAATAATATCTATTTAATATTTTATGTAATTTATTTTACTTAATTTAATTGTGTATTCATCTGACTATTTATGTTTAACTTATCTAACAATTTATGTGAATTGATGGTATATTCATTAACTATATATGTTTAATTGTGTATCTATCTAAGTAAATGAGTATATTAATACTTATTTTTCTTTAATCTATTGTGGGGGAATAACCCCCGGCCCAACCCAATGGGTGAGGCCCAATCTGCGCAAATTAAATTTGGGGCTGCTTTGCTAGCCCAGATCAGAATTAAAGGGAAGGCCAGCTTTGACTGTCGACCACCTTTGCAGTGCAGCCCAAACCACGAAAAGCGGGCCCAAACCCCTAGCGGTCTTTGTGCATTAAATGCAGATTTGACTCGCATTAAATGCGCAAGCGGCTGCCCACGCGACGTCAACGTGCACGTTCGGTCAGCCGGAATCCTCCACGATGGTGCGCCAGACCTTGTAAGTAATTAGGCGGCGTCAATGATGATGCCTACCTAGCAGGCCATGAGAGCCTGCTGGTAGGCTAAGGCAGAACACACTCCCTCAAAGGTTCTATAAAAACCTAAGGCATCGAGAGCCAGGTATGGACAGAAAACTCCAAGTATTGAGAACTTTCATTGATCTTCATCGATTAAGCTTGCTAACTTAATCTTCAGAGTGTGATTGGCCCATTACGGGTCGACCCATTCTAACCCCTTTGTCTTGCAGGAGATATTCGGACTCATCCATCTTTGGGCTTGAGAGTTCGGTCCAGCCTTCCCGTAAAATCTCACCTACATCTATGTATGTTTATGTAGCATTCTATACACTTATATAGTTACATGAATGTAGTGTATGTTATTGAACACAACATACATGAACCAACACAAATACAATGAATCTTATGTTCATGTACTAAGCAATATATGTACATAAACTTATGTTTATGTAGTTATCTATACGGTTACATGAATGTAGTGTATGCTCATGAACATACATATATGAACCAACATAAATTCAATAAATTTTATGCTAATGTAATAATCAATATATGTACATGAATCTAAAATACATATACTAACGTAGATATAGACATAAATACATTGAAATAACATACTAACATTTATAAATAAATGAAATAAAATAAATTGCAATCAGCCGTAAAAAAAAATTATAACTATTACAAAGTATAGTGAAAAAAGAAAAATATCACAGGGAGCCACGTGTCACAAAGACAATGAATCATTTAATAATACATGATTTTAATGAATACATTTAATAATAAGTACAATGAATCATTTTCTAACAAAATAAATATATGTACAGTAAATCAAAGAGCCAACTGAACAATTATTTGTCATTATAACATTGAATAATAAGTAAAGTGGATCATAATAAAAAAAAAAAAAAATAAATACATATACAGTGAACCAAGGAGACAACTAAATAATTATTTTAAAACAAAAATTTTTAAACAAAACTTTAAAGCCACTTAAAGTGAGCCACTTGTCGCAATCATGGTGGTAGCGGTCCCCCTTTTTTATATTGTATATAGATATCTTTAGTATGTTAACTTTGTGCATTTTGTATCCCTGGTTCATGGGTTTGATAGGAGATTGTGTATTGGTTGCAATTAGGCCATGTTTGGTCTGTGGGAATAGAATGCAACATGGAATGGAATGGAATGGAATGACCATTCTCAATCCAATGTTTGGTTACACTAACCTAAATACTAGAATAGAATCAAAGATCAAGTCTAAATGGCTAAAAGACCTATTGATGGAGGATGGTGAGTGAGCTTGTTATGGAGCTCTCTAGGAAGATATGGTAGGAAATGAGATGGCGGAGGATCCTTGGAGGTAGAGACCTATTTATAGGAAGGTTGGGTCCTGGGACTAACTGACTTGTGCGTGTGGTGTTGTGCTCGAGTTGAGGCAAGGGGATAGGTGGTTTTCTCTGCATGGGCCGACAACCTGAAGGTAGCAGCCACTACTGGTAGTGGCCGCCGAAGTATTCAGAAGCTTCAGGGGCCTTAGCGGTTAAAATGGTGGCCTAGTGTGCTTCACAGGAGGTGTCGAGGACAGCATGTCTGTTATAGTTTGGAATTGTCTTGTGGAGATCTCTCTGTGTAAAATTAGTCAAGTGCAAGTCTCTTGAGGGAGTATGGGATGAGGCACCTTAATGAATCCTTAGGCCTCAACTCTAGTTATCGAGCCACATATCCCTAGAGGTCCCGCGTGAGGGTCAAGGGGTCGCTCATTGGGTAGAGTTAATGCAAAATCAGCCCTAGTATTGCTTCACTGGAAGAGTCATCATTTTCCTCCTCTACCTCAATATGTGTTTGAACTGAAGCCTATAGACACTAAAGCACTTTGATAGCAATTTGAAAATACCCAAATGATATCTGGAACTTTAATTTCTCACACATCATATTTTGGATCGGGTTTCTGAGAGAAACTTGGCCAACAAAACTTTACCAACAAGCATATAAATAAAGTTTCATGCATACGTCTGTCACTGCCAAACATAAAGCAAAAAACTGAAAAACCAAATTCCAAAGCATTAAGTAGAATTTATGAAGTTTGCTGAACCAAATTTTTTTCTTCTAAAAAAAAAAAAAAGTTTGCTTGAATCAAGAACTAAGAGAGAAGACCCAAAAAAAAAAATACAGAATAAAGTGACTTGTTTGAAAGTTAATTTCCATTTTTAACATTGCAAAAGGTAAATATAATAGAAGATGAAGAACATGAATTTTGGATTGTTTATCTATGATGAGTGGCTTAGACAATAAAGGTGGAAGAACTCATGAAAAAAAATAAGTTTAGAGAGGTTATAGTTGCTTTATTTTTTGATTTGCTTTTTTTATTTGTTGGTTTATTTTTTGATTTCCCCAGGTTTCTCTGTAATTGATAGAGATGGCAACAGGTTGGGTTTGGGACGGGGTGGCTCTTTCCCGATTGTCTTGTTGGAGTGATAACCCTTCCCAAACTTGTCTTGAACTAATTATGGGGCATGCTGTGTTAAGACCACTAACGGTGCCGGCAGGGTTGGGTTTCCAAATGGGATTAAAATTGACCAAGTCCAATTGGACAGCTAAATCACTATCCTAGTGTCAAAGATGGAGACTACTTTGTTTAATTATTTTATAACAAAACTAAATCATGGCACAACCTTTAGTATGTTACACTAGTACTTGTACACATAGTCGTGGAAGATACTTTGCTTTTATAGCCAGAGACATCCTCTACCACTTCTTTTATTTCCAATGTGGGATCCAAAGTTCTAGTAATGCTTCAAGTTTCCTCTAGCTAAAACGATGTCATTTACAAATTTTTGCGTTACTATACAATGAATGTCATTCCACATTGGTAGTTTCACAACATCACTAAGCTTTTATAGTTAATGAACACCATTTATGTCACGTCCCATTCTGGGTAGTTTAATGATACCTCCCTAAAATGTGACGTGGCGAAACTTTATATCTCCAACACATAACTAATAAAAAATAGCTCGATCAAAGGTAAATGAAAAAACAAACCACTGTTAGAATATAGAAAATTGGAATATACATCATGATACTGAGTTACAGAACATCAAGGCATCACATCCTGAACCAAAACCCATAACCCACAATATTTGTACAATTTTTTTACCTAATATCTCACTATAAGGTTCCATATATACGATTAGTGCTCATAAAACTTAACCTCTCTAAGACTATAGTTGTACGCTGGATAAATTCTAGAACTGTGCACCTGAAAGGTAATCCCATAAAATGGTAAGCTAATCACTCGCTTAGTGAGTATGTCAAAATCATATAAATAGAAAACATATAAAACAGTTGCTCTATCAATAGAAATCCAGTAACAGTGAAATCAAACTGTAATAAACACCCATTTCGGGTTTAGCAACTCATTCTACATGGCCAAGGGTTGATAATCCTTTAACCAAAGTCACAATAGGACTGTTACCCTGTTGTCGGCTCAACTATTGATGTTGAGCCGACACACGCCCTAGAGTAAGGCTCACACTCTCATATAGACTCGAGAGGGTCCACACTGCCACATAGGCTCAAGAGTGGGGCACAAGCAAGGCTGTTATAACATGAATCCAACATTGCCTCTAAGAAACATACTTAATTCAATAAACATCTATATCCAATACAAAACCCACTCCATTTATAAAAACCAATTCACAATTTATAAGAGGAACTTTAGTTTCATATTTATATTCTAGTTGAGTTTTCGATTCATATAATTCCATATAGTCACCTTAAACCAATCGCTGCCTAATTCTAGATCTTGAATCTAACTGCTGAAGTGGGCATAGGACTCTCTGGACTTATTACAAGCAGATCATATGATGCAATGAGTAATAGATCCACATTTTCATATTCATACATTTAAATGCATGCTTAAATATGATTCATATCAATTCACAATCAAACTACTATTCACAATTATGCATTATTGCACATGAAAATGCACGTATGTGGATAACCCATACTCATTCCAAGGTTTAAGATCTTATAATCTCATACTCATATGGTATGAAGCAAAATATGAACTAAAAGTAAGTTAAGGATGTACTTAAGACAATATGGTAATGAAAATTAGATTTAACTAGAAGAAGTAACATGTTATAGGTGTACTGTTTTGATCATATCTTTTACAACAATGAGAATTTGGAAATGAACTGGTGTCATTCGAAAGTAGACTTAGCTTTAAATTGATAGGTCATGCGTCTAAGACAGAGTTCGGATGAAAGAGATACACCCATTAGAATATGAACCCAATTTTCTAAAAACAGAGTTGTAGTCAGCACTTTTAGGCCAACTTCATATTGGAATATGTATCAATCTACAATGATCTGACTACGAAACCTATATCAATGGAAAGGTATACGAGTAATGCATCAAACGGGGCAAACTTTTGAGTTACCTAGAGAGAGTTGTGAGCATTAACCAAAGTTCGTCGGTGCTAACTGACAACATACGAATTGAGCCCTAAACTAGTTTAATTTCCTCTTTCTTTTTAATCCAATTCCCAAATCAATCTAACTCCTATAGCTGACCTATCATCCCTCTAATTGCTCATAAGAATCATTAAAAAAAAATATCTAAGTAAACATTATGGAAAAAAATGTCACAAATAATTAAATTCTATAAGAACTCAAATAGGAATAGAGCTTCAAGGTCTCACATGAGCATGATCTTCTAATATACGATTTAAATGCATAAATTCTTAATATGTTGTTTTTATGAGATTTCTAACTCATAAATGAAAAGAATAAAGACATAGGATTCCATTTCTTACCTAAAACTAGATCTACGCGAGCATGATCTTCTTTTCTTTCTGTTATTTTCTCTCATGTTTTTCATGTTTTTCTTTCACTTTCTCTTTTGGCAAACAGAATTTCTACATAAGCTTCTCTCTTCTCCCTTATTGTAATCAAGACCTATGGATATATTTTTGTATCTAATGTCACACATGGCTACAACTGTAAGTCACTATAGTAACTACCTCAATGTCTAAGTAGATAAACTTAATCACTTGATTAGCACTAATATAAGTTAGTTAATCAAGTTTCACTCAAGCACCTTGATTAAGATAATCAACATATAATTAGGCTAAATGCTTTAAATTAACACATTGGTGTCACAATTTACTTACCAAAACTACACATGTTGACACCCATCAACAAGACTTACCATGTGACAAAAAATATTTTTGTGTATTGGAAGTATAATTAGAGCAGGGCGGGGTGGGAGTCGTTGATAACAATCTCACCTCGAATTTGTGAGGGGTTTGCATGTCTGGTCCATACCCACCCCTATCCTGCTTAGTGGCATCCTAAGAAGCACGTACACTTCTAAGAAGGTTCTATATTCATGTCTGACACCAACATTCCTTGGACACTCTCTAACACGTGTCCAAACCCGCCACTGCACTGGCTAGTGGCATCTTAAAAAACACGTACACTTTTAAAAAGGTTCCATATTTGTGGTGGACACTGACACTCCTTGGATACTCTCTCACGAGTGTCCAAAAAACTTTCTATTATTTTTTTAATTTTTTTTAGAAACCAGGCACCCTTCAGGCACTTGGGGGCACAAGTTTCCATCACTTAGACACATATAAAATGTGTTGCAAGTTTGAAGAAAATAACTTGGGGTCCAATAAAATAAAAACAATGTGGATTCATACATTGTCAATTGTTATGTTTTAAATTTTAAGCTTGTTTTCATATTATTTTATGTTAAAAAATTTTAAACTATGGATTGAACAGTCAATGGTGTTTTTAGTGCTATGTTTTCAATATTTTTGGTGGCTAATGGATGTTTCATTCATATAGATAGCAAATAAAATTTATAAAAACATATATTTTTTTCCGTATCCGCGCTGTGTTTGTTGCCTCATTTTTTTAAAATCATTGTCTCCCGTGTTTGTGTCTATACTTGTGTTGGTGTTTGTGCTTTTTAGGTGGTATCCCAAACCTGTCCCATTAGCAAGAATAAACCTATTCAAACTTGATATCCTACTAGCAAGAATAAGCCATCTCAAGCACGAGACAACTATAATACAAATACCAAGATCAATACACTACAAAACCCTAATTCAAAGGTCACGGGTAAAAACATCCCCAAAATTCCACTAGTCGCAATAGAAAATTAAAACAATCCTAGGTTCAAAAACAAAGTCTAACATCACAACTAAAGGAATAAATAAGATCCTATAGAGGTCTTGACTCAATCGGTCCTTGGCCTTCTAGCTATGGAGGTCTTGACTCAATTGGTCCTTGGGCTTCTAGAGTCCTATACCACTCCCTATGCTCACCTGAAAAGGATAAAGTAAGATGAGCTCACAACCTACTGAATGATAATCCCATGCATAGGACATGTAAGTTTGAAAATGATGGTTTCATCATATTCATTAAATAAGAAAATAACTTCATACTAACTGTAGTTTCTCAAATGAAAGTTTTCTTAATATGAATTACAGTTGCTCAAAATCCAAGTTTATACCTTGAAGATAATCTCAACAATCATCGCATAATATCAGAGAACCAATTTGTCACTTGTGATCAAGTGCGAGTCATACTTGGGCCAGCATCGGCCTAGTTGCATCCAACATTCCACTTAGAGTCACCCGAGTCTTTTCCCTAAGCCGATCTAGTTAAAGTCACTTGGACACACTTCGACTTTTCCTTCGACTGTTGGGAACTACTGTCACCATGTTCCCATGCCATCGCAACGGCCTTACCTGGGCCTTTCCTTTAGTTCCCAAAGTCAACTCAAAAGAGGGTGTTTTCCCTGAACTTCCACATATGGCCTCAATATTCAGTGTCTCAAGTTTTCACTATACATTTGTATAAAACAACTTTTAATTCATGAATTGACGCATCATTTTAAACATACCTCATTTTTCAAATTATTTATGGACACAGAATGCTTTATAAAAATAAGTAGAAGAGTAAGACCACTCACCTGAAATCCTCGCAAATGCAAGCTAATAAGCAAAACAAAAGTCACCCAGAATCACAATAGTACAAAGGAAAGTATCTATTAATTCCTCAAAACTAGGGACCTCTAGTAATAACTTAAGCTATGGTTAGTAGCTTAAAATGGATCCTTTGGACAAACCTTGCTCGAGCAACCATGGAACTGGACAATAGATCCTTGCTTGTGCGACCATTAGGCCACCACAAAGTGAGTCATACTGAGCAAACCTTGCTTGAGCAACTATCAAACAAAGTTTGAGCAAGGCACACTGGCCAAGCCTCACTAGAGCAAACTGCTACAGGTCCTGATCAGACCCAATTTTCCAGCACTGTTCGACATTTTCCTATGCTAGACTTGATATTTTATTGTGGTTTTTGACTATATTAGATACTTTAATCCCATAAACAAGAATCTAAAATCGGTTTTAGGATCAAACAAACCTAGGGCATAGTTCTAGGAACACTAGGATATATTTATGTCACGGCCTGGATTTCCTTCCCCCGGACGTTAGTGAAGTAATGATATTCAAGTCTATCCATAATATGCACTTATGCATCAAATATCTTTAATAATAATAAGGTTCATAGTTTTATTCATTCAGTAAACAATAACATGCCACTTTTATTACATTTCAAAGTTTAGATTTATTAATTCCAGCTTGGGAGTTCTTGGCTCCTCGGATTCTTCGGCAGTGTTTGCCAAACATCCATCCGAAATATGTCCCATAAGACGGTGAGCTGCGAAGCTCAGTAGCAGAGTAGTATCCGACAGCACAATAGGTTTAGCATTTTACATAAAACAGTGATAAAGAGGAGATAGCTGCAAATAAAACAAAGGTTTGATGAAATTCCCGTTTCCCCATACATATATAACAAATTAAGACCGGTATATCAGAGTCAATCTCAATCAAATTCCCAGCACATGCCTTTTATCAGGCTGTCCACACAATATTTGCCAACAAGGCATAATTAACTGATCAATCAAATTCTCATTTCAATTCACCCCTTTTGATATGCAATGGCATTTCACACCTTTCGATAGCTAATACTCAAATGGCATTCACCCTTTTCGATAGCCAATACTCAAATGACGTTCACATCTTTCGATAGGCAATACTCAAATATCATTCCCAAATAATATTTGTAAGGAAACAGTTTACAGCTATCTCATTTTGATTCAAATAAACAGTTTAATAAATCCAGAAAATCATGTTTTCAATTGAATAAATTTTTAACAGTCATAAATATAGAATATAAATAAAATAATTCACATTGTAGATGTTGGACTGGTACCCCCAACCTGATACGTCACTTGTCAGGTAGTTCACTTTCTCGGGAAACGTACAAATTCTATCAGAGTGTAAAACATTTGGTTTATTTCTAAAACATGCTCGTGCCCTAAAATATCTATTTGTCCTTCTGCAGGTCTTAATAATTATTCCGGTGTCAATTGTCATTAACTGGCTATCCCTGTTTTGCTTGATACCCAAAATTTTGTGAGAGAACTATAGTTTCTTTCTAAGAAATTCTAGAAACCATTTTTTCAAACATTGTAGTATTTTTAGGTCTAAAATATGGCCTCGAAAATTGTTTTCTTCCCTTTTTAAGAATAATATGATTTTTTCAAAAAAGGTAATTTTTGGTGCAATAATTACATAAAATTTGAAAATTTTCCCCAATTGCTCACCAGAGTGCTTAAGAGGGATTAAAATAGGCTAGAATAATTTACTGGTAAATTTTAAAATCGGAGAATATCATTTTTGAGCCAATTTTAAAGAAAAAAATAATGAAAAATATCTACAGTAGTTGGAATCAACCAAACAAAGTTACCACATATGCATATACCTGGTCATTCGCACATATCTTCAACATCACTGAAATCCTCGTCATCACTGGATGGAGGATTATCATACACTTCCTTCAGATTCAACTCATGCATATCTTTGATTTGATCCTCAAGATGCTCAAGAACTTCTTCCCTGAACCTTCTTGGAATTCCACCGTTGCTACCAACAGTTTGAGATGTTGGGCTTTGACACAAGACTTTTGACTCAATCTGATTTCGTCCTAATAGTGCTAAGAATTCCTTTAGAGAGTATTTCTGTGAGGACTACTCTTGATTTTTGATCTCTTTCCCATTGAAAAGCTCATCAAACATGAAATCTAGAGAGAAATTCTAGAGAGAGAAGCTCTCAACTCACCCCATCCTCTCCCATCCATATTGGTATGCTGCTGCACATTTAATACAGGATTGAAATTTTAATGTTGCTATTTTTATCCCTAAAGATCTGTTGTCCAGCGAAGAGAATCAAAATTTCCACTGCTGAACACTTAATACAGGATTGAAACTTTAATGTTGCTACTTTTATCTCTAAAAAAAAATAAATCCAGCTTAGAAGAGGGTGTTTCTGTAGAATAAGGCACAATAGAAAAAGAAAAGGAGAAATTTAGGTCTACCTTTTTTTTTTTTTGCATGTCTTGCTAGTCACGTGCGATGCACCTGATATGGATATAGCAATTAATCTTCCAAATGTAGCTTCCCATATCAGTAAAGGAGGCCTACCCAAAAAAAAAAAAAAAATACTTTAAAGGTGTATGTAATGGCTATAACCAATTGTTAAAATGATGGTTACCATTTTCCAGCCGAGTCTTGCATGTAATTTAACTCCTGCCACAGCACATTTCAGAACAAGTGGCATACTGGCAGCCCATGCTCCATTTACGTTTGTGTTGTAAAATGATGTGCTTACTAATTTTTTTTTATCTTGATAAGTAAATTTCATATAAAAAGGATGTGCTTACTACTGTTATGTTTTGTAAGTTGAGAATATAATTCATATGCCATCTCTCCCATGAATGTCTTTCTCATTTTGTTTCATTTTTCATTCAGTTCTCTCCCCCTTCCCTAGGCAACAAAAAAAAAAAAAAAAAGGACCAAAAAACAAAAAAGGGAGGGGGAGGGGACTAAGAACGCCTTATGCTCAATAAGAAAGTTGAGCTGGTAGGTACTTTTTACTTACCTTTCTGTTCTAGTATTCAGGTACATGGGCACGATCACTGGCATTAGTGATTCAGACCCTGTTCGCTGGCTGAACTCCCATTGGCGCTCAGTGAAGGTATGCTTGGAGCACTTGGTGATTGGATAACAAATATTTGCTAAAGTGCTGTCATATATATATGTATATATTTATTTATTGGTATCTGTACACAGTATGTATCATATACACAGCTGATGTCCAGGCATGGGTTTCCTCTCCTAGGAGCTATGTTATTTTTGTCATCCTTTTGAAAATTCCATTGTTTTAAAGTTGTGATCTTCTAGCTTGTACTCTTACATCTAACTCTACTGATACAGGTCGGTTGGGATGAATCCGCTGCAGGGGAGAGGCTGCCCAGAGTTTCCTTGTGGGAAATTGAACCATTGACAACTTTCCCTATGTATCCATCACCATTTCCCCTCAAACTGAAGCGACCATGGCCATCTGGACTACCATCCTTCCCTGGTCTGCTTGTTTACTACCAGTGGCGGAGAAATTTGCTATACTATCAAGTTGTCTTAAATTCATATTTCATTGTTTTCTCCGTCTCATCCCTTTCATTTGTTTCATTCAGGTCTTAAGGATTCTGGCATGAACATTAATTCTCCACTCGTGTGTCTCTATGGTGATGTTAGAGATCAGGGGATTGAGTCATTAAATTTCCAGGGATTTGGAGTTACGCCCTGGATGCAACCAAGGGTCGACGCTTCAACACTGGGTCTACAACCTGATTTCTACCAAGCAATGGCAGCTGCTGCACTTCAGGAAACAAGGACGGTGGATTTTTCCAGATTTTCCAATCACTCCCTTCTGCATTTCCCACAACCCCAAAATGCCTCTGGCGGGTTTGCTTCTCTAATTCATAGGCCAATTTTGCAGCAGTCCCATGCACAACAGACTTTTTTTGAAAGCTTTCCCGAAAACCAAGTGCTATCTCAGGCTCAAAGTCAAGCTCAGTTTCTGCAGAAAAAGTTGCAGCATCGCCACCCTTATAATGACCAACAGCAGCCGCAGCAATTTCAGCAACCCCTGCTACATCCACAATGTTCTGATCAACAACAAACACCAAAAGCCATATCTGCTTTAACTCAGATTGCGCCAGCCACTTGGTCCCAGTTTTCATCTCTGCAGACCATTCCTTCAACATGCCAGCAGGAAACCTTCACCGACTCCCTTGGGAACCCTATATCCACATCTAATAATTCTCCGATGCAGTGTCTTCTAAATTTATTCTCACACCATGGAGCATCCCACTTATGTAACCTGCCTAATTCTCTTGTCTCTTCGTCATCGTTATCCAAGCTAGTTGCAGTGGAAACTCAGCTTCCTTCTGGACCTGGTCAACTTTTACTGCCTCAGGTGGAAGAATTGGTGACACCAAAATCAAAGGTCTGCAAACTTCCTAGTTTGTTGCCACCATTTCCTGGTAGAGGGTTTTCTGAATATCAAGGCCTAATGGATTCCCAGAAGAATGCACCATTTGGTGTTAACGTGGACTCTTCCCTGATAGTGCAGCATGGGATGGAAAACCGAAGTAGTTGCAGCGAGAATGAATCATTGTCCATGCCATTCGCTACTTCTACTTTTGCAAGTGCTACAAGCACTGAATTTCCTCCTAGTTCAGACATTACAACTGCAAGTTGTGTTGATGAATCTGGTTTTTTGCCGCCCTCAGAATACATGGACCAAGTAAATTGTCCAACTCGAACCTTTTTGAAGGTGGGTAAGAGAGGTCTTTTGCAAGCATTTTCCTTATATCTGTTTACCTAACCACATATGGTGGTTGCTTATTCCCCTGTGCAGTTCAAGTCATTTTTGTGTGTAATTTTCTTTTTAACCCTGTTCTTCCCTTCTGGGTTACTGCCTTTTGTTTTCCACAAGGCTTTGATTGAATATCCTATCTGAGCTGGTTTTGGCTTTATTTAAGGTATTTTGTATTTCAGGCTGGACATATATTCCACTAAGGGGTAATATGATCCATTCAAATTTTGAGAAGATGGCACTTCAGTCTGAGTAGTAGTTCCATATCTTGACATCAATACCCCCGGTCCCCCCTCCCCCCCCTTTCTTTCAACCACCACAACACGCAAGCAAAAAGGGTAAATGTACACCTATATTCTGCTCCCTGTACTGAAGTAAATGGTTATTTTCCTTCTATTCTACATAGGCTTGATCCTCTTTCCTTTCTCACATCCCCTATAATCTGAGCTTTGCTATGGGGTTCTGTAATGTACAGGTATTGGCTTCTTGTGTTGATTCAAAATAATATAATTTTGACAGGTTCACAAGTCAGGGTCCTTTGGAAGATCGCTGGATATCTCCAAATTCAGCAGCTATTGTGAGGTGCGTAGTGAGCTTGCTCGCATGTTTGGCCTTGAAGGCCAGTTGGAGGACTCTCAGAGATCAGGCTGGCAGCTTGTATTCGTTGACCAAGAGAATGATGTTCTTCTTCTCGGTGATGACCCTTGGCAGTAAGTCCTGAATCATTTTCTTTATTTCTGTATCCATTAATTATGCAGAAACGCTGCCAGAGGACTCACATCAGTAATTCTGAGATCACAGCCAAACATTATGCTCCCTTGCTTCCACCTTTGTCTTCAAAACATTATACTCCCTTGTTTCCAGTTCAGGAAGTTGTATTTTATAGATTTTATTGGAATGAATTTCTTGTAATCCTTACCATCCAGGGAATTTGTGAACAACGTCTGGTATATCAAAATACTTTCCCCGCTCGAAGTGCAGCAGATGGGCAAGGAGGGCTTTGAACTTCTAAATTCTGCCCTGACACACGGTCCGTAATATTAGCAATGCTGAGAAGACAACTCTACTGTGAGCGTTGAACTCCAGAAGTAACAAGAATGGGACTGACAATAACTTGAGAATGTAAGGAGGAAGAAACTGTGTGGATGGGGAGTTATTATTCATAACGGACTCGAGACCATTGGCCTTGTTTGTATTGTTATGATCGTTACAGTAAATTCCAATATGATAATCATCTTTATGGAAGTGTTTTCTGTGTTGATAGAACAACCAAACCTTTGTGGGAGGGAGGGTGATACAAATAGGATATATAGTTCTGTATTTTTAATGTAGTACAAATCAAAATCATGTTACTGTTGGGTCGATTTTTGTTGTTCAAGTACTATGTACTCTTTTTTCGGTAAGAGTAGTCGTATCCTTCCTTTCGAAGAAGAGATATAAATAATATAGTATTCTAGTCTAGATTTTCGAATGAGTAAATTACACTGACGATCCCTTTAACATTTATAAAAATATAGGGGCCTCAAATAACATTTTATAATTACACTAGTCTCCCTTGTTAGATGATTCTCATTAACGGTGATGTAAAATTACTTAAATACCCTCATATTTAAATTTTTTTCTTTCAAATTATTTCTTCTTTTTTTCTTTTTTTTTTTTTTTCTTTTCTTTTCCAACCCGTTTCTTCTTTCCCATTTTTGCAATACACAGTAGGTTAGACTGCCACCTCCACCCCTCTGCTGCCACACCTAGCTAGCCCTAACCCACCCCAAACCTTCCGCCACACCCAGCCCACCCTTACTACCAACCCATCAAGCCCTTGTCTCCATAGAACTTCTATTTTTTTTTTTCCACTCTCTTTTCGCTTCTCTAACTTCTCTACCTATTGCCCTACTTCCTACTTTACCTATCAATTCGTCATAGATCTGAAATATTTTTCCATTGTCCATTGCCATCCCACCCCAGTGAGATCTGAAACATAGAAGGCTGGTGTGGTTCATTAATGGTTATCATCGTAAGGGTTATGTGCGGCGGCAGAGGCTGGGGTGTGATAATGGAGGATTTTGTGCGGCGGTAGAGTGATGAGGGTTAGAAGGTTGTAGAAGGTTGGTGTGGTCCGTAGATTTTGCGCTTGGGCTTGAAAGGTCTATAATCGGATTTCAATTTCGACAGCTTGAAGACCTTGGTGATTGGAACGTCCTTAGCTTTGAGCTTCTTCTGGGTGGCAGCGTCGGAGGTGAGCTTTGACGGCTTGGGTTGGTCGTCGATGATGAGGCAAAACTCGGAGGAGGAGGCATCTCTGTGAAGAGGGTGCAGGAGGGGGATTTGTAGGCGTTTGTGTGACCCTTTGGTGGGATTTTCTTGAGGGTTAGGACTAGGTAGATAAAATCGTCTTGTTCTAACAATTGGGGATTTTGGGTCTCGGATTTGAAGGTTTTCCACTTGAGGAGGGCATTCAATGCCCTTTGCACACTGTCTGTGCTAACCCTAAAGGCGGCAACAGAGTTTTTGAATGCCCTTAGAGAGAGAGAGAGAGAGAGTTCAGTAGTGATGAAAAGAACAAATGGTGGATTTGGGAAAAGGCAAAATAGTCATTAAAATAAATTATTAGGTTTGCATAAGCTTTTTCTGTTTGGTCAACTAACGATTGACCAACGGAGGGAAAAATTTGTTAATGAAATTCAAAAGTAAGGGCGGTCACTGTAAATTTGAAATGGTTAAGGGAGGTTCCTGTATTTTCACAAATATTAAGGGGAGGTCTATGTAATTTACCCTTTTTGATATCGTGTAAAAGTAGTTAGTATATTTGAAATTTATAGATTTTTGGGTCACTAATTTGACACTACTGGGAACTTTATAAGAATAGTATCTCATCCTTCCTTTGCTGGTGCTGGTGTCTGAACGCAGATGGACAGACAACTTTTAGTGCATTTTAGTTTAGGGTAAATTACACTGCTTGAAATTATACTAACCCTCCCCTTGTAAGAGTTTGTTGGACAACGGGGTTAACAATATAAATGAAATTACTCTTTTACCCTCATAATTTAGGAGCAACCATTTCAATTAAAAAAGAGAATTCTAGTCGAAGTCAAAATCCCCATCTCCCTTTTTCCCCTAGGCCGTCCAACATCCAAACTGGCCACCCACCACCGACAGCCACCCACAACACTCCCACCACCTCTCTTTCCCTCCCTCCTCTGCCCTCTCTTTGTCGAAACCAAATCCAAATTAGATCCCCTCACTCCTCGTCCTGCTCCACCACCACCACAACCAGAGTCACAAACTCACTCGCACACCGCATGAACAATGACCGAAAATGAGAAGTTTATGAAAAACATAGCAGTAGATGTAGACATTGGGAATGTGATCAAGGTGAGGTCCTCCTCCCTAAAATAAACTGAAAGAAAATATAAAGAAAATGATCTTATAATATGATTATACGTATAAGATATCTTTTATATATATATATATATATATATATGTATAATATAACATGTTATAGAGGGAGACCAGAGAAAGGCAATATAATTCCTTTTTCTTGAAGATTATTTTAGTAGTAAGGTTGGTTTTGGAACTTACAAAGAGGACAGAGTGCAGAAGATGAACAAATAAAGAATTTAAGTGAAAAGATTTGAGCTTTTTTGATATCTTTTAGAGTTGGGCCAAACCTCCATTAATTAACTTAAAAGTAAAAAGTTAGTTTTTTTACTTTATCTCACTTGAAACTACCTACAAAGCTATAAAAAATTAGAAATGAAAAATAAATTACAAAAGAAACATACAATAAGCAGAGCACTATACTTGCATAAAATCAACAGACAACAAGCAGGACACTACTTACATAAAGATCTAAAAGAATGAAAGGAATAGATGAACTTGTGCTACAAGTGTTATACAATTTCCATATTTAGCTTGTTGGCCTAAAAGGCAACCCGAGAGAGAGGGGGAGGGGGGGTGAATTAGATTTTTTAAAAATTAATAACAATTAAGATTAATTAAAATTAATCTAAACAATGTAACAGTGATCAATCTATATGTAATGTAATGTAAACAGAAGAAGAAAAAAAAATAGAGCAATAGAAAGAACACAAAGAGTTACCGAGGTTCAACCACAATCCGTGGTATACGTTCTCACCCTAAGATCCCCTTGAAGTCTTCCTCCACTATGTAATCTCCAATTACAAATGGGTGCTGATTGACCAAGTGCTCAACTCACTATATATACAAAAACTTCTTCTTAAGTTCTTCAGCCACCAAGTGGTTTTGTCCGAGTTCCACTCAAACTTACAAGAGTTTTTCTTCCATAAGAGAACTCTCAAACTCTCACTTATAAGTGTATAAAGGTATACAATCGATTTACAAACTCTCTAACAAGAGTAGATTAAGCAATCAAAGCTCACACAGTAAAGACAAGGAGAATGTTGAGAATATTTAGTTTGATCAGTTAGTAGATGTTTGTTTCTTGTCTCTCTTCTTGTATAAATACAGTTGTATATAAACCCCTGTATTGCATTAATCCGTTGGAGGTTATTGGGGTTCATTTAATGCACGTTCAATCCATTATAACGTTAGAAAAACTAGCCGTTATATCCTAGGGGTCGACTCCAGGCTTAAAGGGTTGACTCTTCTGGTCCGCATTTTCCAGATGTTGTCCACTGTCTCCATGTATCGACTCTTCATATCCAAGAGTTAGCTCATTGATCATTCTGTCTTCAGGTCATTTTGCTTCTGTCTTCATAAGGCAACTCTTCAATTCCATGAGTCGGCTTTTTGCACAGAAATCTTGCTTCAGTCTTCATGAGTCGATTCTTTATGTTCAAGAGTCGGCTCATTGATCATTTGGTTTACAAGTTTTTGCTTCTGTATTTATGAGGCAACTTTTCATTCTCATGAGTCGGCTCATTGCCCAGAAATCTTCATTCTGTCTTCCAATGATCAAATTCTTCTTCAGCACTAGTATAAGATCTTCAAGGAGTCTTCTCTTTGGGGTATGATGATCAATCAAAATTTTTTAACTCATCAAAGCTAACTTCTATTCAATTTGAATTGAATCAATTACTTGATATTCATCTTTTCTTGATTTTCAAATTGTCAGGGCTTTGTTCTCTCAATGCTGAGTTCTTTTGTAGATCTTTCTCTTTTATTACTGAGTTCTTTCTTTCGTTGCCAAGCTATTGCTTTCATTGCCGAGCTATTGCTTTCATTTTCGATTTCTTCTTTTTGCTAGCAATTCTTCTTTCTTTTTTAGAATTACCTCAATGAGAGTTTTGTAAGCTTGATGAAATCTCTTCATATATATTGTCTTTATTGATTCTTTATATCTCAGAAGAATTCTTTACTTGGATTTCATGTAGAGATCAGACAATTAAGATGAATCTTCTTCTTAAGCAACGTCCAATCACATTATCTTGAATCAATCTTTTGCATACTTGATGAAGTCTCTTTTTGAGCTTTTTCAATCTCTTCACAATCAAATCATCTTCAACTGACTTTAGCACACTCTGATGAAGTTTTCAATCTTTCTGAGTGTAAGACAACTTTATTGAGTCTATGTATACTTGATGAAAGTCTTATTTGAACACCTTCAATATCTTCGAATGCAAATAATCTGTTTGAAGTAGAGATATGAGTCTATGCTCTGTTTGGTTCATTGTATAGCTCTTAGAGTTCATTGCTTGATCCTGAGCTTGCCGTGCATTTACTTTGACATGTATTAGACTTAAGATTGAACTTTAAGTCTAAATTATAAACTTTATTAATCTGCACACTAAGTAAATGCATTAGTAAAATAACATAAAGTTTAGTTATCATTATAATTAACATGGGGACCAACCTTAAATCAACAATCTCCCCCTTTTTGATGATGACAAAACCTTTACAAAATAAGTTGATATAAGATTAAATGAAATGAACAAAGTTGAATGGCATACCAGAAGGGAACTCCCCCTTTGTTTTGTAATTAAGCCGAACATGCTTGGAGGATAGAAGACTTTTCAAAAATAATTTTCAGGGAGTTTTTGTCAGGTAATTCAAAAACAACTTGAGGAAAATAATTCATGTTACTACTCTTGAGAACATGCTTGATATTTATCAGATAATAAGCAATTCATTTCATTTCCATTCATCAATCAGATATACTCTTATGTCTTGTCTAATTCATTTTTTATTCGAAAATAAGTGCAAATTACTTTGAATAAGTGAGTGCAAATAATTTGAACAAGCACACATTGTTCAATTCCTCTCCCCAATGCTAGTTTATGCATACTCAATTTTCTCTAGTTTTTCTCCAATACTCTTCCCCTTTTTGTCAATCCATCAAAAAGAGAAAGAAATGAAAAACATAGACATGTACAATAGTAAAAAAAATTAAAACAAGATAAAATGTATAATCAGGAAAGCAATCAAACAATCAAGAATTTAAAGAAGATCAATTGGACACTAGAACAAAAGCACATTTCATTTATTCAACCAAAAGGATATTACAAGAGATTTTACAGTTAATGTTCACAAAAATTATGCAATAACAAAAAAAATGTTATAACATGGCCATGAGTATGCAGGAAGATGCGGAAGAGGGAAAAATAAGGTGAAGAGAAGTACGAGAGGTAAGGTTATGCAGAATGAGAAAAAAGGGAGTCTAGTGAGCAGCAGATTCAGTTGCTGAAGAGTCCTCTTCTCTAGCTTCTTCCCCTTCCTGTGCTTCCTCCTCTTCTTTATTAACTTCTTCTTCCTCTTCTTCATCTTCTTCTTCTTCTCCTTCTATAATTTTCCCTTTGTCATTTCTCAACATTTGTACTTTCTTTTTGAGTTCTCTCATATTTCTTTCAATAATCATCATCCTTGTAGTTGCAATATCTGCTTGTGATTCAATTTGTCCAGAGATTCCATAACTTGAGTCATAAAATGTATTCAAATCCCCTGTACTCTCTTCTAGTTCAGAACTCAAAATTCGTCTTATGCTTCTCTGTTTGGAGGTGCTCCCAGATGGAGCCTTTCCTTTCGAAGTACTTTATTCTCCAGTTTTCTTTGGAGTCCACTTGTTATTTTGTAGAGTATAGCCCATTCTTTTGAGTATTCTCTCATTGTATTCATCACTAATGGCCTTGGGAATTCTTTTCTTGTCATTCTTCAGATCAATATCAAAATGCTTGAAAACTTTTGACAAGAAAATTCCATAAGGCAAACTGATTTTAGAGATGGTTGTCTTGTATATATGATCCAGAATAAACAGAGGCAAGTCAATCCTTGAATCAGTTATG
>CM065386.1:43902500-44135000 GCA_033060915.1 Euryodendron excelsum | reverse complement strand
CTTTCCAACAGATTTTAAGCCATTAATAATATCGGTGAACCTTGTGAACATTTCTGTGATGGACTCATCAGGTTTCATTTTAAACAACTCATAATTGTGCACCAAAATATTGATTTTAAATTCCTTAACTTGATTGGTACCTTCATATGTGACTTCTAATCTATCCCATATTTCTTTGACAGATTCACAAGTGGAGATACGATTGAATTCATTGGGATCAAGTGCACAATATAAAATATTCATGGCTTTGGCATTAGATTGTAGCATTTTCAAATCATCATCATCCCATTCAGATTCTGGTTTAGGAATATTAGTTCCATCCACTCTAGTTGTAGGTGTCTTGGGACCATTTACTATAAGTCTCCATAATTCATAGTCTATCGATTGAATATAAATTCTCATTCTATTTTTTCAATAATTGTAATTAGTCCCATTGAACATAGGTAGTCTATTTGTGGATTGACCCTCACCGAGAGAGCTTCCAAAATTGGTTGCCATTAATTATTCCTAGGATGTTAAGCTTTAAAATAGGAATATAGGCTCTGATACCAATTATTGGCCCAAAAGGCAACCCAAGAGGGGGGGGGGCATGAATTGGGTTTTTCGAAGATAAATAACAATTAAGATTAATTAAATTAATCTAAACAATATAATAGTGATCAATCTATATGTAATGCAATGTAATCAGAATAAGAAAAGAAAACAGAGTAATAGAAAGAATACAAAGAGTTACCGAGGTTCAACCACAATCCGTGGTCTACGTCCTCATCCCAAGATCCCCTTGAAGTCTTCCTCCACAATGTAATCTTCAATTACAAATGGGTGCTGATTGACCAAGTGCTCAGCTTACTATATACACAAGAACTTCTTCTCAAGTTCTTCAGCCACCAAGTGGTTTTATCCAAACTTCACTCAAACTTACAAGAGTTTTTCTTCCACAAGAGAACTCTCAAACTCTCACTTACAAGTGTATAAAGGTATACAATCAATTTACAAACTCTCTAACGAGAGTGGATTAAGTAATCAAAGCTCACATAGTGAAGACAAGGAGAATGTTGAGAATATTTAGTTTGATTAGTTAGCAGATGTTTGTTTCTTGTCTCTCTTCTTGTATAAATGTAGTTGGAAGCTTGAATATAAACTCCTGTATTGAATTAATCCGCTGGAGGTTGGTGGGGTTCATTTAATGCACATCCAGTTCGTTATAGCGTTAGAAAAACTAGCCGTTATATCCCAAGGGTCAACTCCAGGCTTAAAGGGTCGACTCTTCTGGTCTACATTTTTCAGATGTTGTCCATTGTCTCCATGTATCGACTCTTCATATCCAAGAGTTGGCTCATTGATCATTCTGTCTTCAAGTCATTTTGCTTCTATCTTCATAAGGCGACTTTTCAATTCCATGAGTCGGCTCTTTACATAGAAATCTTGCTTCAATCTTCATGAGTCAATTCTTTATGTTCAAGGGTTGGTTCATTGATCATTTGGTTTATAAGTTTTTGCTTTTGTATTCATGAGGCTACTCTTCATTTCCATGAGCTGGCTCATTGCCCAAAAATCTTCATTCTGCCTTCCAGTGATCAAATTCTTCTTCAGCACTAGTATAAGATCTTCAAGGAGTCTTTTCTTTGGGGTATGATGATCAATCAAAATTCTTTTACTCATCAAAGCTAACTTTTATTCAATTTGGATTGAATCAATTACTTGATATTAATCTTTTCTTGATTTTTAAACTGTCAGGGCTTCATTCTCTCAATGCTGAGTTCTTTTGCCGATCTTTCTCTTTTATTGCCGAGCTCTTTCTTTCGTTGCCAAGCTATTACTTTCATTGCCGATTTCTTCTTTTTGCTAGCAATTCTTCTTTTTTCTTTGGAATCACCTCAATGAGAGTTTTGTAAGCTTGATGAAATTGCTTCATATATATTGTCTTCATTGATTCTTTATATCTCAGAAGAATTCTTCACTTGGATTTCATGTAGAGATCAGGCAATCAAGATGAATCTTCTTCTTAAGCAATTTCCAATCACATTATCTTGAATCGACCTTTTGCACACTTGATGAAGTTTCCTTTTGAGCTTTTTCAATCTCTTCACAATCAAATCATCTTCAACTGACTTTAGCACACTCTGATGAAGTCTTCAATATTTCTGAGTGCAAGACAACTTTATTGAGTTTATGCATACTTGATGAAAGCCTTATTTGAACACCTTCAATATATTCGAATGCAAATAATCTATTTGAAGTAGAGATAGGAGTCTTTGCTCTGTTTAGTTCATTGTATACCTCTTAGAGTTCATTGCTTGATCCTGAGCTTGCCTTGCATTCATTTTGACATGTATTAGACTTAAGATTGAAATTTAAGTCTAAATTATAAACTTTATTAATCTGCACACTAAGTAAATGCATTAGTAAAATAAAACAAGGTTTAATTATCATCAAAATTAACATGGGGACCAACCTTGAGTCAACATAGCTTACAATGTTAAAATTGCTAGTGGGTTTGTGTGTTAATCTTGTCCCGCATAGAAAGTTCTTAAAATATTTCTTATTTTTATAAGATTTTACACACTCCACCAAAGTAACTTAAGGCAGGCTTTAGCACTGGGCAACTAAGGCGAGCCTTAGGCCCCTAATTTTTTAATACCCTAAATTTTTTTAAAATTTTGCATGTTATGTAAAGATCCGACAAAATTTCTACTTTGTTTTTGTTTTTTTGAAAAAGGGCCCTGATCTAGGTGAGAAAAAGAAAGGCTTGTTAAAAGAAGCCCTAAAATCATCTATACTAGCAAACTCAACGAAGCAAAAAATATTTTAATCAATAAATAAATTGTACAAATAAAAAATTTTATGAATGCCCAAAATTGTAAAACCGTTATCTGCTATAACTAAGGCCCTATATAGGTCATACAATCCTTTTTTTTTTTTTGAATAAAAAGAAGCCCCAATCTAGAAAATCTTGAAATTAGGAAAATTTAAAAATAGGAAAGTTCAGTTTTAGGAAAGTTTCATTTTAGGAAAGTTTCGAATTTAGAAAGTTTCCTTGTTAGGAAAGATTTGATTAGGTTTGAGAAATATTTGAAATTTAGAAAGTTTTAGAATTAGGAAAAGTTTGGGTTTAGAAAGATTAAGAAGCCTAAAGTTTAATGAAAGATTTGAAAGTTTAAATTATGAAAACTTAAGATTTAGGAAGGTATGAGATTAAGAAGGATTGGAATTTAAGAAAGATTTTGATTAGGAAGGATTAAGATTAAGAAATGTTGAAATTAGGAAAAGGTTTGGATCAGGAAAGATTTGATTTCTATTTCCTAAAATAAAACAAAAAGAGATGATTTGATTTAGTTTAAAAAAACAGAAGATTTGATTTGACATAGAATTGGAAAGGTGGAGTTGTGAAAATCTTAGGTTTGGAAAGCTATAGTTTTGGTATAGGAAAAATGATTTTGAAAATCTAAGATTTGACGGAGAAGATAGAGATTTTGAAAATCTATATTTTGAGGTAAGATTGAAAATCATGTTTTAGGAGAAAAAATTAGGATTTCCTGACCATGGCTTTAGGGTTTGACTTAAACTCCAAGAAAAAGGGATTTTGAAAAATAGATCTTTTTGGAAAGAGAGATTTTTAGGAAAGAGATTTTTGAAAAGTAAATTTGAAGAGAGTTTTGGAAAGGAGATTTGTAAAGAGATTTTGGAGAGGGTTTAGAAAACAATGTTGGAAATAGGATTTGAATGTGGACTTTCACAAGTCTCTAAAAATATCCCACTTTCCTAAAACTATTCTAACCATGAAGGGATTAGAACCACTCTAGGATTATGATTTTGAAAATAATAGAGATTTGAAAATATGGACCATATTGGTCACTTTAAATGTATACTTTCCTAAAGCAACCCTAACCATGGAAAGACTAGAATCACCTTAGGACTGTGATTTTGAAAATAAGTTTGGAAAAAGAAAATTTAATGCAAGTTTTGAAAACGATTTTTGATGCAAGTTTTGGAGAGATGCATGATCATGATAAGCACAATGCAAGTTAGGGTCGTGAACATACAAGGTTAAAGGGTTCACCACATAATCAAGGAGGCCGAACCCACGTGGCCTCCGGTTAGACTAAGAGAAAGCCTCCGACCTAGTGACTTTCAATAGCCTAATCCTACACATGAACTGGGGAGTCCCTTTCTTCAAGCATGTAAGAAAGGGGGTGTAGAAGATGGGGATTAAAATAGAAGAAAACCCAAGTGGGTTATGAGAGAGAAGAGAGAGGGGAGAATTGCGTAAATGTAAATAGGAAGCCTACCATGTATCTTCTTTGTTTAGCTTGCTTTATTTGCTTTGTTTGCTTTGCTTGCTTCGGTCTTCAAGGGCGTCCAAGTTTTAGCACTTTAAGTCTTCAATAGAGGTTTCAGAGGCTAGTATATGAGTATATATGAGTGTACGTATGTTAGGGTTCAGTGTATGGAGGCTAAGGTTTCAAAAAACCTAAAGAGAGCTAGGGTTTGGAGAGGCTTCGAGCTCTGTATAGGGGGTGCCGAGTTGACATGATGCATGATATATCCTAAGGCTAAGCAACAAGGTGCGAAAACACAGTGCTCTCTCATTAGAACTCATCCTCCTAGAACAATGAGTGCGACTAGGTTTGAAATATGAATTAATTTGAATATGGGCTTTTGAAAAATAATTTAGAGTCGCCACCTAACTTGATTAAGGTAAGTTAGGTCACCTAAAACTAAGCATAATTTGAATATTACACTTAGGGTTTTTTAAAACAATTTTGAAAATTTCCTCAAGAGAGGGTTTTTAAGAAAAGAGGTTGTTTGACAACCTTTGAAAATATTTAATCCCTTTTTTGAAAATAACTCCATTTGGTCTTTGAAAACAATGATCTAGGTTCAGAGTTTGGTTACGTGTAGGAAAAACGTACTAAGCCATCACCCTACCCCGCCCTTGCGGTAACTACATGTCTATTTACCCTAGGTTCACTCATTAGAGTCTTTGACTAATAAATGTCCAACTATATCCACTTTAGAAAAGAATTTTAAAAAAATATTTGACATGATGCATGAGATGCAAGTGCAAGAATAAGACTTGATTTTGAAAACAGATTTGAAAAGAACTTGTTTTGATTTGAAATGAATTTGAAAAGATAGATTTGATTTGATTTCATTTGAAATGGATTTGAAAAGATGGATTTGATTTGAAATTGGAGAGAAGGTTTTAGAAATTAAAAATACGGATTTGAAAATAGATTTTTAGAACTAAAAACTTGAAATAGATCATAGAATTGAAAGTTTGAGAAATAGTTATGGAATTGGAAACTTAAGAAAAGTTATGAAAATGAAAGTTTGAAAAAGGTTATGACCGCACCCATAAGGGTTGTCTATGTACCCTTTTTTTGGGAATTAAGTGAGTCGTAGTTCGGATAAGAGTCCGATGAAAATTTTGATTTGAAAAGAATTTGATTTGAAAAAGCGTTTGATTTAAACTTTAAATAGAAGATTTGAAATTGAACTTGGAATTGACTTTGATTTGAGGATTTGAAATTGATTTTGATTTGAAAAGATAAAACTTGGAAGAAGAACTTGGACTTGATTTGGAAAGATTGAGATTTGAAAATATTTTGACTTGAATTGAATTTTGAAAAACCATCTCGATTTAGAAAAGAATTTTTGGAAAAGAGTTGGAAGCTTCCTAACTTTAGGGTTAGGGTTGAACTAGGGTCTAGACATCCTAGGACTTAGGGTAATCTAGGGTTCGAATACGTAATTGAATTGACTTGACTTGAACGTGAAAAGCTTGATTTTGGAAAGTTTGGTTTTGGAAAACTTGGATTTAGAAAAAATAGGACTTAGAGATGACTCGAGGTTAATAAAGATTTGATTTGACTTGGAAGGGGTTTAGAAAAGATTTTAGTTGAATGCTTGACTTAGAAGATTTGGAAAGTTGGAGTTTAAGAAAGATTGAATTTAGGAAAGTTTCAAAATAAGAAAGTTCTGTTCCAGGAAAGTGTAATTTTCGGAAAGTTTCGAATTAGGGAAGTTTAAAAGAGGAATGGTTTTGAAATTGGAAAGTTTTGAATTTAAAAAGTTTCAACTTAAGAAAGTTTCAAATTTGAAAAGTTTCCTTGCTAGGAAAAATTTGATTAGGTTTGAGAAATATTTGGAATTTGGGAAGTTTTAGAAGTAAGAAAAGTTTGGGTTTAGAAAGATTGGGTAGTTTAAAGTTTAAGAAAAGATTTGAAAGTTTAAGTTTCGAAAACTTAAGATTTAGGAAGGTATGAGATTAGGAATGATTGAAATTTAAGCAAGATTTGGATTAGGAAGGATTAGGAAAGGTTGAAATAGGTTGGGATTAGGAAAGATTTGATTTCTATTAAAAGATTGGATTTTATTTCCAAAAAGAGATGATTTGATTTTGTTTTCAAAAACGGAGGATTTGATTTAGTTTTCAAAAACGAAAAATTTGATTTGACATAGAATTAGAAAGGTGGAGTTGTAAAAATCTTAGATTTGGAAGGATATTGATTTGATATGAAAAATAGGATTTGGAAATCCATAGATTTTGGTATGAAAAATAGGTTTTGGAAATCTAAAATTTGACCAAAAAAAATAGAGATTTTGGAAATCTATGTTTTGAGGCAAGATTGAAAATCACGTTTTATGAGAGAAAATTAGGATTTTCTAACCATGGCTCTAGGGTTTGACTTAAACTCCAAGAAAAATAAATTTTTGAAAAATAGATCTTTTTGGAAAGAAAAATTTTTTAGAAAGAGATTTTTGGAAAGAGTTTTTAGGAAAGCAAGTTTGAAAAGAGATTTTTGAGAGGATTTAAAAAGAGGTTTTGGAAAGTAAGTTTGAAAAGCAATTTGGAAAGGGATTTGAATGTGGACTTTTGCAAGCCTCTAAAAATATCTCACTTTCCGAAAACGTTTCTAACCATAAAAAGATTAGAACCATTCTAGGATTGTGATTTTGAAAACAACAATGATTTGAAAATATGGACCATGAAAATCACTTTAAATGTAACACTTTCTAAAAACAACCTTAACCATGGAAAGACTAGAATTACCTTAGGATTGTGATTTTGAAAATAAGTTTGGAAAAAGAAGATTTAATGCAAGTTTTGAAAACGATTTTCGGTGCAAGTTTTGAAAATAAGTTTGAAAACAAGTTTTGGAGAGACGCATGATCATGATATGCACAATGCAAGTTGGGGTTGTGAACATAGAAGATTAAATGCTTCACTACATAATCAAGGGGGCCGAACCCACGTTGTCTCCTGTTAAATTAAGAGAAAGCCCCCAACACGGTGACTTTCAATAGCCTAATCCTACACATGAGCTGGGGAGTCCCTTGTTTCAAGCATGCAAGAAAGGGGGGGATAGAAGATGATGATTAAAATAGAAGAAAATCCAAGTGGGTTATGAGAGAGAAGAGAGAGGGTGGAATAGCATAAACGTAAATAGGAAGCCTGCTGTGTAAGGTCCAGACTTCCTCTGGTTAGAGTTCCTCTATTTAAGACTTCCTCTGTCTTAAAGAGGGTCGTGAACATAGAAGGTTAAGGCTTCACCACATAATCAAGGGGGTCGAACCCACGTAATCTCTGGTTAGACTAATAGAAAGCCCCTGACATGGTGACCTTCAACAGCCTAATCGTACACATGGACCGAGAAGTCCCTTGTTTCAAGCATGCAAGAAAGGGGGGGAAGAAGATGGGGGATTAAAATAGCAGAAAACCCAAGTGGGTTTGGAGAGAGAAGAGAGAGGGGGGAAGATGTGTAAACGTAAAGAGAGAGCCTACCTTGTGTCTTGTTTTATTCGCATTGTTTTGCTTGGTTTTCCTTCTTTACTTCAATCTTCACTTTGCTTTGTGTTGTTCTTCGAGGGGCTTGTCCTGATCTTCGGGAGTTTTGGGTTGCAGCACTTCAAGTCTTCAATGGAGGCTTTGGAGGCTAGTGTAGGAGTGTATAGGAGTGTATGTGAGTGTATGGGAGTGTATAAGAACTAGGGTTTGTGTATGGAGGCTAGAGTTTAGAGAACCTAAAGAAGACTAGGGTTTGGAGAGGCTACGAGCTCTGTGCATCGAAGAATAAGGTTTTTGGATTGAGTTTGCAGACCCTTTCCATGCTGGAGGATGCTCTGTATTTATAGAGAGAGGATTGACCTGGCACCTATTGTAGTGGCCCCAGGCAAAAGTTTACATTGGCACCACTCCTAGTGGTGCCAGACCATTTTTTGGCTTGGCGCCACTAGGATTAGGAAATATTTAAAGTCGGCAAGCAACGTATTATCCGAAGATTTGGGCGCCTATACTAGTGACTACTATGCAATTTTTAGCCTGGCTTCACTAAGAGTGACTCCGGAGAGTCCGGGAATGATTTGAATGGGTCGGGAGTGGCCCGGAATAGGAACCCTTAGAACAATGTCTCGGGGGTAGCAGACTTGAAAAATGATGACAGGATGTATTGAAAGGATTGACCAGGCCATTAGGGGCAAAAATGGTCAACTGGACCAGAAAACTACCAGGATGGACTCGGAATGTCTCGGAAGAAGACTCGATATTTGAAAACATTACTTAGAATGTCCTAGGAGGTTATCGGTTTGATACCCAGAGCCGGTGTGGTCAGAAAAGGTGACCGGCCCACTAGGGGCAAAACGGTCATTTCGCACCGGGTTTGCCGGAATTGACTTCAAATGATCCGAAAATATAATGGAAGGTTGGGAATACTATAAGAAGCATTCTCGGGAGGTTAGCAGTTCGATACCCGGAGCTGGTTTGGTTCTCGAGGCGCTTGGATGCTTGGGGGCAAAATGGTCATCTTGATTAGAATGTCTTGGAATTGGCCTAAAACTAACTAGAAGGCACCTAATCATACTGGATTGTCTTTAAGACAATCTTGGAAGGGTGGACTTACAGTTCTGAGGACTTAGGTACTTTCTCGAGAAATGTGCGGAAAATGGCCCTAGGGGCAATTTGGTCATTTTTCACCAAAGTGGGCTAACAGGCACTAATGTTGACCTAGGTTTCAAGTGTTTCCATCACTTTGACGGCGGTCCCATGATATAGGGGTTTGTTGGAAATTCCCTGTATCGACCTGTTTATGAGTGTTTTTGCCACTCTGACAGTTGTGATATTTACGAGTATTTCTGTTACTCTAACGGGTCGCAATTATTCTAGAGACTGCATAATCTCTAGAATCTGCTAGGTTGACTTAGCGCCTGAGGAATCAACTTTCTTGGTAGGCGTGCCAAAATGGACATTTCTTTATTGGTGGGATAGTAGGCGCCAAAGGTGGACCGTTCTACCATCTCGGGGACTTGGGGTCTTATCCCGGTCGACGGGTTTGAAGGGACTTACTGTTCCGAAGAGTTCACTTAAAAACATGCCAGATTGGATGGTCTTACCACCTCGAGGAATTAACTTTCTCGAAAGGTGTGCTTGATTTAATTGGAATTGGAATTGAAATTTGAATCAAAAAGACGTGCCCAATGGAATTGGACCAAACAATGCCCTCAAGGGCACTTTGGTCATTTTGCCTCTATTTGGGCCCAAGGACCCGCGAAGCAATTGATTGATGGGATTAGACTTGGAAAGTTGATTTAGATTGGAATATGTCCATATTGACTTGAATACAAGTCTAGATGGATTGGAGAAAGCCGAGTGGGCAAAAATGGGGTGCTTACAACTACTATGAAAGTTGAGATGGAGTCTACAATCCAGCTAGCTATGAAATATTATCAGGTTCTATAAATTGTATTTTAGGTGGATTTTATCTGTTAATCAGATTAGCACATAGAGAGATACAATCCAGCTAGCTACTTATGATTTTAAACTAGTTCATAATCTTAAGTGTATTTGGATAGTTCACTTGGTAGACTGTAACACATTAAACCTCTATTCAAAGGAATGGTTTTTCTCAACCATTGGAGTAGTGGACTATAGAATAATGTGTTGGTATGCTTAGAGTACATTGAACAGGATCATGCTAAGAGCATGTTATCACGACTGTCAGTAGTAGTGTCACTTTTTACAAACACATACTAATTGCAAAGAAAGTCTAAAACTTGAAAGCTTAAACAACTCTGCTCCTGGTGGTGCATCACTTTGACTTACCAATGAGTGAGGCTTTTGTATAGTCAATATCTTGGTATCTTGGGCGACCACTGTTAAGAATTAGAGAACTTTATTCTTAAAGGTCACCACACCTTTTTAAGGGAACAGTATCCCCTTGATGCAATCCATTCGTTATGATTACTAAAGACCAGAGCCCAAGTAAAGTGTTTACTAAATGAATTTTATAACCCAGGAAATAGTAACGAAAATAAATTAAAGGAAGAACAAGAGGACTAGATAACTGGAAATGACCAGATAACTAGAACGGACCAAATAACTGGAATTTATCAAAGTAATTAAGAAGTAGAAGAAGAAGAAACAGTTGTGGTAGTAAGCCTCAACGATTTATAGGCATGCCCAGAGGGTCAACCAGACGTTGTTTGCGACTTATAACAAATAATAAATAATGAAAGCAATTAAAACCAGCCAATAAGGCGGTATAAGCATAGAATAAAAGAAGATAATGAACAAGCAAATAATTATTAATACTAAAGTTTGCAGCATTGAATCTTGAAATTGAAATTGAAAATTGAAAATTACATAAACATTTGAAGATTACCAGGTAGTATCTGAAATCTCTGATACTTGAACTTCAGAGTTTGATTATAGAGGAATTCTATAGAGAGAGAGAGAGAGAGAGAGGTTGGACTCGAACTTGGCTTGTCTCAAAACATGGAGAGACAGGGTATAAATAGAGAAAACTTAGTACTGTTGCTTCACATGTCTGGTTACTGTAGATCCATCGACAGTCGATTTGTTTTTGCAGAATAGTAAAAAGTTAATTTTACTGTGAATGGTAAAAAAGTCAATTTTACTGTGAATGGTAAAAAAGTCAATTTTACTGTAGCACTTTTGTCTTTTTGTGAAATTACTGTAGCACTTTCGTCTTTTGTGAAAATTATCTTTGTGGCTGAAAGTTGATGGAGTTGTCACCGAAACTTGATAGCTCTGTCACTGGCGTGTTTGCTTGCTTTTGGACCTTGTTCATATTGGAGTGAAGACACCGTAATAGTCATCTTCATTATCCTATGCAAGATCTGTGGAAGAGATTTGAGAACCTTGATCTGGATTTGCTGGAGAAGCTTCATCATCACTATCTGAGAGAGATGATAGGGTTTCTAGTAGTTGTTGACGAAATTCTTTCCTTGATTTAGCCGCTGCTAATTGAGGAATGATTTGGCTTCGGTTGAGGAGAAACTAAGGGTTAGTAGTAGTAGAAATTGCAGGATGTTGTTGGAAGAATTGATGAATTGCTTGTGGGGTGTAAAATTGGGGATTTCATTTATCTAACCATTTAACTTGAAAGCTACGGGCAAGGTAAGAAAAGGAATTGTGCGAAATAATAGTATAATTACAAGCACAAATCCATGGAATAGAGAATTGGGTCATGAAAGGTAAAACACAAGGAAATTTGAAAAGAAATCTATCAGGTTTGAATTTGTCTTGGTAAATAAGGAAGGCTTCATTGATGGAGGGAGGAAAGATTTGAGTAATTGCACCAAAATGAGTCCACAAAGAAAAGAACCAATTGGGAAATTGTAAAGGGAAATCTTTTTGAAGTGTAAACATCTAAGAATGACTAAATTTGTGGTTTTGGAAGAAGAAAGTGTTGAACCAAGCTTGTTGGTAATCATAATAATTGAAGGTAGGAGGATTAAAGATTTCAGAAAATCGTCGAGGTTGGAAAGGATGAGGTCCCCATTGTTCGGGAGTAAGAATTTTGTTAATATAGATAGTAGAGTAAGTAATTTGGTTTTGATCAGGAGTGAAATGGTGTTTGACGGTAATTGAATCAGTTTCTATGAGAATATATTCATAGAATTGTTGGGTATGAATGTGAGAGATTTGAAGAAAATGTGTGTTTGGAGGGAACACTCTAGGAGGAATTTCAAATGGATCCTCAGACCATGTTTGTTTTTCCAAAATAATAATAGATTGTTCGCATTTTGTTTTAAGAAAGTATTTTGATTTGAAAGTGGGGTTAGTGGCCACCACTGGAGAAGGAGTGGGATGAGAAACCGCCACTTGCTGAAAAGAAGTTGCCGCTTGCAGTTGAGATCCTTTGGTAGTTTGAGCATAGGTTTGGGAAAGTTTTTGGGATTGTTCAATAAGGGTTTGGTTATACCAATCACTTGGTGTAAGAGTTTTGAGGGGAATTGGTTTCATTGCATAAGCAGCTTTGGTTTGGGACTGAGTTTTAGCCGGGACTTTGCTTGGATCATAGGATGGTTTAGGAGGCATGATTGGAATCTCCCTGTAAGAATTCTCGAGTAAGAAAATCTGGAATTGAATTATCAGTACCTTTAATATAAGAAATTTTAAAATAAAAAACAAAAAGAATAACTTGCCACCTAGCAAAAATTTGTTTAGAAGCTATATTTTGTACATCTTTAAAAATAATATTTTTGGCTGCTTGGCAATCAATACGAAGTAAAAATTCTTGATTTAATAAATCACTTTGAAATTTGAAAATGCATAGAACAATAGCTAAAATTTCTTTTTTAATGGTACTATAATTCTTTTGGGTAGGGTTCCAAGTACCCGAGGTGAACCTAACTAGTTGTTCTTTGTTATCGAGTACTTGTTTGAGGATACCACCATAACCTATGTCAGAGGCATCTGTTTCAACTATTTTGAGAGCATTAGGATTGGCTAAGGTTAGACGGGAGAGGGTCTGAACATATTGTTTAAGAGTTTGTATAATCTTTGTATGCTCACTAGACCAGACAAGAGGGTCCTTCTTGAGACGTTGTCTTAAAGGGGCAGCTATTTGACTTAAATTGGGGTAAAATTCAGAGACATAGTTAAGACTACCTAAGAAACGTTGTAATTGATTTTTATCTTTGATTATATCAGGAAATTTATTAGCAAATTGAATAGATCGTTCAATAGGGGTAATTATACCTTGATAAATATAATGACCTAAGAACCTGACACGACTTTGCAATAAACTAATTTTCTTTGCAGAAAAGACTAAACCAGTGTATTTAACAATTTTGAAAAATTGTTCAAGATGTGTCCAGTGTTGAATAATAGAATTAGAAAAAATCAAAACATCATCAATATAAACAATTGTGAATTGAGAATGGAGATTAAAAATATCATTCATAATTTTTTGAAATTCAGCTGGAGCATTTTTTAAACCAAATGGCATTACATTCCATTCGTAATGTCCAAAAGGTAAAGTAAATGCAGTTTTATATCGATCTTGTTCAGCTAATTGAATTTGCCAAAAGTCAGATTTCATATCAAATTTTGAAAAGATTTTTTGCATGACAGAGACGTTGAAGAAGATCTTTTTTATTGGGAATAGGATACCGAATCCATTGGAGGGCATCATTGAGAGGTTTATAATTGATTACTAGACGGGAAGCACCTCGTTCAATCTCAGCATTTTTATGAACATAAAAGGTAGCACAACTCCATGGAGATCTACTAGGACGAATTAATATTTTATCAAGTAAATCTTGAATTTCTTTTTTGCAATATTCAAAAAGTTCATGGTTCATTTGGAAGCGGCAACTTCTTCTCAACAAGTGGCGGTTTCTCATCCCACTCCTTCTCCAGTGGTGGCCACTAACCCCACTTTCAAATCAAAATACTTTCTTAAAACAAAATGCGGAGAATCTATTGTTCTTTTGGGAAAACAAACATGGTCTGAGGATCCATTTGAAATTCCTCCTAGAGTGTTCCCTCCAAACACACATTTTCTTCAAATCTCTCCCATTCATACCCAACAATTCTATGAATATATTCTCATAGAAACTTATTCAATTACCCTCAAACACCATTTCACTCCTTATCAAAACCAAATTGCTTACTCTACTGTCTATATTAACAAAATCCTTACTCCCGAACAATGGGGACCTCATCCTTTCCAACCTCGATGATTTTCTGAAATCTTTAATCCTCCTACCTTCAATTACTACGATTACCAACAAGCTTGGTCCAACACTTTCTTCTTCCAAAACCACAAATTTAGTCATTCCTAGATGTTTACATTTCAAAAAGATTTCCCTTTAAATTTTCCCAATTGTTTCTTTTCTTGGTGGACTCATTTTGGTGCAATTACTCAAATCTTTCCTCCCTCCATCAATGAAGCCTTCCTTATTTACCAAGACAAATTCAAACCTGATAGATTTCTTTCCAAATTTCCTTGTGTTTTACCTTTCATGACCCAATTCTCTATTCCAGGGATTTGTGCTTGGAATTATACTATTATTTCGCACAATTCCTTTTCTTACCTTACCCGTAGCTTTCAAGTCAAATGGTGGGATAAATGGAATCCCCAATTTTGCACCCCACAAGCAGTTCATCAATTCTTCCAACAACATCCTGCAATTTCTACTACTACTAACCCTCAGTTTCTCCTCAACCGAAGCCAAATCATTATTCAATTAGCAGCGGCTAAATCAAGGAAAGAATTTCGTCAACAACTACTAGAAACCCTATCATCTCTCTCAGATAGTGATGATGAAGCTTCTCTAGCAAATCCAGATCAAGGTTCTCAAATCTCTTCCACAGATCTTGCACAGGATAACGAAGATGACTGTTACGGTGTCTTCACTCCAATACGAACAAGGTCCAAAAGCAAGCAAACACGCCAGTGATAGAGCTATCAAGTTTGGTGACAACTCCATCAACTTTCGGCCACAAAGACAATTTTCACAAAAGACGAAAGTGCTACAGTAATTTCACAAAAAGACAAAAGTGCTACAGTAAAATTGACTTTTTTACCATTCATAGTAAAATTAACTTTTTATTATTCTGCAAAAACAAATCGACTGTCGGTGGATCTACAGTAATCAGACATGTGAAGCAACAGTACCAAGTTTTCTCTATTTATACCCTGTCTCTCCATGTTTTGAGAAAGGCCAAGTTCGAGTCCAACCTCTCTCTCTCTCTCTCTCTCTCTCTAGAATTCCTCTGTAATCAAACTCTGAAGTTCAAGTATCAGAGATTTCCAGATATTACTTGGTAATCCTCAAATGTTTATGTAATTTTCAATTTTCAATTTCAATTTCAAGATTCAATGCTGCAAACTTTAGTATTAATAATTATTTGCTTGTTCATTATCTTGTCTTATTCTATGCTTATACTGCCTTATTGGCTGGTTTTAATTGCTTTCATTATTTATTATTTGTTATAAGCTGCAAACAACGTCTGGTTGACCCTCTGGGCGTGCCTACAAATCGTTGAGGCTTACTACCACAACTGTTTCTTCTTCTTCTACTTCTTAATTACTTTGATAAATTCCAGTTATCTGGTCCGTTCTAGTTATCTAGTCATTTTCCAGTTATCTGGTCATTTCCAGTTATCTGGTCCTCTTGTTCTTCCTTTAATCTTTTTTACTCTGGTGCCAATCTTAATTATATTCTAGAAGGTTTAATCCCAACTAAATATTTTGAAAAAACACGTGAACGTCTCTCTGCTGCTGGTGGAACTCCACTCCAAATACAATATAAACTTTCTAATGCTCATATTTGCAATAATAATGTGTGTATCAAAACTCCTTTTGTTCTTGTCAAAAACCTTTCCAGAGCAGTCATATTAGGAACTCCTTTTCTTAGTCTTCTCCAACCCTTTCAAGTTACTACTAAACGTATCACTACTACTCTTAATAATAATCAAATTATTTTCCTCTTTGTTTGTCCTCCTTGTACCAAAGATCTCAGTACTTTAAAAATTTTTATGTCCCATAATACTCTCAATCTTATTCTTCGAAAAGAAAAACATTTATTATTTTCAAAAGAGGAAAAAATTAATACTCAAATTGAACGTAGTTTACAAAATGGTACTTTGCAATTAGCCATAAGTAAATTTTTAACAAAATTACAACAAGAAGTTTGTTCTGATGTACCCAATGCTTTTTTGTCTAGGCACAAATATGTTGTTACTTTACCTTATGCTTTTGAATTTTCTGACTCCAAAATTCCTACCAAAGCTCGTCCAATCCAAATGAACCATGAACTTTTTGAATATTGCAAAAAAGAAATTCAAGATTTACTTGATAAAAAATTAATTCGTCCTAGTAGATCTCTATGGAGTTGTGTTGCCAACTTGATAAAAAATTAATTCGTCCTAGTAGATCTCCATGGAGTTGTGCTACCTTTTATGTTTATAAAAATGCTAAAATTGAACGAGGTGCTCTCCGTCTAGTAATCAATTATAAACCTTTCAATGACACCCTCCAATGGATTCAGTATCTTATTCCCAATAAAAAAGATCTTTTTCAACGTCTCTGTCATGCAAAAATCTTTTCAAAATTTGATATGAAATCTGGCTTTTGGAAAATTCAATTAGCTGAACAAGATCGATATAAAACTGCATTTACTTTACCTTTTGGACATTATGAATGGAATGTAATGCCATTTGGTTTTAAAAATGCTCCCTCTGAATTTCAAAAAATTATGAATGATATTTTCAATCCCCATTCTCAATTCACAATTGTTTATATTGATGATGTTTTAATTTTTTCTAATTCTATTATTCAACACTGGACACATCTTGAACAATTTTTCAAAATTGTTAAACACACTGGTTTAGTCCTTTCTGCAAACAAAATTAGTTTATTCCAAACTCATGTTAGTTTCATAGGTCATTATATTTATCAAGGTACAATTATCCCTATTGAACGATCTATTCAATTTGCTTATAAAATTCCTGATATAATGAAAGATAAAAATCAATTACAATGTTTCGTAGGTAGTCTTAATTATGTCTTTGAATTTTATCCCAATTTAAGTCAAATAGCTGCCCCTTTAAGACAACGTCTCAAGAAGGACCCTCCTGTTTGGTCTTGTGAGCATATAAAGATTATCCAAACTCTTAAACAATATGTTCAGACCCTCCTCTGTCTAACCTTAGCCAACCCCAATGCTCTCAAAATAGTTGAAACAGATGCATCTGACATAGGTTATGGTGGTATCCTTAAACAAGTTTTCAATAATAAAGAACAACTGGTTAGGTTTACCTTCGATACTTGGAACCCTACCCAAAAGAATTATAGTACCATCAAAAAAGAAATTTTAGCTATTGTTCTATGCATTTCCAAATTTCAAAGTGATTTATTAAATCAAGAATTTTTACTTCGTATTGATTGCCAAGCAGCCAAAAATATTATTTTTAAAGATGTACAAAATATAGCTTCTAAACAAATTTTTGCTAGGTGGCAAGCTATTCTTTCTGTTTTTTATTTTAAAATTTCTCATATTAAAGGTATTGATAATTCAATTCTAGATTTTCTTACTCGAGAATTCTTACAGGGAGATTCCAATCATGCCTCCTAAACCATCCCATGATCCAGGCAAAGTTCCGGCTAAAACTCAGTCCCAAACCAAAGCTGCTTATGCAATGAAACCAATTCCCCTCAAAGCTCTTACACCGAGTGATTGGTATAACCAAACCCTTATTGAACAATCCCAATAACTTTCCCAAACCTATGCTCAAACTACCAGAGGATCTCAACTACAAGCGGCAACTTCTTCTCAGCAAGTGGCGGTTTCTCATCCCACTCCTTCTCCAGTGGTGGCCACTAACCCCACTTTCATATCAAAATACTTTCTTAAAACAAAATGCGGAGAATCTATTGTTCTTTTGGGAAAACAAACATGGTCTGAGGATCCATTTGAAATTCCTCCTAGAGTGTTCCCTCCAAACACACATTTTCTTCAAATCTCTCCCATTCATACCCAACAATTCTATGAATATATTCTCATAGAAACTTATTCAATTACCCTCAAACACCATTTCACTCTTTACCAAAACCAAATTGCTTACTCTACTGTCTATATTAACAAAATCCTTACTCCCGAACAATGGGAACCTCATCCTTTCCAACCTCGACGATTTTCTGAAATCTTTAATCCTCCTACCTTCAATTATTACGATTACCAACAAGCTTGGTTCAACACTTTCTTTTTCCAAAACCAGGCAAAAGGTGCCTAATTTACGTTTAGAAGTGGCTAAATCCTTTTGTAATCGTTGGTTAAGTTTGAAGTTGGTACAGAGTTCAAGACCTTGGGTTTGAATGGCATTAATTAAGTCACCATAAGTGAGTTGTTCATAAGGGACAACTCCATTGTTATTTTCTTTGAGTTTGTCTTTGACCTTTTGAGAAAATGGTTTGGGAAGACCATCTAGAAATTTTTCTTTCCAATGTGTTTGACGGCAATCATCACGTAACATAACTTTGGTTAAGAAAACATTTTTATACCAATGAAAATCTTGAAGTTTTGGACATCGAAGATTGTTAAGGATTTCAGAGGTAACAACTTGTACTTTGGAAGGACGCCCTAAGTAGTGCCTAGAAATGGAAAAGATAAGGGTATTAACTGCATCTTCAATTGTTTGATTATCTTCAGTTTTGATGGGTGTACCATTTGAATCAGTTTTGATTGCAGTAAGGATTTGAGTACGTTCAGTAGAGGTGAGGAAATGATCCCACCATCTTTTAAGATGACCAGTAAAACCAGCGACTAAAGCTTGAGCAACAGCAAAATCAGAAGATTTTTGTTTAGTTTTGTAGGTTAAAGCAACCATTGTCATTTCTTGGAGTTTGTTAAGAATATGATATTCAGTCATACCATCAAAATTCCATTCATAAATGGTGCCACCATGATAAGCAGCTTGAGTGAATTGATTCCTTTTTTCATATTGCATGTCAGGAAGAGTAGGACGAGGATAATAATTTTTGGTGTTATTAGATTCATAGCGGTTTTGATATTTTTATTTTTGTTTTTTTATTAGTAGCGTTAAGTTCTAAAGGTTGGGAAAAAGTTCCCACATATTACAAATGTGGTAAAATTGGCCATTATAAAAATCAAAGTCGCATGAATCAAAAAATTAATTCTTTAGATATTGATGAAACACTTAAACAACAACTTATGCATTTATTCTTAAATTCTGATGCTTCTGATAATCCTAAACTCTCTGATGATGAATTACAAATAGATGAAATTGTATCCCAATCTTCTTCTGGAGAAGAATCTCATACTTCTTCTTCTCCTCCTAAACCTAACCAAATTATAAAAATAAATTGTCAATGTCCAACCACACATACTATTAATGTTATTACAAAAGAACAAGAATTACTTCTTGATGTTATTGATAAAATTTCTGATCCTTAAGTTAAACAAGATTATTTACTTCAACTTAAACAAAGTTTAACTTCTGCTGACAAAACTACCCAAGATATTTCATTAATAAATAACCCTTATAATCTTAATGATATTCTCAAAAGATTTGATCAAACTTCCAAGTCTTCCCCTATAACTATTCAAGATTTACAAACTGAAATCAACTCTGTCAAAAAAGAATTACGTGATTTAAAATTTGAACATAATATTTCCAAAATTGATCTCGATAATCTTAAGAATCAAGTATTATTACTTCAACACTCTTCCTCTTCTTCTAGCCAACCTATTGTCCCAAATCCTACAGATATTTTCTTACTTTCCCAAATCTCTTATAAAAAATGGAATGTCAAAATTACTATTGTTGTCAACCAAGAATTTAGCTTCAACTTCAGAAAGGGTTGGTTGAGATAAAGTATTAATAGTTTTAGAAGTAGATGGAGGTGTGTCAGGTGCAGTAACAACACGGATAACATGATCTAGTTGTGCAAGTTTGTGATCAATTTGAGAAGAAAAGTCTTGGTTACTTAATTCATTTTCAAGATCTGAAGGGACGTCATGTGGTGTAAATAGAGGGGTTTCGATAGTGGTGAGCATAGTGACTTGATCTTTGTTGATAAAGTTTTCTACACGAGTTAATTGGTCACCTATAGTTTTAAGTGTTTGATTTGTAAAATTATTTTGTTGTAAAATATTAGAAATATCTTTGGCATTAGGAGGTGAAGTATCAGGCTTAAGTTTGAAAGGGGAAGCAGTAATAATACTAGATCTGTGTTGAATATGAATTTCTTCTAGAGGGGGATGAATAGAAGGTTTAATAATATAATTTGAAGTAACCCATTGGTTTTCAGTATTGGTAATAACATTAAGTTGGTCAAAATAATTAGAATAATATTCAAACTAGTCAAAGAAACTTAAATGGATTTTGTGATTTTGAACAAACTGATAATATTCTTCACATATAGGAAGTCGAGCAATTTCATCAAAGGTTTCTAAAAACCAAATTTTCTTCTGTGTATTTTGGGGAGAATTGAAATTATGAATCAGAATAGTTTTGTCAAAAATAAATTCTTGTTCTATCATATTTATTTGGGGATCAAGAGGAGGATCTGGAAGCATTTGAGATAGTGTGGGAGATTGGGAAAAATCATCATGTGTATAAATAGGTTGTGCAACATTAGAAGTTGTGATAGATTGTAAAATAGGAGATCTAAAAGGTATTGAAGAAGAAGGAACAGAAGAAAAAGAACTTCTAGGAGGAAAAGATTGAAATTAGGTACTTACAGATGAACCAACATTTGACAATCATGGTTGAGTTGTCCAAGTTGTGGTATTTGTGAATTTAATACGGACACTACCATTAGTACTTTCTTGGATATATTCCAAATCTTTGTTTTCAATTGTTGTAGAGGGAACCTCATTATCTAACGTCCATTCTAATGGGAGATTGACATCTTCCCAGCGTATGGTTTTGGGAGTACTAATGTTTGAATCACTATTGGTGTAAAGAAGGAGGGTTTCTCCTTTAGGACTAGTGATCCTACATCGTGGATCTACAAGTGTTGTCATGGCTTTGAGATGAATGCAATAAATTATTGAAAATGGAATATTGCCTGGTGTTAAATCATAACCAGAAGTTTTTATTTTGAGTGTAAGGACTTTGAGAATACCAGTATCTTAAAGACAAACAGCGTACTCTGGATAACAATCAAAATGGACTGGTCCACTATAAAGGCTTGTTTCTATGAGTCCTAAAGTACTATTGATGAATGTTATGTCTTTTATCTTGTAAAGTTAAAAGAATTGCAGTGTTTTGACCTTGGCGAGTTAAAGGAACAACAACTACTTGTATTAATCCTAAATGTAAATAATTGTATTTTTTCTGTTTGTATTTATTGATAGTGGATTGACTAAGTACTTAGATTTGTTCAGTTTTTTCAGTAAAAAGAATTGTTTGTTCAACTATTTTGATAGTATAATTGGAAAGAAAATCAAAAGGTTTGATTTGGTAAACTTGATTAACAGAGACACGAGGAGGTGTCCAACTTGGTGAAGGGAAACTTTGTTCTTCTTGATTAAGAATAGTTGAGTCATTACTACTATGAGATTGACGAGAAATAAAAGACATAGTTTTAGGTAAACGATTCATTAGGAAACTAATTATCTAAAATTTAAATATTTAATTCAAAATTATATATCAGATTAAATCCTATGGGATGAACATGACTTACCCTAGCCGGTCAACGACTTACGCCTACTGCCTTAACTCTAGGACTTACAATGGCTACGTGACTAGTTGGTTTACAGGTTTGTCATCAGACAACCCAAAGGAAAATAAGCAGACATATAACCAGAAAATAAATACTTGAATGTAGAACAAACAATTAAACTAATTAACAAAGGTGCCACTGCTAGTGGCGCCAGGCCTGGGATCAAAACCAGCAACTTGCTGGTTCGATGCTACTGCAGGATTTGAGAGATTTTTCAAAAAATCGAGTGGCATTGCGAGGAAATTGACTTCGGCATTGAAAGAGTGCTTCAGAGTGGCCACGAGTGATTGCCAGAAGTAGACACTGTCATCGGAAAAGTCGCTGGAAGAGAAGATTTTGTCAGAAAACTCAAAGAGGTGAGTTTTTGATTTTATGGTATTTTAATGTGTTGAATTCCGTTTGTGCCATGTGAACAGTGATAATTGATGTTTTGATATGTTTTGAACACTGGGGTGAAGTTATTTTTGCATTTTGGTGCTTGTTTGATTGAATTTGAGTGATTTTACGCGATTATGTGAAGGAAATTTCTGCAGGAATTGGGGGTTTGTTCCTACAGCTTTGGGTATTGAGTTTTTAGGCTAGATTGTTATATCGTGTGCCTTAGAAAAATGTGTTTAACAACCGTGTGAAGTTTCGTGATTTTTGAAAACTCGGTGAATTTTTGATTTTTTGAAAAATAAAAAAATACTTAGAAAATAGAAAAATTGGAGAAAATTGAGAAATTATTAGAATTTAGTGTTTAGAAAAATGTAGGAATATTTTAGAAAATATTTGAAATTATTTTGAGAAATTTTTGGACAACTTTGAAAACCATTGATTTGTTGAAAAATAAATCAAGTCTTGTGAAAAATTTAGAAATTTGAAAAGTGTGTGCGAGCGTTGGTGTTATGTGATTGTGATGTTGTAGAGTGCATGGTTTGTATTTTGTGTTGATGTTGCGAGTGTGGTAGGGACAATTTTGAAGTGAGACTCTAAAAAAAATTTTGAAATTAGGGAAAGAGTTAGAAAAGTTTTGGAATAAAATATTTTTGAAGGAAAGAAGACAGAAAACCCTTAAGATTTTAGAAAACTCATTTTGACTCGAAGTTGGAAAATAAAAAATGTGTAGGAAATTCATTTTAACTTAGAAGTGGGATTTTAAAATCAAAATGTGCAAGAAATTAATTTTGACTTAGAAGCGGGATTTTTTAGGACAAACGAAAAGATTTGGAATTTGACAGAAATTTTGGAACAGGAATTTTTTTCAACACCTTGAAAACTTTTTAAGGAAGAATTTTTTAAAAATCTAGAATATTGATTGGATAGAAAAGCTCTAAGATAGACTGAGGAACTTTGAGATTTGCTTCGAAGAATTTCAGGCTATGACTCCTAGAATGGATTTTTGGGAAGAAAAACATTTTAGAATTTCGAGACTTAATTTTGAACTGCAAGAGAATTAGAAAATGGATCTTCGGAGGAAAGAGTTTTTTGGAAAATTTGGAGAAAAGGATTAAGAAACCCTTTGAGAAGCTGAATTTAAGAAACCTTTTGAGAGTTAAGTTTCTAAAACCTTTTGAATCGGTTAGAGCAAGATCCACTGACAACTCATTCATTTTTTTTTTGTTATCATTATTACTATATTTTTTTCTTCTGCTTTTATTTCTTATCTACATATATTGTATATTAACACCTCTTACCTTGACTTACCTTTTCAGGATGGCAGATGCGGGTGATGACGGCTCTAAGAGGAGACGCCGCTCCGAGAAGGCGGCCAATACAGATTCTGTCAGTAGTTCCAGCCTAACCAGGGATAGTTGGCGATCTGCTGGATGTGCATTTTCTATTCAAAGCGGACGGGGGAGTAGACCTCCAGTAGACCCTTTCTCTCCGGTTAAACAAGCCTTTGAGGAGGAGATTGGTGCAGAGGAGGAGGTACCGGGCCTTCGCGAAGGTGACTGGTTACGGGAGAGCCTCCATCCGGCACAGACAGACAGATGCTGAGTTAGGCGACTTGGAGGTACTTGACATTCCATTATTGGGGGATCTTGCCTATTATCCCAGTGTGTATTCTAGACGGCATTTACCCGCTCCGCGGGTACACACAGCTTTCAGAGGGGCTGTCCATCAGGTGTTTGTGACTATGTGGCGGGCCGCTCTATCCTACCGTGCTTTCTTGGTTGAGGTTGGGTTTGGGGCTTTCATGGGATTACAGGCTAACCGCCTGAGCTGACATCTTGTGGTGGCACTTATCTAGAGGTGGTTTGGGGAGACCGAGACCTTCCATTTTGTCGGCTTCGAGTTAGGACCCACTCCTTTGGATTGGGTGATAATCATGGTGTTTTCTTTCGTCGATCGGCGGATCACCTTGTAGGCAATCAGTAGGGCTGACGCATGTATTTTGGACCTGCCCCCTCCTGAGCATTTCGCCTTCCCTGTCTCTTGGCTTAGTCGAGATGACAGTACCTTTGCTGTTGAGCCACCACCTGCCTAGCGAGACATCATGAGACGACGACTTGTTTTGTACATCATCTTCAGCTGCTTCTGCAACAACAAGAAGTCACTCATGCCTTTTTGGTTGGTAAGCATAGTAGCGGATCTTGAGGCTTTGTCTGTGCTGGATTGGGGGTCATTCTCCTTCCGCTGTTTCCTTCGATCGATGCGGGTCTGGACTTCCTCTCGTTAGGGCAGCATGACTGGTTTCTGGCCTTTCTTTATCTGGTGGAGCTACGAGTATCTGCCTGTTCGTCGCCATGTAGTTATCAAGGATGATTTTCATCCTTGTGCTTTGAGGTGGGCTCATGACTAGGTAGCCCAACGATCAGAGATCACTGACTTTGTGAGGCTACGGGCGAACCTAGAGTTGATCAAGGCAAGGGATATGACTTGACGGCCCTTCATTGGATCAGTTCATTATGAGACGGTGTGGTACTTGGTCCTATTATCCTTGTCAAGGGCTTCCTTTCTCAGCGATGATTCTTGGGAGTCCTACCTGGGGGACTGACACTGGCATCAGTTTCATGAGGACTTCCAGTCAGCAGGAGATCCACCAGAATACATGTTTGGAGCCTTAGTTGAGGGAGTTCCTAGTCCTTATTAGGAGCGCCAACCGGGTGTCGGGTTCTTGCTTCTTTCGGATACGGACTATGCTGCGCACTTTGGGGCTCATTCTGTTGGTGCCTTCATTCTGTTGGTGCCTTCGCTTGGTTTGAGGTAGTAGTCGGCGGCTACGCTGTGGGCTAGGAAGTGGTCGACTTGTGGTGCTTTACCGGGGGATACGTGCCCTAGGTGAGCTTACTGCTGTGAGAGACCAGAGGGATCGATAACAGACAGAGCGAGATAAGTACCAGGCAGAGGTAGCTTCCTTGACGACTCGGTTAGCCCAAATGGGAGGTGGCGGGGTATGTTGTCTTTTCCCTCATTCATTTCGCTCTGCTGTTGTTTAGTTATTCCTTCCTGTTACTAACTCCGGCTCTGTCTTTTTTACAGGATGCTGGTGCTTCTACTAGTTATCCCCCTCCTTCGGATCCAGGTTTTAGAGATTTCGATCCCGAGGATATTGACTTTGATCTTTGACAGATGCCCCTGGAGGAGATCTTGATCTTCTTTTGCCCCTATCCTGGAGATGTATTTATGTTAGACATTTTTATTTTTATATATTTTGCATAGAGACAGACATTTATGATTTAGATAGTTAAGTGTATGGATAGGCAGAGATATTTATAATTTTTACAGCTACGTACATGATCAGATGCATGTGATGGATGATGATGCTTTATATTTATTACATGGGTTGATATTAAACTGTGTTGGTGACTTTTGTTTCTTCAGGGAGTTATGTCCTATGTATCCAAAGCTCATGCCAATTTTTTTTTTTTTATGAAGAAAATACATGTACATATTAGAGATATTCTAGTTAATGGAATGACAAGGGGTGCTATCAAACTCGATATCTTTGGAATGGTAACTCCTTCCTTTTCGGGAGCCTGGCCTCTCTTATGGCTCAACCTTACCTTGACTGGATGATAGCACTTCGTACCTTGCTCAACCTTTTGACCACCTTCGATTCTCTACTTTGGGGTTAGTGTATAGGATTATTATGCTGAAACTCTCAACTCTCGGGGCTTCGGTAATAGCTTACTTGATCTTCAGTAGAGCGATAAGTGGCCAATCTTTCAATTTGAGGAGACTTTGCTTTAGGACCGTAATGTAGGGTAGGTTATGGGATTTTTGAAACAACGGGATACGTAGGCTCAAATTTGGTGTCACTTTCAGCGGGGTTTAGATCCATACTATCCTTAACTATTTTTCCTAGCAGGGTTAGCATCCTTCTTTAGCTTCGGCAGCGTGTCTAGCTCATTTAGATTAAGCAATCCGTTTTCAATCATAGTGGACTTTAGTAGGGTTGTAATGTGGGCCATGGTTTCGAGTTTTTGCAAGAAAGGGTAAAGGCTCGAACCTTTTGTTTTCACTGGGTTTCTTTGTAACCTAGGATCACATTTAAATTTCCTCCTTGCTTTTACTATATTCTTCTCAGGGTGAAAATGACTCTTTTCTTTCAACCTTTCTATATGCTTTTTCAGATAAACATGACTCTCTTTCTCTTTCGGCCTTTCTATGACGCTTTTCGAGATGGATTAACATGGTTTTCTTTAGGCCTTTTCTCTTTCTTTTTTTCGACCTCTTGCCCCTTGGAAACTCTTTTCCTTCATTTTTTTCTTTTTATCTCTTTTCTTTTCGAATAATTCTACAACTCCCCCTTTTTTTAGACCTTCTCTTTAACAATTCAATCTAACCCAAAGTGAGCGGTGATCCCTATGTTGGGGTTTTCTCAAAAAGATAAATGGCTCAATGAGTTTGGCAAGGGGTTGTTTCCGACTGTATGGAAAATGAAATGAGGGCCTCTCTTACCTTAAAACTAGATTGCTTGATCCATAGAGCCTTCAATGCTGCCCTAGCACGATAGAGGGTGGATATCGTTCCTTAAGTTCTCGATTATTGTCTGCCCCAGTGTGGGGAGGAAGGTCTTGGATCAAGGTTGACAAGGAAAACTTCGTTTGTTGCGAGGTACTAGGGGCTAAGCAAGGGGAATATAAACACATTTTTCCCTTTTATATGGGGAAATGAAAGACGGCTTCTTTTCATCTTGATAGTCTGGCCACACATCGCTTAGCTTTGATGTCTTGCAAGTGTTGCCTTTGGGTAGTTTCCTCACTCATGCTTATGCTCTCTTTCTTCGAAAACCTGATCATTTGGCGAGTGACTAACCCATGCTATCATCTCTTCAAGTTAGATCATTCCATAAGATAAACCATACCCCTTGTGTAGGACGCATTCACGATTCACAAAAGACATTTAAGATAACAACAATGTAAGATAATAACACAAACTGGTATTTTGCTATTTTTAATGAAAGAGCATAGAGGTCTTTTGGAATGAAAGTGCAAACATTTAACTTAAGGATAGAAAATAAAAGAGATAGAAAGAAAGTGAGTGAGAACTCCCCTCTCTTGTACGCTTTTAAAGGGGAAACCGTCTAGTTGGATTTTAGGATAATGCCCATATCCTCGATGCTCCGTCCATGATTGGGATCCTTGGCCATGGCAAGATAGGTGGAGGCTTCTCCTAGAGCTCTAAGTGAATTGGCAGTGATAATGTAATTGTCAACTTCCTCGACCCTTTTGTCTTCCTCTGCTAGCTCCTTAGTTTCTTCAATAAACTAGTCAGGTAGCTGGTCTTCTTCCAGCTTAATAGACTTGACCAGAGCTCGAGGTTTTTTGCTCTGGCATCCGGCCGTGCCCCGGTGCTCCTCAGGTGCATATAGCGGCGAGTTCTTATCACAGAGTTTAATTGGCTCCTGGTCAACCTTCTCGGCAGATTCATCTACAAGTTCATCTTTGGGGAACAACACTTTATCGGGGTTGCACCATGACCATGCCTAACACTGTTCCTCATCTTCGCATTCCATTTCCTTCCCATTCTCATAATATATCTCTTGGCATGTGGCAAACCAAACCTCGTCGTTACCAAACTTTGTGATGACGTTGACGGCGTAGTCTAGTAGAAGGTCTGTAGTAGCATTCGGAGGAGGATTCACTAGTTGTAAGATGATGACCTTGTTATCTATCAGGTCTTGATCAGGGGTGGGCCTCGCTGGACTTGATGATGGAGGATGAATCATGAGTAAGTCCCTTTAGCTTGAATTGGCCTGGGCAGGATATATGTGCATGGATCCTAGAATTGATAAAAAGAAATAATGTATGTATGCCATGCCATTCTTTTACTGCATTACATTTAAACCTGTACTTTATAGAAATCATAGATTTCCTACTGGGCTTTGCAGCTCACTCCTATCTTATGGGACATTTTCAAGAGTTAAGGCATCAACAGATTTTCCAAGGAAATGAACATATAGGAACAAGTCCCCTTTGCTATCCTGTTGCTTCAAAGCTTTTGAGTTAACCAGTTTTATTTTGGACTGTATTGTAATGAGACATTTTTCTAAGACCCCACTAAGTTTTCGTTTATAATGTAATAATAATTGTACTATTCCGGATTATGATGAGATTCAAGTTTCATCATGCCTTGTTAAACTTATAAACCCCCAATCCCCTTCACTGTCGCGACATAGTGAAAGTGAAGTCGGGTTGTGGCAGAAGTTGGTATCAGAGCACGGGTTTAGGTCAATAGGGAAGTGAACCCCTTACATGTAGATTGCATCCTTTACATTATCTTTTTAGTATTGATTGAGTATTAATGCTAACTCTCATGTGCAGATGAACCTATCTATTTGGGATGACCTACTGATGCATCAGCTTCAGGTAGAGAGAAATATAAGGGACAGCCGTAAGATGGTCACTAGCCACCAGGCCAAGACCTTCCTTAAAGTTGAGATTGCAGGAGTAGCTCAGTGATGGGGACATCTCTCTAAAAGCCATCAGGATGCCATTATCTAAAATAGGGTGACTTTTTTAATAGGGATAGTCCAGGAGATGTCTGAGGTGGTAATACACCCTACTGAGTATGAATAGTTGATATTAAGTGTACAGTTAGCTGTAAAGTTACCACTACCTAGAGCCTATGGCCATACCGAGCCACCTCCACCACCCCCAGCTGCACAGGGTAAGTAGTCTGCCCCACCTATGACACCCCCTCTTGCTTACCAACCACCATCCCTTGAGTACCATCCACTGAATCCAGAAATGTCTGTGGACAACCCCACGCCGGTAACTAGCCCTGTTATACCCATGACCTCAACCACCCCAGTGATAGATGTTTCGGACAGTGAGGAAGAGCCCGAGGAGGATATAGACATGTGATTGTATTTGTTTTCTTCTAATATCTCTGGTAGTATTTACAGTCCTCCATCTTTTGGATAGTTATAAAGGAGAGGAGAATCAGAAAGTGTTAGGTTATTTTGTTGTATTTACCTAACACCATATGTACTTATCTTTTCCTTATGACAATTATCGGCTTAGTAAATCTTATAGTGACTTCTTGATTTATGGTTTAGCAAAATAGAAATCTAACTTAACTTAATAACCATTCTAGATGGCGAGGACTAGCACCGGAGCTGGAACTAGTGGGCGCAACGAAAACCCATCCAACACCCAATTGAACTAGATTTTACAAAGCCTACAAGCTATGACAAATCTGCTACAACAACAGCAGCAAAATCACCAAGCGCCACATGTCCCTCAACAGCCTCCACCAGTCCCTAAACCTCAAAGATCAGCACCAAACCCAGTGCCCAATTTAAACCCTGAAGAAAGAAAAATGAAGCTACTTCAAGAATTCCAAAAATAAAATCCTTCAAAATTCATAGGAGAACTTGACCCTTTAGTAGCGGAGCAATGGCTCAAACAAACCCGAAAAGTGCTAAATATCATAAGGACGCCAACAGAGTATCAGGTGGAGTTCGCGACTTACCGTCTTGAGGGAGAGGTAGATTTTTGGTGGGATTCCGTAAAACGCATGAGGGAGGTGAAAAATCTGACTTGGGAAGAATTTGTGGTCCTCTTCAATAATCATTACTTTTGAGAAATAGTTAAGGATGCAAAGATGGAGGAATTTGTACAGCTTCAACAAAATAGTATGACAGTGAGTCAGTACGTGGCCACATTCTTGGAACTATCAAGATTTGCCCCAGATTTTGTGTCCACAGAAGAAAAAAAGACTTGAAGATTTCTTAAGGGATTGAGACCGCAATTCGATCTTAGGTAGTTGCTTTTATGGGACAAAAGTTTACAGAAGTAATTGACCGGGCAATGTTAATAGAACAAGAATTGGAAGGACAACAACAAGCGATGAACCCGAGAGTATTTGGTAGGAATGTGATCAACTCCTCCAGCTTTAACGACCTTAGACGCCCAAACTCGAGATATCAACCTTACCCTTCAAATTCCAGGGGAACATTAAATAATAGACCTGTTTGCTATTATTGCCAACAGATAGGACACTTAAAACAGGACTGCCCTCAGGTCATGCAAAGTGGGAATGGGAGCTGGATACTACCGAAGAGTTGTGGAAGGATTCTCTAAAATACTGGTCCCTCGTACCCAATTAACCAGGAAAGGAGTAAAGTATGTCTGGACAGACAAATGTGAGGAAACATTTTAACTGTTGAAGGAAAAACTAACTACCGCACCCATTCTCACTCTTCCTGTAAGTGGAAATCCTTATGTAGTTTACACTAACCCCTCTCATAGAGGGCTAGGATGTGTTCTGATGCAAGAAGGAAAAGTGGTAGCTTATGGATAGAGGCAACTCAAGAAGCATGAACAAAATTACCATACTCATGACCTAGAGATGGCCGCGATAATCTTTACCCTTAAGATTTGGAGATGTTATTTGTATGGAGAAAAGTTTGAATTATTTACAGACCACAAAAGTCTTAAATACATCACGCAAAGAAAGTGGGTAGAATCCAAGGAAGACTACGACTTCACCTTACATTATCACTCAGGCAAGGCAAATGTTGTGGCAAATGCCTTAAGTAGGAAAAATCAAGGGCTTATGAGTAGCATTGTGTTAGAGAAATGGAAGACTGTTCAGTTACTAGAATCCTATGGAGGGCTAGAAGAGAGGAAGGGAGTACTATCTACCCTCTGGATACAATCCCAGACCTTAAAAGAAGTCCAATAGGCCCAACAGGGAAATCCAAAAGTATAAGAGATAAAGGAAAGAATGGAGAAAAGGACAATTGAACCAGGATGGGCCATAAATGCCGAAGGAGAACTCTAATACAAAGGTAGGTACTTTTTGGTAAATAAGGAGGAGTTGAAACGAAATGTTCTATCTGAAGCTCATCGTTCTAAGTTTACAATCCATCCTGGAAACACCAAAATGTATCTTAAAAGACAGTATTATTGGAAAGGAATGAAGAAGGACGTTGCAAAGTTTGTAGCACATTGTCTCACCTGTCAACAAGTAAAAGTAGAACACCAACGACCAGGTGGATTGTTACAACCCTTGCCAATAGCAGAATGGAAGTGGGAACATATCACCATAGATTTCATTACTGGACTACCTAGGAACAGTCAAGGGTGTGAGACGATTTGGGTAATCGTGGATCTTTTGACAAAAACTACACACTTCTTACCCATGAAGTCTACTGATAGTCTTAGTACCTTAAGTCGATTGTATCTTAAGGAAGTACTACGATTGTATGGAGTGCCTAAAACCATTGTATCAGATCGCGACCCAAGGTTTGCTTTGCGATTTTGGCAAAGCTTACAAAAGGCATTAGGAACCTAAGTGTGCATGAGTACCGCTTATCACCCACAGACGGATGGCCAATCTGAAAGAGTTATCCAAATCCTATAGGACATGCTTCGTGCTTATGTATTGGATTTTCAAGGAACTTGGAGTGATCATATACCCTTGGCTAAGTTCGCCTATAACAATAGTTACCAAGCAAGTATAGAAATGGCCCCTTACGAAGCATTGTATGGGCAACCTTGCCGAGCACATAACTGTTGGTTAGAGACTGGTGACGGATTCTTATATGGGCCAGAAATCATTCGAGAAACCACAGAAAAGATTAAGCTCATTCAAGAACGACATAAAACTTCCCAAAGCCAACAAAAGAGCTATGCAAACTAGCGTAGATGACCCTTCGAATTCCAAGTAGGCGACCAATTGTTTTTTAAGGTAAAGGCCCATAAAGGTGTGATGCGTTCTGGCAAGAAAAGATAGCTTGCACCCTGGTACATTGGGCCTTTTCGCATTTTGGAAAGAATTGGACAAGTGGCTTACCGACAAGAATTACCTTCGGAATTAGAAAGGATACACAACGTATTCTATGTATCTATGTTAAGACAATACCACCCTAACCCTACTCATATAATTCAATGGGAAACCGTGGCGGTACAACCTGATCATTCCTACGACGAGGGACCAAGTGAGATAGTGGAACTCCAGGAAAAAGTATCGAGAAATAAAGAGATATCCCTAGTCAAGGTAGTATGGCAACATCACAAGAAAGAAGAAGCAATGTAGGAAGCAGAAGCGGATATGAGATCAAGGTACCCACACTTATTTGAGACTGATTTCGAGGACAAAATCTCCTAAAGGTGGTAAAGTTGTGATACCCGCAACTTTGCCTTGACTGCATTACATCCCTAGTGGAACTAGATAGACTCAACCATAGGTATTTATAGGTTGGAAGTGAAGTCCTTCCGAGCCCAATCTTGTTCGTATGTTTGAAACTCAGTTTCTTAGAAACTCGATCTCCCAAAAAGGGGCTCCGAAGAACATTATACCCGACAAATTCACACCAAATTTCACCCTAACTTTAAACTAAGGTTTCTCTCTTGTTTCTCAACAGTTTTTGATGAATCAAGCATCTAAAATTATCTACATTTCAAGCCCGATCCCCTCGTGTTCTTGGAATTCAATTCTATGGAGATTTGACTTCCCAAAAGGTTCCCAAAAGCAGTTGCACCTGGTAAATTCGCACCTAATTTCACCAAAACTTTGGATTGAGTTTTCTGTCTCGCCTAGTAACGAAATCATACAAAATTTGAGCTCAAACCTATTAAATTTTTCAGAACTTTCCACCTACAATTTTGGAATAACCGTTCAACAAGGTTTGAAGTCCCAAACTCAGCCGTTTCGAACTGAAGCTCTCTTTCATTTTACTTTGGATTTATTCCATTCCACCAACTTTGCATGGCCGGCTGCCCACATTTACATATTGCATGTGATACACTCTTTAGGCTGCACATGTGGCCAAGTTAATACTTTATTATAAGGTCAGTGCATGATTGATGTTTAATATATACAATTGGTCACACTATAATAAAACTAACACACAAACTAATCGCAATACATAAATTAAATTTGCACACACTTCACACCTTGCCCTCCACTTGCTGGGCAAGGGATGCCCCGTGTAACTAATGGTGGCTAAGACAAAGAGATATAGAGAGAGAGGAGAAGGAAATCGAGAGGAATGTCTCCCCATGCAACCAACCCACCTCACACATGCAATCTTCTTGCATCCCACATGCTGGGGATGCAAGGCCACTTGGTGGCTGATTATTTAAAGAGAGAGAGAGAGAGAGAGAGAGAGAGAGAGAGAGAGAGAGAGTGAGAGATAGAGAAACAAACCCGTAGGATGGAACCCCCCCCCCCCCCCCTCCAGTGAATCGGCAAAGCTCCACCCATAAGCCAAGACCCAGCCTCTATAAATACACCCAACCTGCACACAGACCTTCCCTTCAGTTTGCACTAGTCTTCAAAAGAGAGAAGAGATATATATATATATATATATATAAAGAGAGAAGGAGAAACCGAGAGGGAGTGTAGAGAGAAGTCAGGGGGAAGGAGAGGGGCAGCACCAGAGTGTTTCGAAGTAAGGTGAGGGAGACTTCTTCCCCAACCCTTCACCTACCTAAACCTAGCAAGAAAACCCCCTAGCCCCGCCATGAACCAGAGAATCCCATAGAGAGAAAAAAACAGAGATGCACCTACCAAGGTGCAGTAATGAGCCAAGGCAAGGCTTAAGGCCTGCCACAAGAGTATGAGGCTTCTCCAAGAGCTTCGTGGAGTCCAAGGGAGGCCTCCTACCTGTGTGCATGCACCGGAATGGCCCTGGAAGGCCAAACTTGCCAGTTAAACATCGAAAGGCCATAACTCTTGCCACCGACCACCGTTGGTGACGTGTCAACTTGGGACTTCTTTGTCTCAACGTCAGGAACAACTTTTATGGAGGATGTTTTTGCAGAAAATCATGGGAAGGTGATGAAAAACCCAATAGTAGTTTTGGAACCTAGGGTTCTACCATGCAATCGGGCTTTTCAATAGTTAAACAACCACCTCCGGCCACCACAGTGGCCATGAGTGTGAAGCCCAAGTCTTTAGCTATCTTTGGGTTACACATGCATGGCTAGGAAGTACGGTGGATGGCCAAAAATGAGGCTGGAAGCACCACCAGTCACGGTGGAGGAAGGAGAAGGCTACGCTTTCCTACCCTACACGCAACTGGTGGTGCATGCCGATATGTGGCATCTCCAATGGCCACCAAATTTTGGTGGCGTGGTCCTAGAGACTATTTGAGCCTACCCTAAATTGTTTGGAATTTTTTGATATATCTATGATTTTCTGTAAATTAATAATAGTGTTCGGAAATAGAAAATCATAGAAAATAAATTATAAATGGAAAAAATCTGAAATTTTACCAGTGGACCTCTAAAAATATGAGGAACCCAAATATGGGAGAGTGCGGGGTCACTGGATCTCCTGGAAAAATCTGAGATTTCACCCTTGGGCCTCGATTCTGGGCAGTTTCGTTCCTGACGGGAGTCGGGAAGGATTCCAAAGGGCCTGTCCCACCGAGCCTACCCTTACTTACAACACTAATCCTGCTATTTTTCTAATTATTTGGCAATTCAAAATAATGATCACCGAGTTATTAGATTTTTGGGGAAATTTTGAATAATTATGATAAATAAGCTAGTATATTATTCCTTCACAAATACTACGTGAATCGAGAACCTATTTAACCCGAACGTATCATCAGGGTAGGAACCTATGCATTCTTTAAGATACATGCTCATTTTCTCCCCTATTGAATGAATTGCAAGTTGCTATGTTGACTTTACGCCTTCCTGCCAATTATGTTATTGAATATATTTGCTTTCGATAAATGATTTCAAAATGTGCATTACTCGTATGCTTACATCACTAGGGAGGAATAAAGGTAGAATAACTTGAAAGAAACAGACCCCGAATTTGTATCGTGGGTGCACCTAATTGGGCTTGATACTTGACGCTATCATGAGTCGATGTCACTAGGCTTTATATTGGGCTATATGATCATGGGTGGGCCCCATTAGACTTAATGACTGAGGATGAACCATGGGTAGGTCCCATTAGCTTGAATTGGCTCGGGCAGAACATACCTGCATGGATCCTGGAATTGATAAAAAGAAACTACAAGGGATATATGTATGCCATGCCATTCTCTTACTGCATTACATTTAAACCTGTACTTTATAGAAATCATAGATTTCCTACTAGACTTCGCAGCTCACTCCTATCTTATGGGACATTTTCAAGAGTTGAGGCAAATCCCCTTTGCTTTCTTGTTGCTTCAAAGCTTTTGAGTTAATAAGTTTTATTTTGGACTGCATTGTAATGAGACATTTTGCTGAGACTCCACTAAGTTTTCATTTATAATGTAATGATAATTGTACTATTCCAGATTATGGTGAGATTCATGTTTCATCATGCCTTGTTAAACTTATAAACCCCCAACCCCCTTCACTGTCGCGACCTAGTGAGAGCAAAGTTAGGTCGTGGCAGGGATGGGGGCGAGGATTCGGTGGGTTTAGGGTGCTTAAGGGTAGGAGAAGAGGTCTTACCTTGCTCGGCTGGTCCCCCTTCACTGACTCTCTCTCCCCGACTTCTTCTTCTTCCCCACAGGTTATCTCTCTCTCTAACAATTTTCTATCTTCTTTCTATATATGTTTGAACGATGATTAGGGGAGGAGGGTGGAGGCTTTAGCTTGCATATAAATAGAGTGAGTGAGTTTGTTGGGTGGTGGGTTAGTCAATGCATGGGGGGCATCCTTGCACGGCCTCACTTTCTCTCCCTCTATATATATCTCTATATTTATATTTATATATATATATGTGTGTGTATATATAGCCAACCATTTGGGGGCTTATGTGGGTTTATTTTTATCCAGCATGGGTGTTGCTCGAACGGTTATGCTGGTTGGTTCATGGGGATATTTTCCTCTTTCCCACAGGTCTCTCTCTCTATATGTTTCTCACTCTTTCTCTCTCTTTCTCTCTCTTGATATATAACCAGTCACTAAGTAGGCTAGTATGGCATAATATATATACACATGAGGGTGGCACAAAGCTATAATGTAGTGGTGCATGGGCACTTCCTCTCTCCCACAGGTCCTCTTTCTCTCTCTATACTTCTCTCACTCTATATCTTTCTCTCTCTCTCTCTCTCTCTCTCTCTATATATATATATATATATATATATTTAGCCACTTGGTGGCTTGCATGAGTACTCCATGCTTTTCATATGGGTTGCATCATAGGGTCATGGGGGAATTTTCCTTTCTCTCTTTCCTTCTCTCAGTTTCTATGTAAAACACCCTTTCTTTCTTTCCCTTTCTATCTCTCTTTCTCTCTATAGATACAACATATAACCGGCCCCTAGTTGGCTGGTATAGTGTCTAATGTGTTGGGTGCAAATGTGTAGTGGGTTGGATGCTTCCCAACACTACTATGTGTGGGTGTGGTGTTGCTCCTGGTTTTATTATCTAATTGCAGTTTAAAGAAAAGAAAATTTTTCTAGCCTAATTTTTGAGTGACGGTCATTCTAGTTCTATTAGGGATGTAATATAGTCAATTAAAAAATCATAAGTATTACAACTTTTCCAACCATACCGACTCTAGGTATCAAACCGGCAATCTTTCAGAACACTCTTAATAGTGTTTCCAACCTTCAAGCCTTCTCACGGATCAATCCTGGTGTTCTTCCTATTCAAATGATAGTTTTGCCCCTAGTGGGCTGGTTGCTCTTTTTAACTATTTCAACTCTGATCATCAAGTTAGTTACCTCTAGGACACTCTTTTAAAGGTTCTCGTCCATTCTTAGCCTAGTCTGGCCACTCGAAACGATCCTGATCATTTCCAAACTTTTCGAAGTCACTCCTAGTGAAGCTAGGTCAAAAATTGCATGGAAGTCACCAGGATAGGTGCCCAAATCTTCTACTTTGCATCTCAAGGGTCAAAGATATGTTTCTTATTACCCTAAAAAGTTTCCTAAGTGGCTAGCGCCACTTCTAAAACTCTGCCTTTCTGAAAGCAGTGCTCGAATTCCCTCAAAACCCTAATTCTCTCCAGGCCCCTCAAACTTTAGCCTCCATACACTCAAACCCTAGCCTTCATACAATCTGTACACTCAAATCCTTGCCTCCAAGCATCCATTGAAGATTAAGTGCTGCAAATTCAAAGCTCCCAAAGTCCAAGCAAAGTCCACCATCAAAGCATCAAAGCAAAGAGAAGACAAGGTAAGATTTCTAGTTAAATTATGCATTCCCTTCCTTCTCTTCTCTCTCCTAACCTACTTGGGTTTTCTTCTATTTTAATCGCCATCTTCTACCTCTTCTTCTTGCATGATTAAAACAAGAGACTTTTCGGTTCATGCCTAGGAAGGCCTTGGAGGGAATCTCTGTGTCGGGGATTTTCTTCAAGTTTAACATAAGATGGTGTAGGTTTGGCTCCCTTGGTTATATGGTGAAGCCTAACTTTGTATGTTCATGTCCCTATTGCATTGTTGCTATCATAGTCATGCATTCAAAGATGTTTTCAAACTTACATTAAAGGTCGCTTTCAAAACTTGCATTCAAAACCTTTTCTTTCAAAGTTGTTTTCAAAACCACAGCCCTAAGATGATTCAAAACATTCCATGGTTAGGGTTGTTTTAGGAAAATGTTATATTCAATATGACAATCAAGGTCCAAATTTGGGTTTAAGTCTTAAATTATTTTTCAAAAAAATCACAACTCTAAGGTGGTTAGGAAAGTATTACATTCAAAGAGACCGTTAAAGCCCATATTAGGGTTTCAAACCCTAGTTGTTGTCAAAATCATAACCCTATAATGGTTCTAGTCTTTTCATGATAAGAATCGTTTTAGGAAAGTGAAATATTCAGGGGACATTCAAAAGTCTACATTCATACATTTCCAAAATAGTTTTGCAAATCCACTTCCTAAAAGTTTTTTTCAAAGATTTACTTTCCAAAAACTCTTTGTCTTGAAGTCCAAATCAAAACTCCAGAGTCCATGTTTAAGAAACCTTAGTTTTCTCACATAAAATCATGGTTTTCTATTTGTATCAAATCATAGATTTTCAAAATAATTTTCTACATAAAATCATAGATTTTCTAATTCAAAAGTCACATAAAATGATAGATTTCCAAAACTAAATCTTTCCAATTTCAAGTCAAATCAAATATTGTCCAAATAAGAAACCAAATCGAATATCCTATTTTTTGAAATAAAATCTAATCTTTTGTTTTAGGAAATAGAAATCAAATCTTTACTAATTCCAAATCTTTCCTAATGTCAATCTTTCCTAATTTCAAAACCTTCCTTTTCAAAACTTTCCAAAACAAAACTTCTCTTTTTTAATTAAAATCCAATCTTTCCAATTTGAGTGCATTGCATAAACTCTAGGTCATAGGATTACTTAAATCCCTAGTTACCTCAAACCTAGGTCAAATGTTCTCAAACTGTATCTTCCAAATTCAATGTTTCATAATTCTTTTCAAATCCCGATTTTCCAAATTTCATATTCAAACCTTTCCTAAATCAAGTTTTTCCAAATTCAAACATTTTTTAAATCAAATATTTCTAAAATCAAGTCTTTCCTAAATGAAAACTTTCCTAAAACAGAACTTTCCTAATTTGAAACTTTTCTAAAATCAAGCTTTCTAAAATTAAACTTTTCAAGTCTTAATCAAAACTTTCTATTTCAAGTGCATGTTTAAATCCTAGGTTATCTAGACCTTAGGAGGCCGAAACCCTAGTTCAACGCCTGAAATAGAGTTAGGAAACTTTAACTCTTGTCTAAATCAAGATGGTTTTCAAACTCCAATTTAAGTTAAGATGATTTCAAAGTTCAATTCAAACTTTTTAAAATAAGTCAAAGTTCAACTTCAAATCTTCTAATAAAAGTTCAAATCAAACCCTTTTCAAGTCAAACTTTACAAAGTCCCCAAAGTGTTTTTTCAAATCAAACAAGATCCTAAAGTATCTATTTTCAATCGGACCCCAAGTCCGAACTACGACTAACCTGATTCCTAACAAAGGGATACGTAGGCAACTCTCATGGATGCGGTCATAACCTTTTTCAAAATTCTAATTCCCTTCTCAAAATCTCTTTCCAAATTTTTTTCATGCACTTGCATATCATGCATCATATTATCCCTAAAGTGATGACATAAACCTTCTTTTTAAAATTCTCAAAGTGGATATAATTGGACACTGGAGAATCGAAGATTCTAAATTAGTGAACCTAGAGTGAAAAGACATGTAGGTACCTCAAGGGCGAGAAAGGGTGATAGCCTAGTGCGTCTTCCCTATACGTAACTAACCTCTAAATCTAGAATCGTTGTTTTCAAAAGGCCAAAGCGGAGTTATTTTCAAAAAAGGGCTTAAATCTTTCCAAAGATTGTCAAACAAACTGTTTTCTTTAAAAACCCTTTCAAGAGGAAGTTTTACAAAAACCCTAAGTTTATGTCTTCAAACGTTACTTAGTTATTGGTGACCTAACTCACCTTAACAAAGTTAGGTGGCGACTCTAAACTTTTTCTAAAAGCCTTTATTCAAACCAATTTCTAATTCAAATCTAGTCGCATTCGTCCTTATAGAAGGATGAGTTCTAACGAGAGAGTACTGTGTATTTCCCACATATCATCTCGAGTACGAAAATTTGGGGCACAACATAAGGCACAAGGGATGGCAAGAGTTGGTGGGAACTCACAAGCACACACACACAAACACCCTTAGCTGAAATCTCTCACTCCAAGCATTAGGTGTGGCCGGCCATCCCCTTGTATGTATATATACTATGTCTCTCTAAGTGCGCAGAGGAGGGGGGGGGGAGATCTCTAGGGTTTTCATATTCTAAGCTAACGCCAAGTTACTATAATACTGTAATTGCACATCAACCCTTGATAAATATAACAATTAGTGAAACTATCCTCAACTTCACTAAATGATGGTAGTTGACTTCCCGAAATAGGAAATTATGTTAAGGCCCCTATCCTATTAATTACCACAAAGATGAATCTGCAATATTGGTATTTGTAAATTGGCACCAAGCTAAAGAACTGTCAATTTAACCCATTTACTTCTTATCCAAGACTATCTAGTCTAACAACTATTGATCACTACAAATTATTTATTTCTTAAAAAGTTTTTTTGAAAATAAACAATAACTTTGTACTATAAATAGTGTATGAATAAAATAATAAAAAAAATCCTGGCATGCCAACAGTGATTAAACGAAAGACTGAGTCAAGGGAATACTTATCTCATAAGAGTGTGGTGACCTTATTGAGATTAAAAGTTCCCAAGTCCTGACAATGTACCCCCAACCTATCGAGGTATTGACCATACAGAAGTCTCACTCATTGATAAATCAAAGTGTACACCATCAAATACTTGAGTCCTTGAATCCCTCAGGGTTAAGACCCACTCTGCAATTAATAGAGTTGTAAGAAATGACACTACCACTAACAGTAGTAGGTATGTATTCTTACCCTGATCCAGTTTAATGTACTCCAAGTACATCAACACAGAGTCAACTACTCCAACAGTTAAGACCAACCATTCTATAAAATAGATGTTACATGTGTTATAGCCAACTAAGTGAGTTGTCCAAACTCACTCTGACTATGAACTAAGTTTAGAATTACAAGTAGCTGGTGTAATCATATCTCTGAGTATGAATCACATTCACACACATGACCTACCTTAAGTGTAATTTCTGGACCTTACACATCGCATGCATATATAATTACCAACACATTATAATGAATGTAAATTAGAGATAATCAAATATAATATTAATCAAATGTCCTAAATATAACTTTAAGGGCTCATACAATCTAACAAAATTGACCTCTCTAGATAAAAGGGTCAACTCATGGGCCAAATGGGTCGACTCTTTTTTTGGAAAAAAATAAAAACCCATATTTCAAAATCTAAAAATCCCTAAATCTCACTCAACTCAAAACCAAACTCAGTCCAAACTCTTACAAATTCTTCCAATGCTTCTAGGGTCCAAAGCTTGACCTAAGAAGACTTCAATAACTCAAAATGAAATACTTTAAACAAGTAAATAAAAAGGATTTAAGGTTTAAATTTCAAACCCCAACATACACAAAAATGAAGGTTTTCAAAACCCAACTCCAAATCCACTAACATTTGCGTTCAAAACCTCAAAACCTAACCTAATGGGACTCAAAAGGGTCTCCAATCACAACATAACAGATATATAAATAATACAAGAGGCTAGGGTTCCTACCTTTGTTCCAAGCTTTCTCAAGCTTCAACAATGGCTTCTCTAGTTCAGGTCGAGCTTTTCGGGCTTCCTTCTTCCTCTTGATCTCCTCTTCTCTTCCTCTTTTCTCTTCTTCTTCTTCATCTTCTTCTTCTTCTTCTTCTTCTTCTCTCTCTCTCTCTCTCTCTCTCTCTCTCTCTCTCTCTCTCTTCTTTAAGGTAAAAGTGCACAAGTGAGTTTTGTGTGTGTGGTGCGCATGCATATGTATACAAATATCTATAAGAGACTCCTATGGGAAATAATCCCATGGTTCTCACACATAACACTCACATTACCACATAGGTCATAAATGGTCAACTTGACTTCAAGGACATAATAAAATAATACAAAATTTTAAAAAATTATATTAAATTAGATAATAAAGGTTCAAGACATCACATCCTTCCCCCTTAAATAAGTTTGGTCCCTAAACTTATTAAAAGTCTAGAAAAAATAGGGATAACGCTCTCGGATCTCATCTTTACACTCTTAGGTAGACTTTTCTCATGTGTGGTTATGCCATAAAACTCTCACCAACGGAATGACCTTATTCCTAAGAACTTGGTCTGAGAAATCAAGAATCTCGATCTCTCAATGTAGCTCAAATCATCGTTCACAACAAAAGGACAGTGATCAATCACATACGTTAGGTCGTGGACATATCGCCATAGCATAAAAACATGAAAGACGTTATGAACTTGTGAAATTTCTATTAGAAGAGCAAAATGATAAGTGATAGGTCCAACCACGTTGGAGAACTTCAAACAGTCCAATGTACCTCGGACTCAACTTTTCCTTCTTGCTGAAATGATTTATCCCCTTAGAAGGAGATATCTTCAAGAACACATCACTCCCTTCTTCGAACTCTAAGTCTCATATTCGCACATCCATATAATTCTTTTTGGCAAATTTGAGCAGTTTGGAGCCTTTGCCGAATTATCTCGTTCTTGTCAGTGGTTAATTGCATGATTTCATTTCCTAAAATCTTCCTTTCTGCAACTTTGGTCCAACAAATTGGAGACCTACATTTCCTTCTATAGCACATTTCGGCAAATGAATTTCCCAATTTCCTTGGAAGTTGAGTACACATAATTGCAACATGTCTTCCAAAGTCTCAATAGTCCTTTTTTATTGTCCGTCAGTTTGAGGATGAAAGGTTGTGCTAAACTTCAACTTCGTGTCTATAGCTTTTTGTAAACTCTTCCAAATCTATACATAAATCTTGGTTCCATATCTAACATGATTGAAATTGGTGCACCATGTAATCGAACGATGTCCCCAATATAAAGAGTCGCATACTTTGGCAAAGAGTAAATAGTCTTCACTGGCAAGAAATGTGTAGACTTGGTGAGGCAATCTATGATGACCCAAATAGCATTACAGCCCCGTGGTGAGTTCGATAACCCGATGACGAAGTCCATGGTGATGTGCTCTAACTTTCATTCCGGTATCAGTAGAGGTTGTAGTAGTCCACTTGGCCTTTGATGTTCTACTTTGACTTGTTGACACCGTAAGTATTGTGACATGAACTTGGCTATCTCCTTCTTTATTCCTGGCCACCAAAATGTTTCCCTCAAATATTGATACATTTTTGTGCCTCCTAGATGCAAAATGAACTTCGTGTTATGAGTTTCCTCTAAACTCACCTCTTGATCTCAGGTATATCTAGAATGCATAAGCGGTGTCTAAACTTTAAGGATCCATTTTGCAATGTGAAGTCAAGTTTCGGATTCGTTCCCATCACTTCATAAATCTTCCTCAGGTAGGGGTCTTCAGGTTGTTGTTTCACAACTTCAATCAATGTCGGTTGAGCGACCATGGCGGTAAGCATCATATTCGTACCTGGTGTGATGATTTCAATCTCCTATCTCTCCAAGTCAATAAGCAACAGTTGTTGCGACATAACAATGCATGCTAGGTTGGCAGTAGATTTTTGGCTCAAGGCATCGGCCACCATTTTGTCCTTGCCCGAATGATACTGAATGAGAATATCATAGTCTTTGATCAATTCAAGCCATCTTCTCTATCTCATGTTCAGCTCCTTCTGTATGAAAAGATACTTCAAACTCTTATGGTCTATGAAGACTTCGCATGTGATTCCATACAAATAGTGATGCCAAATCTTCAATGCAAACACCACCATTACTAACTCGAGATCATGTGTCGAATAGTTATTTTCATATGGTATCAACTGTCATGAGGCATAAGCAATCACCTTTCCTTGCTGCATCAAAACACATCCTTGTCCTTTATGTGTAGCATCGCTGTAGATGACAAATCTGTCAGTTTTGGAAGGTAGCGCTAGAATCGGTGCGGACACCAATTGGTTCTTCAATTCCTGGAAACTCTGTTCCCTCTTTTCATTCCATTCAAATGGTGTGTTCTCTCAGGTGAGCATGTCAACGGAGTTGCAATCTTAGAGTAGTCCTTCACAAATCTTCGGTAGTACCCAGCTAAGCCCATGAAGCTTCTAACTTCAGTCACGTTCATTAGTCTCAGGCAATTCACAATGGCTTCAACCTTGTGAGGATAATAAACACTCCATCCATGCTGATGATGTGACCCAAAAATGCCACACTCGATAGCCAAAATTCACACTTTTTCAGCTTAGCATACGATTTTCTATCTCGTAGAGTCTGAAGAGCCAACCTCAAGTGGTGCTCATATTCTACGAGACTTTTAAAATACACCAAAATATCATCAATGAATACAATAACAAAATCATCAAGAAAGGGTATGAAAACCTGATTTATTAATTCCATAAATGTGGCAGGCACGTTGGTGGCTCCAAATGGCATGACTAAGGACTTATAGTGACCATATCTAGTTTGAAAAGTCGTCTTCTCCATATCACTTGCTTTAACCTTCTGTTGGTGATAACCCGACCTTATATCAATATTTGAAAACACCTAAGCGCTCTAAAGCTGATCAAATTAATCATCTACTCTCAACAATGGATACTTGTTCTTGATGATGACCTTGTTCAGTTCCCGATTATCGATACATAATCTCATGGTTCCATCTTTCTTCTTCACAAATAGCACTAGAGCACCCCAAGATGACACACTAGGATGAATGAAACCCTTTTCTAGCAAGTCTTGGAGTTCATCCTTTTAACTCCTTCAACTCTAGAGGGGACATATGATAAGGAGCCTTAGAAATGGGTCTAGTACCTATATTAAAATCAATATTAAACTCAATTTTTTGATCCACTAAGGAACTAGGGAAATCATTGGGGAAGACATCGAGAAATTTCCAAACAACATGGATATCTTCCAAGGATGGTGGGAAAACATGTACGTCAACAATGCTACATAAGAAGGCACGATTCCCTTTTTGGATTAAATGACATGCTTGCATGGACAAAATGAGATTGAGAGAAGACACAATGAACTCCCTCAAATACAAGTCCTGGATGGGCAAAAGAATGAAACACAACTCGTTTAAATTCGCAATCAATGATAGCATGATGAGAGGATAATCAATCCATTCCTAAGATGACATCAAAGACGTGCTTGTCTAAAGGTATAAGATTCACAAACATGAGTATGTCATTAGTAAGAGTTCACAAGAATTGTAAATCTTATCACATACTATGGAATCTCTTAATGGAAAAGATACGGATAAAACATAATTGAGAGATTTCGAAGATGTATGCAAGTGTTAAGCAAAGAGATATGAGACAAATGCATGTGTGAAACCGAAATCAATAAGGATATAGGCAGGTCGACCATAGATGGGAAGTATAATTGACACTACAAAGTCGGTGGCAGGGGTGTTTCCCAAAATAAGTGTGAAAGCTCGGCCTTACCGCGTCTGATCCTCTCTCTTACCAACTATAGGCTATTGTACTGATGTCGAAGCCGAGGCACCAAATCCTTGCACTTTACCCATATTCGGACAATCCTTTACTTGGTGCCGAACTTAGCCACACCCATAGCAAGCTTTGCTTCCATAATAACATGGATCTCGTTGCTTCTTCTAACAAATAGGACATGTTGGTGCTTCATTGACTGTACCGCCTCCTCGACTCATGGTATTCCCTCGTGGGGTAGATGAATTCCTTCTAGAATATCCTAAACTCAGCCGCTTTGAACCTTACCCTTTGCCTTGGTCACTTCTCTCCCTCTTCTTATGCTTCTTTTGATATTGTGTAATCTTATCATTTGCCCTTTCAGCGATCACAGCCTGTTGCACAAGTTCTTAATAGGTTTCAAGTCACAAGATGACCACCTTGTTATGGATGTTCCACCATAATCCTATCTAAAACTTCCTTGCCTTGCAAGTCTCTAATGACACTATTTATGGAGCGTATCATGATAGCTCCGTGAATTTGCTATTGTATCCCACCACAATCATATCTCCTTCAGTCAAGGTAAGGAACTTGGTGGTTTTCTGATCCCTAACAGTCTCAAAGAAATATTTCTCATTGAACACTTCAAAAAATCTAGGCCATAACCATAGTGGCTCCGTCCTCTTCTTCAGAGTCCACTAAACTAGTGAGGCACCATCAAAAGTAAAGGTGGCAAAGTTCACCTTTTGTTCTTTTGTACAGGGTAGTACATCAAACACTCCAATCCCCAAAAGCCAAGACTCTGTGGCCATGGGATTGGGAGTTCTTAGGAAAGTTAGGGGTTTTAGTAAATGGAATTGCTTAATGATGGTGTGTGCCACTACTTCCACTCTTGGTACTAGTGCTACAGACGACTGTGGTACATTGGTAGTATTATTATATGCAACTTGGGCCACTTAGACAAGCCCGGCTAAGATCCTTTCTATGTGATCCATTCGGTCCTCGGGCGATCTAGCACCTCTACGACCTCTTCCTTTAGGCGGTGTAACTAGTTATATGTATACAAACGAACGGTTAAGCACTTAGTACATATGATACACCTTGGCACGTCATCATATATATAGCATATATATACATGTAGTATATATTCAAGTTAAACTTAGAATTCTATCTAAACAAGACTCAATCTTACGGCGTCAAATTATAATTCTAATACCACGATGTCACGCCCCATAATCAGGCCTATGCAGATTTAAGGTGCATGACCGACCAGTAGTTTGGCTACCCAAGGCCGTGTTTTGTAATCCGATTGAACACCTGTGCATAATCATTTACAATGATACGTAATTTCCGAAGTGAAATTATAAACTTAAAATAATACATGTGTCAAATATGGCAAAGATGTGCCTAAACAAAACCAAACATGTCATATGGGCCTATTCTAGGCCGCCGTAATTATATATCATTTATAAGTGGTTTACAAAACATCATAGGGTCCAGCCTTAAATAACACATTACATAAAAAAAAGTGCTCGTGAGTCGTACATCAAACATCCATATAAAGGGCCTCCTCCTGGGGCCTCCAGGTTTGGCTACTTGAAAATATTTTACAAAAAGTAAGCTATATGCTTAGTAAATAATAATGATGCATGAGCGTAAAATACCATGGACTAGCATTCATATCTAACGTATAAAATAATAAAAAAAAAACCATTTATGACATAAGCTTTCATATTAAAACATTTTCTCATTTCAAATTATAGTATCATAAAAGTGAAATGACCGTAACATTGATCCATGTCAAAGCATAGCATAACCTTTTCATATGGCATCAAAACATATCATATCCCATTGATCAAAATCATATGTGCACTTTAACTCCACATCAGAGAAAAGCTCAGCATCAGCAATCTTAAAGGTCACACAACATAGTGGCTTAAAGCTAAGTAACGTCTTCCAACATGGTGAAAGATTATTTCAGGTCCCCATCGTAGGACAACATAATTGCTAGTTTATTGTCTCACCCTAAAAAACCTCGAATTGGTGCTAATACTTTCAAAATCATGCATCTCGTTTATTAAAACATCCTAGTCCATGGGTTTCAATTCATATCATAAGCAAACCTTCATATGCATTTCAAAACATGATATTTATACTTGAACATAATCATTGATGCATTGAAAGTAGTAGAAAACAATACATAAATGTATTTAAACTTTAAAGCATTTTGAAAATATTAGGTTTTGCTCATGGCATGTCATTATGCACCTCTAATCTTGAGGGTTGTGCTTAATAAATGTATTCCTACATGTAAAACACATAAGAGGGTCAAACACATTGACTTTAAGCTTTAAATCGAAGAAAAGATAAGTAAACTCATAAAGAAGGTGTGTTGAAGTGTTAAAACCAAGGGATAAAAGGATTAGTATAATTGATGAAAATGGTAGACACTTCAGACAAAAGAGTCAACTCATTTGGCGAAGGGGTGGACACTTTTGTTGGCAAAGTGAAACTTTGAACTCTCTAGATAAAAGGGTCAACTCATTAGGCAAAGGGGTCGACTCTTTTGCTGGAAAAGTGAAACTGATCTCTCTGGATAAAAGAATCGACTCATATGCCAAAGGAGTCGACTATTTTCTAGCAAAAATAAAAACCCAAAAATTTTGAAAATCCCTAAATCGCACTTAACTCAAGACCAAATTCAATAGAAACTCTTCCAATGCTTCTAGGGTCTAAAGCTTGATCCAAGAAGACCACAATAACCCAAAATGGAACACTTTAAACAAGAAAATCAAAGGGGTCTAGATTTCAAACTCCAATATATACAAAAATGGGGGTTTTCAACACACAACTCCAAATCCACTAACATATGCTTTCAAAGCCTCAAAACCTAACCAAATGGGACTCAAAAGAGTCTCCAATTACAACATAACACATATTTACACATATACAAGAGGTTAGGGTTCCTCCCTTTCTTTTAAGCTTTCTCAAGCTTTAACAATGGCTTCTATAGCTGAGTTCGAGCTCTCCAAGCTTCCTTCTTCCTCTTGATCTCCTCTTTTCTTCTTCTTCTTCTTCTTCTTCTTCTTCTTCTTCTTCTCTCTCTCTCTCTCTCTCTCTCTCTCTCTCTCTCTCTCTCTCTAAGGTAAAAGTGCACAAGCAGGTTTTGTGTGTGTGGTGCGTACGCGTATATATATAAATATCTATTAAAAGACTCCTATGGAAAATAATCTCATGATTCTCACACATAACACTTACATTACCATAAATGGTCAACTTGACTTCAAGGACATAATAAAATAATGCAAAATTTTAGAAAATCATATTAAATTAAAAAATGAAGATTCAGAACATCACACAAAGGACACTTAAGTTTTGTGGAAGGGGAATGACCTACCCAACCACGGGCTTCCACTACACAAGCGCACGCCCTGCCTCGGCCCGAACAAAGATCAAAATGCAAACTTGGTCTTAACTTTTTTAGTCAAATTTGAACTTAAATATTTGAATTGAATAGTCGTGTCAGCTAGGAAGATAGCGTTTGGATGGTAACTTTTTGGAATAGACACTTGATGTCTATATATAGACTAAGCATTTTGCAATTCAATCACTTCTTTTTTCCAGAATTTTTACATTACATTAAGAGAGTACAACATTGTTTGGTTTGTCAAGCACACATTGCAGTGCTTCATCTGTGAGAGTTGTAGGTCATTGTATTTTGGGCGATAGACATTCATTCATCCATAAGAATCACTATGGGGGCAAATTATGTTTTTAAGGACATTGTTGAACGCTAGTCTTGATCATTCTGCTAATATTATTTTTATAGCTCTGTAAGTTTATATTCTATAATTTTGTGTAATCTAGATTTAGCAAGTTAGTACTAATGTTTTTTGCAAGTTTATTTTTTTATATTCTGCTAGTCAGTGTATTGATTTTTTGCAAACTGATTTTCTGATTTACTGCAAGTTAATATGTTGATTATCTCTTTATAGTAGAATTCTTTTCATTACTATATACTGACTGTATTTCTGTAAATACTTTGTCTCTGTCCTCTTTGAGGTTCTGTGCATGAAACTTATACAGTTAATTTATATGTTTCAATCTAAAAGTAATTTTTTTTTCAAAACCTTGGGTTTTAGCGATATGGGATAAGTAGAGACCCATTCTTACTATACTAATGGACCCGTTTGGTCATGTTTACTCAACCACTAGTGTTGGATTGTCTAGTGTTTTCCATAGTGTATTTTAGTTGTTTTGAAATTTTAGAAATAATATAATTGCATAATTGTTTGAGTAGAATAATCATGTGTTATTATGCATCATTGCAGTACATAAGTTTATTTTAGTTAAATTTATTTTTCATGGAAGTACTATTATTATTTATAAAATCACATCTTCTGCTTATATTGTTGAGTTTTTGAATGTATGATAAGATAGATTATGACATATTAATTATGATACTTTGCATAGATTTATTAATTTGGCTTTATTGACTAAATCTTATATTGACTCTAATCATAAATGCCTTTTATGGAGTCGAAATTAACTAGAACTCCATTCAATTCTATTCAGAGAAGTATTGAACCTTCAGAACTAATTTATAGAGATATTTGTGATTTGAAATTTGTTTAAACTAGAAGAGATAAAAAGTACTTTATTACTTTTATTGATGATTATATTAGATGTTGTTATGTGTATGCTAAGAAATAAAGATGAAGCATTGGAAATGTTTATACAATACAAGAATGAGGTTTAGAACTAACTTAGCAAGTGAATTAAAGTGTTGAGAAATGATAAAGGTGTTGAATATGAAGAACCATTTGCTCAGTTGTATTCTAAACAAGTACTATTAATCATACTATTGCACCTTAGTCACCACAGCAAAAAATGATTGCTGAATATAAAACAAAACTCTAGAAGAAATAATGTATGCTATGTTGATAAGTTTTGAATGACCCCAGAATTTGTGGAGGGGAAGCATTGATTTTCATAAATTATGTTTCCAGTAGGTACCCCACAAGAAAATGGGTAAAACACTTTATGAATTATGAAAAGGTCGAGCACCTACTAGTACATTCTTAAAAGTGTGGGGGTGTTTGGCAAATGTGATAGTTTCTATTCCTAAAAGGGAAAAAATAGAACCTAAAATCATTAATTGTAGATTCATTGGTTATGCTAATAACAATAGTGCATATCACTTTGTAATTCATAAGTCTGAAAATCCAAATGTTCATGTGAATACCATTATTGAGTTTAAGAATGTTTACTTGAGAAAATATTACCCGTTAAACCTGCACAAGAATCTAGTTCTCTTAAAAGAACTTATGATACAGCAATTAAGCAAGACCTAGAGTCTTGGAGAAAGGAAATAAGGATAAACCTAGACGCAGTAAGATGCTGTTGCCATGTTGCATAATCTTACAATACATCAAATGGACATTAAATTGCATTCTTGAATGGTGATTTAAATACAAAGATTTATATGAAATAATAAGAAGGATTTATTGTTCCATGACAAGAGAGAAAAGTATGCAAACTTATTAAGTCACTTAATGTATTAAAGCAAACAACAAAGCAATGGCATAAGAAGTTTGACGGTGCTATAATGTCAAATGGATTAAAAAATAGTGAGTGTAACAAATACGTCTATGTGAAGGATACTATAAATTGATATATCATTATTTGTCTTTATGGATGATATGATCATAATAGATAAAAAAAAAATAATCATAGCATTAAAAATACTAAAACAATATTGAATTATAAGTTCAACATGAATGATTTTTGTGTTGCAGATGTTGTACTTCATATAAAGATCACCAAAACATCTTATGGATATGCTTTATTACAATCACATTATATCAAGAAGATAGTCAATAAATTTAATAAGTTTGATAGCAATCTAGCAAGAACAATTGTAGATGTGAATCTTCATCTCACAAATAATATTAGAAATTGCATATGTCAGTTGGAATATTCTTGAATAATTGGCAGTTAATGGATGTTATGAATTGCACTCGTCCATATATCACATACTCAGTTAGTAAATTGAGTAGACATACAACTAACTCAAGGTACTTAGATATAGTTAGGATACTTAGATATTTGGGATACACCTTGAACTATAGGTTGCACTACATGAGATATCCAACCATCCTTGAGACGTACAGTGATATTAACTAGATATTCAATACTAAAGATTGTAAATCCACAAGTTGACATATCTTTACCTTTGCAAATGCAGCTATGTTTTAGAAATTCTCTAAACAAACTTGTGTAGCCAGATCTGCAGTGGAATATGAATTGATTACTTTAGATAAAGCAAGTGAAAATTTTAAGTAGTTTTGTAATTTCCAAAGAATATTCTCATGTGCCCAAAATCTATGTTCGCTATTTATATACATTGCGATACTCAATCAGCAATAGGAAAGGCTTAGAATAATATTTATGATGAAAAGTCACGACATATATATTGTTATAGACAAAATACTGTATAGCAATTACTTTTGAATGATATTATATCTATTGCTCATGTAAAGTTAAAGGATAATACTACAGATTCGCTTACTAAAGACTTGACAATCATTAGAGATCCAAACATGGTCTTAACTTTTTGCACCAAATTTAGATTTAAATATTTAAATTGAAAAGTTATGACCATTGGAAGGCACTTTTAAGCTGGTAACTTTTTACAACAAACACTTGATGTCTATATATACATTGAGTATTTCGTATTTCAATCACTTCATTTTTTATTTTATTTTTCTGAATTTTACATTACATGAAAGGAGTACAACATTGTTTGGTTCGTCAGGCATAAAGATTGCAATGTTTCTTTTGGGTGAGTTGCAAATTATTGTATCATGGGAGATAGACATCCATTCATCCATAAGCATCCATGTGTGGGGTGAATTATGTCTTAAGAACATGGTGTCAAAAACTAGTCTTGATCATTTTTATAATCTTCTTTCTGCAGTTCTGTAAGTTTACATTATGAAGTTCTGTGCATTCCATATTCAACAAATTAATACTGACTGTTCCTGCAAGTTATTTTTATGATATTTTGCAAGTGGAAAAGCCATAATTTCATTTTGCGTAGTGTTTCAAACTAGGAGCAACATGTTCTAGTTTGGATGAAATGCGGTTATATATTTGTTACACTTGGTTGATTGTTGCATATCTCGCACATACATGGGCCGTGCCCTTTTTTGCCACTTTTTACTAATTTATTTTAGGGTAAATTGCACTAACATCCCATGAAGTTTGGGAATCACGCACCTAAACTCCCTTTGTTTCAAAAGTATGCAGAAGCTCCCTTTGTCCTTAATGGAGCATTACTTAACCTGTGTAATTTGGTCAAATCTCTTTCAACCCACTCTCAAACTTCCTAAGGGGTACTTTAGGAATGGTAATCTCACCTCACTAGATGCAAACTCATGCCATCTTGAATCCCAATTCTACTAAATTTCTCTCACCCAATTCTATGTAATGTTTTGAAATCCAAACTGTTGAGCGAACAAGAAAAGAGACTGGGTCACGGGTTAGTGGTTCAACCGGCAGGTCAATCGGAATCAAACTGGTAATGAACCGTGGCATCATAAATAAATATATAAATACAAATAAATATATTAAGTAAAAAATTTACCTCATAAAAATAACTTTTGAACATTTATTATTTTCTTAACTTTTTTTCTTTCATTATATTCTCTTACTTTTTCCACAAATTCAAGATGCAAAGATAGCCTCTCTTAGATCAATGAGGTAAAATATAATTTATTGAAAATTTTGGTAGCAGAAATCACTAATAATTTTCATGATGTCAATTTTAACAACTTAAAAATAAAAACAGTAGTTTTATACAGCCATAAATTTTACATTATTAGGACAATTGGTTTTTTTTTTAAATGAGCAAGAGTGGTATTTTATGACAAGTAGTGGTATTTTAAATTATAAATAAATAACACATCTATCAAAATTAAAAACTGCAACAAAATTCTAAATTTTCTTATATTATTTTAATATTTTTCTTTAGATCTAAATAACATGTAACTACATTGATAATTACTCATGATCAAGCAAGGCCACTAGGGCTGAAGAAAGCAACTACTCTCTAAGCACATCACCAAGTAGTCTACAACCATGTTCTTTTTTATTTTTTCCATCATTAGTACTACAATCACTTTTACCCAAAAAATATAGTATTGATTAAAAAAAACAAACAATGAGTAGAATTGTACTGAAATTCCATAATAATTGTACAGAAGTCAGGCATATTTAAGTTACTAGTTGAATGACTATCAAAATTTTGAAATCTAAAATGGATTTGATTCCTGAACCCAATAGCATATCTAATTATTCAAGTATCCCAATTGTAAAACTTCAATATAATTACTTTATGTTCTTGCCAAGAAAACTCAGTAATAGAAACACTGGAGAATAAATTCTTTCGTCATGTTCCCAAACATAGGAAACCACGTCTTATTTCCTCAACAAAGCCCACTTTAGCACAGTTACTACCTCTTTCAATAATCCTACATTTTCTCCACAATCGAACACAGTATCATCAGACGAAAAAAAGATCAAATACCTTTGGAGGGAGGGAGGGAGAGAGAGAGAGAGTTATATTGCAAATATCTAGAGATCTATTCGACAACAACAATACTAGCCTTTGTAGATCTAAAAAACTAGAGAATAGAGAGAGGCCTAACCACACCGTTGCTGGTTCTTCCTTAAAGCTTTTCATCTCTTCTTTATACTGTATCTAGAGCTATTTTGCTTACTACAATGGAGGGAACGATGGGAGGGAGGAGGCTGCTGAAGCCTGAAAGCAGAAACTAAGTCTCTGTTTGGTTACAGTTTAGGTTTTTGTTTTCTTTTTTTTGTTTATTGAAATTCAACGAAACCTCGTTTGGCAGATTGGTTCCAAAAATTGTTTTTGTTGAAACCGCATTTGGTAAGCCGGTTCCAGAACTTGTTTTCAGAAAATTTTACAGAAAACACCCCAGTTTTGAAAACCATTAAAAAGGTTTTTTTTTTGAGTTTTCGGAATTTTTTTCATACGAAAATGAAAACGACAGTATCTTCGATGGTCCCATTTTTTTGTTTTCAAGAATAAGAAAAACAAGCAGTCCCAAGATTTTTTTGGTTCTGAGAACACAAAAAACAAAATTGAAAACTAGAACTGAGAACGGTACCAAAAAAAGACTGACTTTCCCTATTTTTTTTTTTGCCCTTTTCTATATTGCTCAAATCAGCCAGTTCCACCTGCTGCGCCTCGATTTTTCACACTTGGAAAAACATACAAGTGAGAAAAACACGGTACTCTCTCGTTAGAACTCATCCTCCTAAAAGGGCGAGTGCGACTAGGTTTGAACTAGAAATTGATTTGAATAAGGGCTTTTAGAAAAGTTTGGAGTCGCCACCTAACTTTGTTAAAGTGAGTTAAGTCACCTAAAACTAAGTACAATTCAAATATTAAACTTAGGGTTTTTGAAAAGGTTTTTGAAAACTTCCTCAAGAGAGGGTTTCTGGAGGAAAAAAAAAAAAAAGAAGGTTATTTGGCAACCTTTGGAAAGATTTAAGCCCTTTTTGAAAAATAACTCTATTTTTTGTCTCTAAAAACAGTGATTCTAAGTTCGGAGATTGGTTACGTATAGGGAAGATGCACTAGGCTATCACCCTATACCGCCCTTGCGGTACCTACATGTTTATTCAACCTAGGTTCACTCAATTAGAATCTTCGATTATTCAATGTCCAATACTATCCACTGTGAAAATAATTATATGATGCATGATATGCAAGTGCATAAAAAGAATTTGAAGAGAAATTTTAAAAAAAGGAATTGAAATTTTGAAAAAGATTATGAAATTGGAAACTTGAAAAAGGTTGTAGAATTGGAGACTTGAAAAATGTTGTGAAATTAAAAATTTGAAACAAATTGTGGAATTGAAAATTTGAAACAGGTTATGACCGCACCCATGAAGGTTGTCTACGTATCCCTTTATTAGGAATCAGGTTAGTTGTTGTTACGACTAGGAGTTTGATTGAAAATAGACACTTTGAGATCTTGTTTGATTTGAAAGACACTTTGGGGTCTTGTTTGATTTGATAGACATTTTGGGGTCTTTGAAATGTTGGACTTGAAAAGGGTTAGATTTGAACTTTGAATAGAAGATTTGAAATTAAATTTGGAATTGATTTTGATTTGAAATTGAACTTGAGGATTTGAAATTGAGCTTTGATTTGAAATTGAACTTGGTCTTGATTTGGAAAAATTGAGTTGAGCTTTGAAATCATCTTGACCTAGACTGCAGTTTGAAAACTACCTTGGTTTAGAAAAGAGTTTTTAGAAAAGAGTTAAAACTTTTTAACTTTAGGGTTAGGGTTGAACTAGGGTTTAGGCATCCTAGGGCTTAGGTAACCTAGGGTTCAAGCATGCACTTGAAATAGAAAGCTTTGATTCTAGAAAGCTTTGATTTTAGGAAGTTTTGAATTAGGAAGGTTCCAAATTAGGAAAGTTTTGAATTAGGAAGGTTCCAAATTAGGAAAGTTTTGAATTATGAAAATTTTGAATTATGAAATTTTCCTTTTTAAGAAATAGTTGATTTTGGAAATATTTGAATTTGGAAAAGTTTGATTTTAGAAATATTTGAACTTAGAAAGATTTGAAATTTGGAAAGATTTAGAAGTTTGAAATTAAGAAATATTTGAATTTAAGAAAGATTGAATTAGGAAATATTAGAATTAGGGAAGATTTGAGTTCTATTTCTTAAAGTTGAAGATTGAATTTTATTTTCCAATATAGATTTGATTTTGTTTCCAAAATTGGAGGATTTGATTTGGCTTCCTAAATTGGAAGATTTGATTTGACATAGAATTGGAAAAGTCGAGTTTTGAAAATCTTGGATTTGGAAATCTATGATCTGGTGTAGAAAAAGAGTTTTGGAAATCCATAATTTGAGACAAAATAGAAAGTCATGATTTTAATAAAGGAATTAGGATTTCCTAATCATAGATTCTAGGGCTTGACTTGGACTTCAAGACAAAAAAATTTTGGAAAGTAGATCTCTTAAAAGAGTTTTTAGGAAGTAGACTTGCAAAACTATTTGGAAAGAGGTTTGAATATGAACTTTTACAAATCTCTTGAATATCTCACTTTCCTAAAATGATTCTAATCATGAAAAGATTAGAACCATTCTAGAATTGTGATTTTGATAACAACTAGGATTTGAAATATGGACTATAATGATCACATTGAATATATCACTTTCCTAAAACAACCATAACCATGGTATGGCTAGAATCATCTTAAGATTGTGGTTTTGACGAATATAATTTGGGGTTTACACACAAAATTTGGACCTTTGATGGTCACATTAAATATAACACTTTTCTAAAACAACCCTAACCATGGAATGGCTAGAATCATCCTGGAGTGTGATTTTGAAAACAAGTTTGAAAGAACGAGATTTTGAATGCAAGTTTTGAAAGAGAACTTTGATGGAAGTTTGAAAACAATTTTGAATGCAACTTTAAAGACAATGTATGAACATGATAACCACAATGTAATAGGGTTGTGAATATATAAGGTTAAGCTTCACCACATAATCAAGGGGGCCGAACCCACACCATCTAAGGTTGAACTAGAAGAAAGCCCCCAGCACTGTGACCTTCAACAGTCCTTCCTAAACATAAATAGAGGAGTCCTTTTGTTTCAAGCATGCAAGAAGAGGAGGTAGAAAATGGAAATTAAAATAGAAGAAAACCCAAGTAGGTTAGGAGAGAGAAGAGAGACAGGGATCACATAAAAGTAAATAGAAAACCAATCTCGTATTCTTCTTGTTTTGATTGCTTTGTTTACTTTACTTGACTTGAACTTTGAAAGCTTTGAAGATACAACATTTGATCTTTAATGGATGCTTGGAGGCTTGTGTTTGAGTGTATAAGGTGTATAGAGGCTAGAGTTTGAGTGTATGCAGGCTAGGGCTTGAAGAGGCTTGAGAGATTTAGGGTTTTAGGGAACTTCGAGCTCTATTTTCAGAGAGATAGAGTATCTAGACTGAGTTTGCAGACCCTTTTTATGCAAATGAAGGGTCTATATTTATAGACAATTAAAACAGGAACTGGCAGCTGCTATAGTGGCACTAGTGAAAATTTAACCTTGGCGCCACTAGGCCATTTATTGGCTTGTAGTGGGGGCAGCCACTTAGGAAGTTTTTAAGGCAACAAGAAATATATCATTTGACTGTTGGGACGCAAGGCAAAAGATTTGGGCTCCTATCCTAGTGACTACCATGCAATTTTTGACTTGGCTTTATTAGGAGTGACTCCGAAAGGTCCAGGAATGATCCGGAAGGCCGGGGATGAACAGGAACCCTTGAAAGAGTGTCCCGGAGGTAACGAACTTAAGAAACCATGCCAGAATATTTGAAAAGGTTGACTGGCCCACCAGGGGTAAATCGGTCATTTAAACCAGGAAAACAACGGAATGGACCCAAAGTGACTTATGAGAAGGCTTGAAGGTTGGAAAAACTATCAAGAGTATTCCAAGGGGTTGCCGATGTGGTTGGAAAAAGCAACTGGCCCTTTAGGGGCAAAACTGTCATTTTGCACCGAGCTTGCCAAAATACTCGGAATGGTCTAGAAGGATACTAAAAGGTTGGGAATACTGTTAGAAGCATTCCTAGAAAATAACCGGTTTGATACCCAAAGCTAGTGTGGTTCCTGAAGGCAATCGGATGCTCAAGGGTAAAATGGTCATTTGGACTAGATGGTCTCGGAATTAATCCAGAACCTACTAGAAGGCACTTGAACATGCCGAATTGCTTTTGGGAAAATCTTGAAAGGGTGGACTTATCACTCTGAGGACTTAGGTACTTTCTCGAGAAGCGTGCTAGAAGGTCCCAATGGGTAGTTTGGTCATTTTTTACCCCAATGGGCTAGCAGGCACTGGTGTTGACTTGGGTTTTAAGTGTTTAGTCACTCTAATAGTGTGTAATGAGTTGGTTTCTAAAGGTATGCCTTCATTCGGTAAACGTGTCATGGCCAATAGGCGTGTTCAGTCCCTTGACATAGGGGGTTTATTGGCAATTCTCAATGTCGACCTGTTTGCGAGTGTTTCTGTCACTCTGACGGTTACGCTGTTTGTGAGTGTTTCTATCATTTTGATAGTGTGCGTTCATTTCAAAGATTGCCTGATCTCGGGAAGTTGCTGGATGGTCTTATCGTCTGAGCGATCAACTTTCTCGAAAGACGTGCTAGATAGTGGACATTCTACATTGGCGGGCTAGCAAGCGCCAAAAGTGAACCGTTCTACCATCTCTAGAACTTGGGTTCCATCTTGATTGACACGGTTTGAAGGGTCTTATCGTTCTGAGGAGTTTTCTCAGTAAACGTGTTGGACTAGATGGACTTACCGTTTGAGGGATCAACTTTCTCGAAAGACGTGCCAAATTGAGTTTGATTGGTCTGGACTGGAATTGAGATTGAAATATAGACTTATTGTCTTTAAAAAGACGTGCCAACTAGAATTTGACTGAGCAATGTCCCAAGGACATTTTGATCATTTTGCCTCTATTGGGCTCAACGGGCCCGTTAAGTGATTGATTGACTGGATTGAGTCTGGAAAACTGGTTTGAGCTTGAATGTGTCTGCGTTGGTTGAATGTGAGTCCGGTTGGGCCGAAGATTGCCGAGCGGGCAAAGATAGGGTACTTACACCATCGAATTGTGAATGGTTTACATGGGTCATTGGTTCAACTGCGGTTTTTTACGATTTTCACAATCTAGGCCGATTTTTCTAATAGACTGGGTTTAAGGGTTTAACAAGATCGTTACCTAGTCCGTTGACGGTTCAACCTGTCGGTCTGGTCTACTTTTCAAAACAATGATTCTATGTTCTATGAAATCTCTTTCCCTCTCTAATCGGCATTGCACCACTACATCCCCACCACTCACCAGCTAAACCTACCACTGGTACACCCCCCCTCCCAACAAAAAAAAGCTATTATGGAATGAATTTGGCCCTTGTCAAACCTATCCACTTTTAGCGGCTGAACGAAAACATCTGTAGTGGCCGTTATGCCTGTTACCCAAGTGTAACAGCCCTATTTACACATGAATATATCGAACAACTTTTCTTATTTTGCTTTTACAGAAATTTGGGTCAATTTTAGTTTTTTGTTCTCGGTGCTTTTGTGCATGTATTCTTTGTGTTGGTTTTTTATTCTGAGGATAAAAACTTGAGTTAGGGAAATAGAAATTTATTTGCTTTTGTTGTCTTCTTTCCTTAGCTACTGAATAGATCATTTTCAGTTGTTTGGTTGGCAGGGAAATTGAGGGGAAAAAATGGAAACAAAAAAATTGAAGTATTTCATTCATCTAATATTTTGTTCCTAGCTCTGTCAAATTTCAGTTATGTTATATTATACTTCTCGAATGAGGTGTTATTTTTTTTTTACTTTCTTTGTTTCTCATATATGTTTCCATCTGAGAGAGAGAGAGAGAATAATCTATGTATGTTGAAATTTCTATGAAAGAAGAGAACGTACATTATATATCACACTAGAGTGTTGTACAAGAAACAATAAAATAGGAAAGCATGAAGTAGGGAAATTAAACCCTAGAGAATGAATCTAACATATCCACACTATATACACTAACACCACCTACGCAGATTAATCTAACCGTCCCAATTGGCATACATTTTGCTGTGATGTTGGGCTAAAAATAAATTCTGAACGGTCCTTAATTGAGCCCATATTCAATGGATTTTTGGACTAGGACATAGCCACCACTACAAAATAATTTAGCATGCGCTTTAGATTTGTTATCACATAAATGCAGACATATTCCTTCATGGAAAAATTGTGAGGAGGAATGGAGATATATTAATGAGTAATGCTATATACAATCTTATTTTTCAATCCCTTTGCTAACTCCTAGACAACACTGTAAAACCCACGTTAATAAATTCATGTAAGACCCATTCACTTATGCCTAAGAGATAAAAAAATAAATTTAAAAAAAAAATTACATGGAAAAGTGTACTAAAAGCGATAATTTTTGTTTGAGATGGGAACGAGTTGGACGGTTGGAGACAGAAAGAATGCCAGAGGTTTATTGAGATCTTAGATGAACATGTTAACTAAGAGAGAGAGAGAGAGAACATTCCGTTATGCTCCCTTTGTACAGTTTTTGGCTTCAATTGCACATTGCAAAGTTTTGGCTTCAATGGCACATCATCCTACCCTCGTCTAATCTATCACATCAGTAACGAAAGGGGCAGAGTGGGTTGGATGAAAAGGCTTGCTGAAATTTCTATATATACTAAAACAGTGCTTGCCAATATCGGACCATAACATGATTGGCCAGTGAGCTACATACATGTTCTGATGCAAAAGATCTCAGTCCACCTGCTGCAACCTCTTCAAAACACGTGCGAAAATTTACTTGTAATAAGCAGTATATTATGAGGCAACTGAAACGTGATGGAACTTCCAAGAATAGTTCACCTACATATAATGGCATAAAACTACACAGAAAGCTCTATTTCTATTAATGCTTAGCAAACATTCAAATTAACAGAGAGACCACACAGTTGTAAAAATGGTAACATATATAAGACTTTTAACTGCCAACATGAACCCGCATGTAGAATTTCTTGAGCTAGTTTTCATATCCTCCTCCAGGCGTTCTTCATTTTCAGCCTTGCACAAAAAAAAGATTAGCACATCATAATGACTTTGTCTACAAGCTCCCTAACGTTGCAAGTTCTTGTATATCAATTGACAATTCTGCAGAAGAGGCAATGAATACAGTTTTAGTGTGCTGTCAACCCATCCGTCACCCGCCCTCCCTTTTCTAGCTGATTTACCATCAAGAAAGTTTCTAATTCTAACCTCAAAATTAGTCCTTCAGAATAACACCTCGATCTGCATAGAAAGAAATAACCATATTAGTCATTTAATCAAAAATCAATCTCAAATCAATGTCTGAAATACACTTACCAATCGTCCTTCCTCACGAATCACAAAACAACATTCATGGACTAATTTGATTGGCTAGAAGTATGGTATAACCCCAACAGCCGACTTCCGTCAGTGAGCCACACCCGACAACAGAAAACCTATGGTCCACTCCTGTTTGGATGGGCTGCCCTCTTTAATCATGAAACTTGAGCATTCCTTTTAGTTTGTTGCATGAAACATGTTCCAATGTTTTATGAACATTCACATTACTTAACAAGGACATAGCCCACTTCCGTCAGTGAGCCACAGCTGACAACAGAGAACCTATGGTCCACTCCTGTTTGGATGGGCCACCGTCTTCAATCATGAAACTTAGCATTCCTTTTAGTTTGTTCCATGAAACATGTTGCAATGTTTTATGAACATTCACATTACTTAACAAATGGTTCCCAGTGGGCTCAATTTACAGTTCTAGACCATAATGTATAGAACCTTCAGAGAAGATCAGTATAATACTTATGGAATGCCTATAGTATTAACTGGTGTCAGTTACCAGGAAACTCTCCTCAGGAGGAAATTCGCTTCTAGAACGGAAATGAATCTCGCATATTATTTTGAGGGAAACTTCTAGAAAACATTTCTGAGATGTTTCAGCAACTCTAATAATAATTTAAAGAAAATTGTCATAAAACCTTAAAAATCTTTGTGGAAACTCCCCAGAAACACACTTCTCATAATTTCTAGTACTTTTCATGTTCTCAAATCCTATTTTAAAAGAATAACGTACAATTGATCTAACAAGTTTCTATAGATATTGTATAGTATTAGTATTTTAATTGATTAGGAAAGTATACTAATACTTTATATTGCTATTTTTAAGGTTCTCAATTAATTTTCATATAAGTATTCTATTTAATTTTACATCTCCTTGTGTTTCCCCTTTCCCATAATATTTTTAGGCCACGTTTCTATTTCTCACTTCCATTTTCCCAAATGGGCAACTATGGGATTTCCAACACAACCGCATAAACTGCAATCTATTAGATGACACTATTTCTTACATCTCAAATTCGTGATAGGTGTTCATCAAACTTGAGGTTCAAGTCTAGCGATCTTCACAATGTCAAGATGGAATGTATCTAACTTAGAAATGTATTTTGGCCAGGCAGACTTCATAAAAATCCACATTCAACACACTGTAAAAGCTCAAATGGAGTTCAAATTTGTGATCACCTCTATCAAAAGCTGAAAGGTTTCACACACTTGAGGTAAAAGTTGGAAATACCAGTAAAGAGTAGCCAAAATTTCTCATCTTCCTAGATTATGTGGTCTGCATCCTCATTTCTGGCTGCCCAGAACCATCCATGTATCCGACAGGATGACTTTCTATTGATTGTTGTGGAAATTGTAGCTGTTGTTGCTGCTGCTCCCGTTGCTGTTGCTGATATTGGTGCAGGAGGTGGTGGGGGTGGTGGTGGTGCAGCTGTTGATGCTGCTGCTGAGCAACACCATTAACATGCTGATGCGAGAAGCCCAGGTTTTGACTTGCTCTCCATCTCAGGTACTCAACAAGAAGTGAATTTGTACTGATTGCAATTCCAAACCCAGTGAACGAGGAAAGTAGCACTGACAGAATTGGATTTAAATTGAGCTGCACAATAGACAAGCATGTGAGGAATAAATTTTGCCTCCCCTGTCTGAAGCGGTAAACAGAATTTTCACAATCATATAGGATAAAGATCGTGAAAAAAGAAAAGCAGCCTGCTTACTACGGTATAAAAGATATGAGCAAACAGGATCACAATTGCAAACTGGAATGAAGCATAAGCCCATATGTAACTCTTGCTCACTGCCACCACCAGATGATGTTAGGTCTACTTGCTGCATTATCTCATAAGTTATGACAAAATGTTTCCTCATAAAAAGCAGTCAAATTTACAAGATAATGACCATGACAAGAAGCACTATGCAAAAACTTTTCAGTGTGATGCTTTATTTGAAAGGGTCGAGGATGGCAATGGAGCGGGTAAGGAATAGGCCTCCATCACCACCCTGAAATCAGACCAGACATGCAACAGGTTCTTGTAGTTGGCCCATCCAAACCCAGAGCTCTACCCAACTCCGCCAAAAACCGAAAAACAAAAAAAAAAGATGATGGACAGAGAATATGAAACAAAAGAAACAGAATATATTATATCAAAACAGATGTATACATGAAAAAACCTATGCTGGGGATGGGCAATGGCAACAGTGGCAAGAAACTCCAGAGAAGAGTTCGCATGGTGAGGGTAAAGTGAGTAGTTCAGGTGGGTGAAATAGCGGTGAAAGCAAGAGAAGAGAATCCTAAAATCAAGGGATTACATAGAGGGAAGCTTAATCAAGATCAAGGAACAAAATTTCCATTTTGTTTCCTCAAAACAGCCGACTCCTAAGAGACCGAAATGAAACACCAGTGGAGTAATAAAACACTATTATTTCTATCAAAACACACTGGAACATAGAAAAATGGACCAAAACACAACGCTATATACCAAAACAATAAGTTGTGTTAACTGGAATTTAAAACTTTTTAATGAATGTTGCACAATTTTCATTGACAAAAAGAAAAAAAGAAAAAAAAGACTGTATTTTACTATTTTAACATGTCACTTTTGAAATGTTTCCGAAACATCCTAAAACATTTCTGAAATACTTACATTTTTGAGCCAACCAAAACGACCTCTCAAAATGAAATTTTGATCATCGATTAAAACATGTTGAATAAAAGGGAAGGTCATTTATAATGTAAAATGTAAGAGGGTGGGGAGGCAGGTCTGCCTTAAATCAACTCCTTACTAAACCCTAGTTGTTTTTTATTCCCTCCCACAGACCCACCCTAATGTAAATATTAATCTCCCCAATTTCATCCCAGCAGGGTAGGGCAGGCTACCCAAAAAATGGGGTACACCATACACTGCAAAAATGATGCTTCAAACTGCATTGGGAGAAGTTCCATGATCTCTCCAGGAGCAGTTTTTAAGTTGAAAGATGGCTTCAATGAAGTGATTAGAAAATATATATATATATATATATATATATCTACAAAGAATGTGTTTTCACTTGAATGGAATGAGTGATAGCTCATCTCCCTAATAAACTGCTAAAAACAATATGTGAAGACGACTGCGATTCATGATTGCATAATAAACTAACACGGCAAATAAATGAGACGATATGAGTAGATGAAAGAAATAATAAATCTTACCCATGGTAGAAGCTATCATGGATGAAAGGAGACCTAAAACACAAGAGAAAGGTAAAGAAACGGCAAGAGCACGAGGTCCTAGATTAGACACCTGCTCCAATTAATATGCCAATCTCAAATCAAACTTTCTGAAAAATCATGAGCAAGACTGAAAGCATACTATATAAATGATGGAATGAAAAAAATAATTTGATGCACACAATTTACAAAATTAGGAAGCATGCAAATTGTAACTGTATGTGGCAACTTCTTAATCAAAATGCTGGCATTTTCCCTAGATTACTCATTGTTACTTGCTTAGCTCCCAAAAGAGTTTGACAAGATTGTTTTCCATTCAAACAAAAGATATTTATGCTTATAGGAAATGCTATAATATCAATCACCTCAAATGAATTTGATGGAGCTTGACGTAGTTAAGAACAAGTTGTCACACACACTCTCTCTCTCGTCCCTTTATTTATTGACTGGCATGTTGAGTTTCAAAGAGGAAATTTAATGACTCTAATCCCTTGAAAGGGTATCAATATCCTGTAGGCTTGATGCACACTCTCATATCAGTACCATTGAAGCACAAGACTTTCCTGTGAAATTCTTTTCCTTTTTTGGGGGGGTTGGGAGGAGAGGGGGTTGTAGATTACTGGGAAATGCTTAATGCCAGCAGGTGTAAACAATGCACTGACCAAAGACTTGGCAACATGTTGGACGATACATAGTGACAAGAAAAATGTAACTTAAACATTGACATATATGAATAAAAGACAATTACCAGAAGTTGCTCCAGAAAGCAAAAATATGCAAGCATGCTGACCATGACAAGAACGGGTACATCCTGCCAGACCCTGTCAAGCATGAAAAAAGCAAGACTCCTATATGAACTCCCCAAATCAATTCACCTTAAGATTATGTTCTAAAGCTAGAAATGATCTGGATATGTTACAAAATCAGAACTGCCAACTAACAGGACAGATTTTGTCAAGCTTCTGTTCAGGGTAGGCAATCACTGATCCTTAAGTCATATTTGACAATGTTAGCTTCATCGTATTACTGAAGTCTAATAACTAAACATGTACATAACATCTAAGAATACACTTTTTAGTTTTTAAGGAGGTGACCATAAGAGCAATGCCATTAATCAACTTCAATACTGTTTGACTAAATTAATACTTAGATACACTGCTTATGTTAAATGTGGGTGGGTTAGCTTGTCCCGTATTGATTAATAATGTCAAACATGGTTTAGTTTAGTACAATTTGGAAGTCTTAGAAAACCATTGAATCGGATCTTGGTCATTTCAGATTGAGGGCTTGTCAGAGGTTAGAGTGGGAAAGATTCTGGTACCTATGCCCCTGGAGCATTTTCTTAGAGATTTTAACTTGGCCACATGTAGGTGTTCAAGACCAACACAACTTTAATCAGTGAATGATACTTCTTGATTAGAAGTGTCCTACTATCTTGCTGATTAAGAAGTCATTTTGCAATCCTTGAGCCTTCCCTTTTTTAAAGTGGTTGTAGCTTTATAGCTTTTGCTTTGGTTGCCTTGTCAGTTTTATGGCCCTTGTTTTGTTGCTTGCAACCAGTGAAGGATTTCTCATCCTTCCTGTATATCATTGCCTTCATCCAAACAAACAAATAAATTGTAATAGCCCTTTACATTATATCCTTAATGTAGTTCATTAATATTTAATCTAAGTCACGTAGAAATCTTATTTGATTAGGTAACATGGAAGGAGATGCATTACGATCTCAACTTACTATTTGATAACATAAAAGGGATAATATGAATTTAGAATGAATCTTTAATGGGAAATTTTATATGGTAATTAGTATATTTTGTTTAAAAGAAGTAAATAAAAAGTCAGAAATAGGCTTTTGGTATGTAGAAATGTTGGGTAACCTATAGTTTATTTTATGCGTTAGTGTTACCTACGGTTAAAATGAATTTGGAGCTAAATAAAATTAGACTCCGATATAGATATAATTCAACATGTTGGGTCAAGTTTTACTTGGATTGCATGAGTTGTCAATCATGCACACATTCCTTACATGCAAACAACTACCAGTGAGCTGTCAGTTCACCTTGTTATCTCTGCACGAAATAGAAGGGAGCACCGAGAGTGACGGCAGGCGAGAGAGAGAGACAAGAAAAGAGATCGAGAGAAAAAAAACAAAGACAAGGACCAGAATTTGATAGAAACTAATTTGATAGAAACTAAGGACCAGCAACAGTGAGGAAATGCTGAAGAAATATTAGCATACTTTGGTTTTATTTTTTTAGATGAGTATAATCCTTCGTACTCATATTATTACTACTATTTTTTTGTTGTCTCAACTTCAGTATTAGATTGGTCAGATTCTGCCAATTAATTGTAGATTTAATTTTAAAATTAATTTTTTCCCATGTATTTTGATTTATTTCAGTCTAGAGTGAGATGTAAATGATTAGGCCTAAATATTTTATAAATTTATTGTAACCTTATTCATGATATTTAGAGGGCCAAATCAGTTTTTTTCAGGGCTATATTTGAAATACACTACATATGTTTTCTATCCGGATCTGTTTCTAGCCTAATTATTTCATAAATTGAGTGTAATCTCATTCATGATATTTAGAGGGCCATATCAGTTGTTTTCAGGGCTATATTTGATATACCCTCCATCGGTTTTCTATCTGGATCTGTATTATAGGCATAGCCTAAGTTCAACAACGTACTTATTTTAGTGGTTTACAAATATAACCCATAATTTTAAGTCTAAAAATTATTTTATGCAAGAATTTGAATTTGTTGTTCATTCATAGTATACTCCAAAAAAATATTTATAATTACTCGTAAGTGTACCTTATTTTTAACAAATTAAATTCTAAGTTCAAGAGGAACTTACCCAAACTAAATTTCATTGAGATACATGTCTTAAAATAATACACAAATAAATAAAAATTGATTTTCTTAAAATAATACTTAACAAAAATAAAAATCGAATAATAATGTTACAGCATTTATATTTCAAAGGCAACATGGGTATAACAAAAATTTGTCAATTTTGACATTTAGAAGAAAAATATGAGTTTGCCTATTTTATAAGTTAATAAATATATTTTCTGAACTATGTTAGGCATTTACACAAAAAAAAAAAAAAAAGGTAGAAGAAGAAACAAAAGTATAATTTAGATAAATAATCAATAAAGTGTGAGTACTCTTGTTGTTTGCTGATCAAGATAGTTAGAAATAATCTGCAATTTTAGTAAAACTTTAGAGGTAAGTGTCTCATGTCATGTAGTGAGCAGTACTTTTCTTTTTGTTTTTATAAGTATGTAATGAGCAATAATTTTATATTATACCACATGTTGAATTTTTCGTATACGATTTGAAAGAATAATTTGTTCTATTGACTTATTTTGGATAGTACGAATGAATGATTATTGAGATCAAACCTTTTTATTTTCTCTTTTTTTTTGGGGTAATATCATGAACCGTTTATGGGAAATGAATTATTCATTTGACATTGAAGTTGAAAAGACAGAAAAGTTTATCCTGGATAGTAAGAGACATATTGATTATTGTGACTGGTGGGGGCCATCTCCTGGAGATGGAGGTCACCTCTTGGAGCTTATTGCAGAAAGTGCAAAACATGTCGTACCACACTTTAACCCACATTTTCTAAATATCTTGAACTATTTTTAAAACTGAAATTGTGAAACTAAAATTAATATGATTTCAAACGAGTAATTAGTATTACTGATTTGAGTTATGGATATGATCCTGAGACACGTGGAGGGTAGCGTCTATGTGCATCGAACCCTGATCGGCAAGGTAGATAATGGTGGTAACCTTAGAAGCTACACTATCTATGATCTGGTATGCATTTCATTGATTGATATACATGGAATTAATTGATTTACATTTGATTATGTACCACACCGTGATTGTTTATTGCTCAGCAAAATATTTGATTAAGTCTATTGAACCATTTAACAGAGAAAAAAAAAAAAAAGGATGTTGAATTATTTTGATATTGAAAATTGTTCTGAACTATAGTAAATTTACATCGTCATGATTATTAAACCATGCTCTGAAAACATAATTACTTCGAGAATTTCCTTCTTGTCTTAATATATTTGGGCCATAATACTCCTAGAAATGTGTTTTTAGATGATTAAATTGAAAAAAAGACTATAGTTTATCAAAAGTCTAATAATTAACGAAATTGGTCTAGAAGTTCCTTAAAGTATAATAATATAATTTTTACAAGTCAACCTCTACGCACCACATTTTCAAGTGTGTGGCATACCACGTTCCCATTCTCGTTCCACGTAACTGAACAATCCGCATTCCCGATATCAAGGTTTTGAGACCCTTGTATTAAAGCTCAGGCGAGATTGAGTCAGGTGATGTGTATTTTAGACTTCATGGACCGTTTCACTTATATATGGAGATTTATAGGCTTGATAATAGAAGTTATATCAAATATATTTTTTCACGTGTATACATAGATATTATGTAGCAGCTCTGATCCAAATGGCCTAATTGATGTAAGAGGATCACTTAGAAACTTTCATTAAATTTTTTTCAACCTAATAATTGAAACAAGCCCTGGTGGAAGGTCATGATCTCTGCTCCTTCAATGGGATCATGAGATAAATAGAAAGAAAAATAATATTATTATCATTTCTGCCTAGAGGAAGAAAATCATGGATAGAATTGTTCCATATTTCAAATGATAGGATCCAAACCATACAACACAAAAATAGTACAATTTCTAATGACAACTTCAGAATGGAGTCATAGGCAAAATGTGGCCAACTGCATTTGAGGAAAAAGAAAAAGAACAAAAAAAACCAAGAGAACATAACAAAAAAAGAAATAAAAGAAAAGGTCAAATGTGACAATTTTAAGAGAACCTTAGTTTACACATCGAGAAAACAAATTGAAAAATGTTGATCATAAGACTAAGATTAGATATTACGGAGAACCAGATGAAATAACGTCAATTAAGTTTTACAATGGCCCAAGTTAATTATCAGGAAACGAGATGTTATACGCTTTTATAACTCAAGCAACAAATTCGTGTCAACTTTTTTTCCAGCCCAGGAAGTTGCATCCATTACTCTTTTGATCGAGGTCTTATCCCATGAAAATACACGTATGTCTTGATCCATTAGTAAATGTAATAAGAGCATTGTGACGTTGTGATCAATAAAGCCAAAACACACAATAAGCATGAGAGACAGGTAAACATGGCAAGCCCAACTTGGCAGTCTTAGGTAGAGTACTTTGACATCAAACGCCCTCAGGCAATGTTGTTGCAAGTTAGTCATGCAGTAGGGATTGGGCTTGGATTAGCCTTTGAAAGTAAACAACACACCCAAGATTGAAAGTCAACAAATTGTACTACAGACATGATACTTCAATGACAATAAGGTAGTGATTAACTATACTATTGTTTCGTTTCTCGCTAAGATTATCCTCGATTCTTTATTTTTTCTAGAATTGGAACCTGGAGGACACACGTGTTCACATTGACACCTATGTTCACTACTTGGGTAATAATTTTATACCTAATTTGACGTTATAACTATGGAATACATGGTTTTTTTAATTATAATTAGTGTTATCTTGTAGCTTTTTATTATCTTTAAGTAAAATCTTAACATAAACGACATGTGAAAAATATATAAAGTACATATTTTCTTCGTGTCCAACATATTTTGAAAATCGTCATGTCGGCATGTCCATGTCGTCTTGCATATCCATGTTTGTGCTTTTTAGGACTAACTTCTAGCCTTTCCATTTCCCTTCAAAAAAGGAAGCCTCTCCCCTTCCCTTCTAAATAAATTGTTTTTTATTTTTCTACTTTTTAAGAAGAGAATAAGTAGATAGTCAAGTAAACAATGAGAAGAATGTCATTGTCCATGGATGTGTTAACTAAAACCTACATAGTCTATTGAACTTGCCTGTAACGTGTGACTTCCCTATGTTGCTGAACAGCTGGTGGTCGTCCGATAATAGTCTGAAGATTTTGTATTTTCAATAATGTTACTGGAAGGTTTTGAACATCCTGCTTGCAGACATCACACGTCTTGTTTCCTTTAATGCTAAACCACTTCACAGCACACTCCTGGTGAGCAAGTGCAAGCTCTCCTTTGCAGCTGCACTCCATCTTCAGAGTTTCACCACCTTCACCAAGCTCAACCAAACAAATTCTGCAAACAGCTTCTTCTTCAGGAATATCTTCCCCAGCACATTCACTGGCTGTAAAGAACATAAGATGCATTAAGGAACTGACAAGATAACCAATAAATACAATTAGAAACACAATTGGGAATAAGAAGTTTTGGTTGATGGAATTGGCTCAGCATTTCAATATTGCGTAAAAAATTGTCAACTGCAAGCATGCAATGCAAATGAGGGAAATGGTGATAACTAATTTGGCAACCTACTAAGGGCATTTATGCCAATAGTTTAAGTTCAAGAGATTTATCACAAATGCAACCTTTTATTCTACAGGTAACCACAATAAACCCTTAACCTAACTAGAGGAAAATAGAAATAAAATGCTTCTTCCAGGATTAGAAAGGATTATTTTTGTTACTTAATTTGTGATAATTAACCAGACTTTTAATGTTTTTCCTTTTTGGATGGTATGAATCACCTTAGTTGGCAAAGCATCTAAATTCCCAATTAAAATTCACAAATTAATAATGCATTTTGGTAGAACATTCTGCTGCAACAATTTCATTCAGCAAGCAGGAACCATTACTTAGATGAAAAGCAGATAAACTAGATACAGACGAAGGCAAATGAATAGGATAAGACAAAAATAAACACATTACTGACCAGAAACCATTACATGACAAACTCTCTCATGAATGGCAACAAAATAATCAAGTCAATAGCTCTTAATTTTGGTATAGGATGCACACATCGACTACCAGGGATAAGGAATCAATAATATAAGTAAGAGTTGGGCTGAGGTTATTGGATCTAATTTTAGGCATATTCTTCCGTTCCTGATGGTTTTTGCAGTGAATGTCACTGAATGATTAAAGTGTTTTTTGTTTATCGTAGAACAAAACTAATTGAATATGATCTGCTACATACAATTATATTCTCAAGCTTCACATAAAAATATTCATCATTCTCATAGAACCTCAACCCCAAAAAAGGGGGTACAATCGACCAGAGCGGCTATATCAAAACCTGGACCTTTAAATAACAGAAACCTGAACGATTTAACAAGATTGTATAGTTTTGCGAGCTCCAAGCAACTATTACTAGCACTAGACATATTCTTAAATTTCTAAAATCCTGTCTTATCTTTCAAATTTTTCTGAACTTCTGGGAGTTTTAATAAATAAATAAAAAGTGAAAATAAAGGGATCTGGAATCCTTAACTCCAACTATGTAGTTCAAATTATCAACGTTACAGTATTGATCCAAGTCAAACTCTATCAGGGAATTAAAAGTGGCTGATACAGGAAACCCTCATTTGACTTTAGGGGATTAAAAGTGGAACTCTGCCTGAAATTTGCAAAGAAGCTTCCTAACATCACCTCAACAAGTTTTCCTAGTGAAGCAATTCCTCATTACATTCGACACATTCGGCTTAATGTAAAATTGAAAAAACAAATGCCCTTCAAAAGCATTCAATTAAATGGGTTTAGAAATTACTAGAATAGCTACATTTGCCAAAGATATTCTTATGTAGCTCGTACATATTGACATTATGTTTACCAAACCACTACACCTGATATACCACCCAAGGAGAATGACAAGAGGAACCCCAGCAACTACAGAAGTTCACTTTGACATGGAAGATTGTATTATGCCTTGGGCCTTGGCCAGATTCGATTTCACTATATTTCACTCACAGCAATGGTGGATAGTTTTGCAATTCTGAGACTTCTGAAGCATACATGTTCATTCAACAAGCATTGCCTAAAGAAAAAAATCAAAAGCACCAAAATTCAATTAAGATAATGAGCTAGTTGTTGTAGATGTGACTGATATTGCCTAGATTTCAGCTAACCGAATAATATAAAAAAGACTGGCATGGGACACCACCCAGTTGAGAGTACTATCAATCGTGTCCAGAACTGCAATTCTGGCTAAGCTCTAATGCAAGCCGTTTTAAAGAGGAACTAGGTATGCATTGTACAAAAACATTGTACCTGAAGTAGGCGGAAGTAGTAACCAAAGAGAGGGAGGAGAGAGGAAAAAAATAAATGCAGAGAGAGACGGAGAGAAGACAGTAAGGCAATCATTAGAAACTACACTTCTTCTCATAAGAGATTAGTTAGACAACTTTCTATGGTGTTTGGACTAGGTAGAAATTAGTCATAAAGGCCACAACCCCTTTCTACACCCTCTTACGAATGATAATAGGAGACTTATTGCAGTAAGCCAAACAGCAGTGGGGTCCTGTTTTCTCTCCTCCCTTCCCTTCAGTAAAAAAATCTTATCTAAGACCAACTTGCTGAACTCATGCTCAACAGAAATCCTAAACTTATTTCATCTTCCAAACTGTTGTCACCCTTCCTTATGATAGTTGCGATATTACTCAAACTCTTGGCACTAGATGTTGCTATATTTACTCTTCAGTGAAAGCAACACTTTTATAACCTTGTCTGAACATGAAGCTTTCCAACATCAATGCAATAATGAGGGTACCTTTAATGGCAGGGATGACCTAAGCAACCCAAGTATCATGCCTCAAGCATATCTCCCCATATTCAATCAACTTAAAAGTGTAACATTTTTGCAAATAGGCACCCACCCATTCATAATCTCTCCGTTCAAGTAACTCAACCAACAAGATCTGCAATAGTTGATGAGAAACCTTGCTAAAAAGTATCACCTTCATTTTGGCTAACGTGTCTATGCTTCCAAAGTCTTTTGCTTTCATAACACACTTCATACTGATGTGTGTCTTCAATTGCCCGTGGGAAAAAAATATATTGGCATCCTCATTTGTGCCGTTGCCATCTAATAGAACTCAATGGGACAAGATCCAATCCCAGCACTCATTGGTGCTGTCCTTCCATTAGGCAAATCAATTGGTCATAAAAGTAGAAATCGCATTTTTTGGAGTATGCATTTTAATAACAAGGAAACAAACACACGAGCGGGCGCGCGCGCATATATCTACCAATTTCTGCTTCCGTGGGCTTATTTGGAGAGGCACAATCAGCTGCTGCAGGACGAGGTGTCGCTGATATTACACGGATCAAACCCCCTGTGGAATCCATCCGCCTTAAGCTTCTGGTTTTGACATTTACTGGAACTGAAAATGAGCGCCTCATATGGTGCTGAATTTCTGGTTTCTGCATAAAAACATTTTAATTTTATGACCACAAGAATAGATACACAGAGCAGGGAATGAATGGACAAAAGGTACATACAAAAAATTCAGAATGGCCGTCCAGATTCCTTTCCTCTGCAGACTGCAGACCTGAATTAGCAACTGGTGTCACTGGTAAAGAGTGGGCTGATTTTGTTGACGAAGAGAAAAAGACCTTGTTGAGAGAAAATGACCTTGAAGTAGAGGGGTTAACCGAAGGAAGTGTGTCTGGGATGATGAGAACTGCCTTCTCACCATCCTGGGATAAGTTTTTGCCCCTGAAGCTTCTCTGAGGAAGCAGATTTCTCATGGAGGACTTGAACTTGGCTGAACTCGATCTAGGGGGCAGTCCTGTTCTAGTAGAACTAGGACTTTGCACTTGAGATGAATTGTCAATCCTCATGAAATTAGACAATGTGTTTTCCATGGACCTTGCAGGTATTTGCAGAGAGGAGAGGTTCGGCCGTCTCGACTGCTGCTGCATCAATGATGATTCTTCACTCTCTTCTTTTAGGTTACACACCTACCAACCATTAAAATCCAAAACCCACATTCGTTAATGTACAATATGTAACTCTGCCCATTGATGGTACAGGGAAAACAAATGAAAATGAGTACTTCTAAAAACGCTTTGCATGCAGAAATTAAATACGTGAGTATGAATATGATCCTAACTTTCAGTAGTGAAAAATTAAACATTGCAAAATTACTTTTATTTCTAAAAATTTGATTCATCATTGTAACTGAAGGCGCATGTAAAAAACAAACAAATTTCCTCCATGCCAAGTAGATAAAATGGAAAAATAGGCCTGAGCATTACAAGTACTAAGCATTTGTCTTGATAAAGAGGGGGGGAGGGGGATTGGAATGACAAACTGTCGCAATAATCAAGTCAATGGATGTTTCATATACACTACAGTATAATAACACTTGGCGGCTACTATATCAGTCAATTTTTTGGTGGGTCAATTAAAAGTAAAGTCAATCTTCACTTACAACAATCAAGAACATAAACGGAATCAACCTTCAAAATAGTGTGTATGTGTGTATATGTATATAGAAGTACATATATATAGAGAGAGAGAGGGGAATAGGGAAAGATCACCTGATGATGAAAGCGTTGAGGGCAATCATCTAGTTCTTGAGCTAGCTGGTGGGCTTGTTCAACAACACAAATCTCCTCCATTATACAAATAAATGTAAATATAAATTACCACAATTTACAAACAACTACTACTACAACAGCAGCGGCGGCAACAACAACAACAGTATAAAACCCTAATCCCTCCAGCAGTGATCAGTTGAATGTTTGCGTGTGTTGAACTTGAAAACAATCGATTCGGACATTTACAGTGAATCAATCAAACCCAAATGAAGAAAGATTAAACATGAAAAGAATGAAATCAAAATACTTGGGATGAGAGGCACCGTATGATAGAACAAAGAAAAAGGAAAATCATATATATATATGAAAATTATGTTTGTCTTTTTATTTTTATTTTAATTCTTTTTTATATGATGGTCTAAATATTTATATATCTTTAAAATGTCATATCATAAAAATAATTAATTAATTTTTAAAATTAATTAACATTAAATGACTCTTTCCAAACTTATGATATAGATAACTATATCGCAGTACTTAATAATTCAACTATTAGAGGTTAATCATAATCATTATACGTATAAAAAATTAAAAAGAATATTTTAACAAAAGAAAAAATAGATTTAACGTGTGGACTTGATTAACTTCCTTTTAGTGGACCTAATTGATACCACTTGAGGATGTTAAGAGAATGTCCAACATATAATTTATCACTACTGACTCTTTCGTGACAAAAATAAAATAATGAAGGTAATTGAGTTCAAATAGAAGAGAGACTCTTCACTTTGAGACTTAATTCCACATAATTCAATTCACTTTTTATTAGTGTGATAAGATATATAAGAAGTTGAGTCCTATTAAAAAATTTATCAAGCTATTTTTATAGAATGTCCAACATATAATTCATCACTACGGATGATGACTCTTTCGTGAAAAAAATAAAATAATGAAGGTAATTGAGTTCAAATAGAAGAGAGACTATTCACTTTGAGACTTAATTCCATATAATTCAATTCACTTTTTATTAGTGTGATAAGATATATAAGAAGTTGAGTCCTATTAAAAAATTTATCAAGCTATTTTTATTAGTGTAATAAGATATACAAGAAGTTGAGTTTTACTAAAAAAATGTTATCAAACCACCCACCTATACGTATAAAGTAATTAAATTTTATTCAAAAAATCAATAGAAGAAAACAAATTAAAAAATAGTTGAGTATAGTCCCAATAGTTGTTATTCTTTATATGATTAAAAGTAAATAAAAAATTTATCTAGAATATTATTTTTTTCTTTCGTGAACAATGTTAACATTTAAAAAGATTTAATTTGTTTTATTACCATAAAATTAGAGTTGTAAATTTTAAATTGTATTCTTAATTATTTCAATTTGAATTAATTATTTTTAATATTTCTATTGTAAAAATTTGAAACAAACGTTACTTCCTGTGCACTGCACAAATTGACACCTAGTTTTTTAAAAAGCTTTCTCCTCTCTTTTTCTTTTCTGTGACTCTCTTTATTATTACTTTTTTTTTATTGGATGCTAATAAGTTCCAGCTTAAAAGGAACGAACATATTTTGCATTCTTAAATACTTGTTATTAATTCTTTTTGTAAGGTATGAATGGATTTTACCCATCAAATTGTTTATAGCTGTTTTGTGCTATCCTCTTCCAAATTTCCAATTCCCTTTTGTTTTTTTTAATATTATTAACAATGCTCCATCTAATTTGACATAAAATATTTTGCACTAAAAAATATTGTTTTATATATAAAAAGTCTTACTCAAAAATTATTTTGCTTTTTTTTATTTTTCTTTGTTTGAGACAGTGACGGTGGGCAACCTTGGTAGTGGGTGGTGATAGGGGCAGCGACAGTAGTAATAGGTGGTGGTGGACATGTAGGGGTATTATTTGGAATGAGGCTGGCTTGAATGAGACCGGCATGGACTTTACTTGGCAATTTAGATGTGTTCGAGTACTTAGGGGTAGTTTGGAATGGTATTCTAGCTTTGAGGGACGTGTACTTCTTCAAGAAGCGTGTTGGGGTGCCTTACAGGCCAAATGATCATTTTGATCGAGATTCACCGGAATGGGACCGGAGTCGACTGGGATGGTATCTGGAATGCGCCAGATAGTCTAGAGACAGTATTAGGGTGGTCTTACCACCTCGAGGGACATATACTTCTTCAAGAAGCGTATCAGGCTGCCTTAGAAGCAAAATGGTCATTTTAACTGGGGTTCACCAAAGTGAGACCAGAGTCGATTCAAATGGCATTTTGAACATGCTAAATTGTCTAGAGACAGTATTGAGCAGGAGCCGGTGTTGACCTAGTTTTACAAGAGTATCCGTCACTCTGACGGTTGTGACGAATTGGCTTCTAGATATGTCTTGTGTTTCAGTAAATGTGTTGTGGCCTAGAGGCACGTTGGTCTTTTGGCACTAGGTTGCTTGCGGTGTGCGCATGTTCACATGTTTGTTAGTGTTTTCGTCACTCCAACAACTTGATAGTTTGCAAGTGCATCTGCCTCTCTGGTAGTTTTGGCAATTGGTTATGGGGATCGTCTGATCTCGGGAAATTGCCTGATGCTAAGGGGAGTAATCGATTTCTACGTTGGCGAGGTTAGCAAGCACTATAAGTGAATTGTAGAAAGTTTGTGAGTGTTTTCGTCACTCCAACTTTGGCAAGCTGGTTTTCAAAGGTAGCTCGTCCTTTAGCAAATGTGCTATTGCCGAGAGGCAAATCAGTCATTTAATACAGAGGCTTCTCATAAGGTGTCGGCGCCGTTCTTAGAAGGTTTGTGAGTATTTACGCCACTTTAATAGTGGTTTCGAAAACTAACCGGTTTTGGAAAGTTTGCTTGCAATGCCTAGAGGCGCAATGAAATGCCAAGAGGCATTTAGACTATTTTAACTAGGAATTGCCAAGCAAGCAAAAATAGATGTTTACAATTGCTCATATTTTTCTGTCTTTGCTTGTCAAAGGCAGAAAAAGATTAAGTAAGGTCCTATTTGGCCCTGAAAGGCAATGATGGGACTCTAATGTTGAAATTTTTTGAAATTAAATTATCTTGAACTAACTTTCTAACCTGTGGAATGAAACTTCTTTGGAGAGGTTAAGGATTTAAAGATTGAATAGAAACTTTTTTGTAGAGAAAAGTCTTAAAAATTGTTTTGGAGTTTGAAAATTGATTTGAGATTTGAAAATAAGCAAGGACTTTTATTTTGAAATTGGAATGGACACTTTTGTAGGAAAAAGGCCTGAAATCTATTTTAGTGGGGCTAGCAGACGTTAGAAGTGAACCATACAAAATTTTTTAGTGTTTTTGTCACTTTGACGGTTGCGAGTTAGTTTCCAAAGGTAGCTCGTCCTTTGGTAAATGTGTCATTGCCACTAGTCAAATAGATTATTTAATGTGGTGGCTTCTCGTGAGGCACCGGTGCTGACCTTAGAAGGTTTGTGAGTGTTTTTATCACTCTGACAGTGTCAGCAGTTAGTTTTGAAGACCGCGTAGTCTCAGAAAGCTTATCTATAATGCCTAGAGACGCAATGAAATGCCTAGAGGCATTTAGGCTATTTTAATTGGGAATTGTCAGGTGGGCAAAAATGGGGTGCTTACAGGGATGAAAAGAAAAATGGATAAGATATTCCAGATGATCCAACTCTTATTAGCAAGAGGGCCTCTGCTTGCCATGCCTACTACTTCTATACAACCACTGAATCAATCCTGTCTACATTGAAAAGATTGAGGAAGGAAACCCTAAAACCATCTTGCTTATTGGCATGACGAGCTCTATATGGAGTATTAACGACGACACCCCCCCCCCCCCCCCCCCCCCCAACAAACCAAGTTTAGAATACCCAACTTTTAGAAGTACAATGGTAGCAAATATCTAGTTGCTTACTTGAGGTTATATGTTGGAGCGCACACCCCCCCCCCCCCCCCCCCACCCACCCACCCAAGTTTAGAAGTAGGATGGTAGCAAATATCCAGTTGCTTACTTATGGTTATATGATGGATCCCTCATTGAATAAGGGAACGATTCGAAGTTATTAATGGAACTATTTTAGCAAAACTTTATTGGATCGGTATTATAATGGTTCGCTGATCCAGACCTTCTAAAGATATCCATTTGGAGTGAGCTTTCCAATGATTTTAAAGTCCAATACAAACACAATAGTGGCCTATAATTTGATCACTGCGCATTGGTGAGGACATCCAGAAAGACCGAGTAAAGCTTCAAGGAATATGCTCTTTGCTGGAGAGAGTTAGTTGCACAAGTCAATCTCCTACTTCTAGAAGTGAAATACATACAATCGTTTGTGCACACCTTCAAGGGCTATGTTATGGAAAACTTTGCTTGAGCATTGGAAAGAGCTTCACCAACCTCATCATGCAAGGTGAGATGATTGAAAATGGTCTAAAAATAAGCAAAATCGCTAACCCATGTGTAAAAAGTGAGAAGGACTGTCCAACATGGTGAGAAGGGTTGCCACGTCAAAGAAATCCAAGAAAGGGAAGGTCTTAGCTATTTTGCCAACCCAACAACCCCAACACTTCCCGCAACATCGGCCTCGCCCAGCACCACCTGTCATAAGTGCTCCCTTTACTTTAATAAATGTGCCTGCTCCTGTTGCAAATCGCTCGTATTTCTTACCAGACTGATCCAACTAACAGAATTGAGTGTTCACCCATCTTGCTTGCAACTAGACCGAGGCTTACCATAAACTCTTAGTAGCAAAACACTTGACTTCGATACTTGCCTAACCTTTACTGTAAAACCCTATCTTGCTTAGTATCATGTTTAGCTTGTGTATGATTTCCTTAATCAAGGAGCTTAATTATCACGTTTTAATGAGAGCATGTCATAAGGGGATTATGATATTTTTTAGCATGATTAATTAGCTTATTCCATGATTAATTAACTTAATTAATCTCCATACTTAGTTTAATATTAATGATGATTAATTATCATAAGAGTGATTGATTATGCTAATCATGTGGATTAGGTAAGTAAGGAGGAGCTAGGCGTGTGACACCTAAGTGTGTGCTTCACTATATGTGAGGTGTGTGTGTGTGTGTGTGTGTGGTGTATGCTGTGGTAGCATGTGTGCACGTGTGGCATGTGTAGCTATAGATACAAGTTGTATCTATTGTGAGTTCAAGTCAAGGGAAGAGAAAGAAAGGAGGAACTTGTGTAGTAACTTGTGTTTGGTAAGAAAGAAAGTGAAAGAAAAAAGGGAGAAAATAAGAGAAGGAAGAAAGGATTGAAGGGAAAAGTTGTGCATCAATTGTTTAAGGTGAGGAATCTCAAATCCATGCTTGCTTGTATGTATTTCTAGTGATTGTTGCATGTAGAATTGAGAATTGAAGTCCAAGAGGTTGGGTTTCAAGGTTAAAACCTAGAATCTTGCATGTTGTTCATGTTTTGGTGTTTTGAAGTCTTATTGGAGACTTTAAAACTTCATTCTAAGCTTTAGAGGACTTATAATTGTGTTGGAGTTGGAAAGAAGGCTTAAAACAATATTTTGAGAAGTTAAATTTCAGACCAAGGGGAGAGGGGGGGCACTAGCACGCTTGGAGGGCGCCTAGTGGCTCACCCATTTGCTAGAAGGTGCCATTAGCACGCCTAGTGGCACAGTGGGCTGGGAGGAGCATGCTAGGGCATGCTTGGAGAGCTTACAGGAGCACTCCCTAGGCTGGTTTGGATTGGTTTGGCTAGTTTTGTCCGGTTTGACCTTTGTGTTGCCTTTTACCTTCATATATCGCATCGGGAGAGGTTTAATACTTCTAATTGAGTTTTTAATGATTCATTGAAGTATTATTTTTTGTGTTTAAGAGTTAGAAGCCATGAACATGCATTGTTTATGATTAATTGTATATGTTTCACAAGTTTAACGTAGTAATGTGTGATAGGTTCAATAGTGGCTCAAGACACTCTAGTTCAACCTAAGAAGTGATTCAATCATAGTTGTAAAGCGGTATAAGGTGGGGATTTAAGATATTCTTACTCTTATTAAATTGAATGTCTTATATTCAATATGGATGTTGATGTTGGATTATGAGGTAGCATTGCATACAACATATACTATGTGAATATCTTGCATTGCACGATATGGGGTTTAGTCGATGTGGGACTAACCTAAGGTTTAATGAATGTGGGGCTAACCTAAAAGGTGTCGATGTGGGACATTCTTAGATAACAATCTATTGATATATTGGGCCAATATTATCAAAATAGCGTGCACATATGTGGTGTATTATACATTGCATCACAAGAGGCATTTCTTATTTTTGATGGTGGATTATCTATTAATGATTAACTCAGTTGCTGTTTATTATTCATTCTTTATGAGTATCGATTATCTTTTTGAGCACATTGACATATACCTTACACCCACACAAGTTATTTTGCAGGGTGATTGGAGATGTTCAATCCACTATTGATGTTAATGTTAGTATTGAGTTGGGGAGCTTCAAGAAACTCTTTAGTTGAGTTATTGGTCATGTACATTGTTGTATATTGTAATAAAGTTTTCCTGGAGTTTTTTTATATTATGGTCTTATAAATATTTGTAAATTTAGATTAGTAGTTCTCTTTATGATGTATGTTTAAAGATTATAAGATGGTTTTTATTTATATATAATGATGTTGTTTAATCCTTATAAGATTCTTATCTTTGGATTGTTATGAGGTTTCCCTAACAGGTTGTTAACTTGTGCAATCACACTCACCCTAAAATGGTATTAATGATACCTAATTAGAAGTACACATGACATTTACCCAGTCCCCTACCACCCACTTTCAATCTAACACTCACTTGTGCGAATCACTCTAGGTCATAAGGGCACGATAGCGAAAGTTGTTTCTCATTGACCTATGAAATTCAAGATCTTATAGATTCCAAGGTGATTGATACAAAGCAAGCAAATTCAACCCCAGCTCCAAATGCCACCACAAACCCTCTCCTTAATCATTCTTTCAATGTAATCATAGAAGATATGGCTCATTTGATGGGATATTGACTGAGGAGTTCTTCCAAAATCAAGTGACTATGGACATAGAATGGGAGGAATTGAATGTGCATCCTGTTGTATACTTTCCAATCTCAGACAAGGAAAAAGAAATGCCCATTACTTGGCCAAGGATTGAGACATACCTCGTATGGAACAATAGAAGTGGCCGTCGAATGATGGAATCAATGGGCTATAACCTGGAAACAGATGAGGCCTACATTCTTGAGGTAGAAGACAATGAACATGGGTTCGGTTTGGGATATGAACCCTTGATTGGTGACTGTGAAAGAAGTGTCTACACCAGAGAGGAGATGAGAAACTTGGTATTCCCTAAAGCTGTTATTGAACAACTCGGATGGGGCAAAGAATGCTCACACTTGCTTGGAGGTGACTCTCGTCTTTCCCACAGAGGGATACACTGACCCCACAGACTAAAACTATAAAGAAGTGGGCTTCGTATATCAAGAGCTTATCTATGAAGAAACATTCAAGTGGGGGGAGATGAGTTATCTAACTTGTTTGTTGAGCTTGAAGTCTTCATGCTGAGAAAGAAAAGCTGAAATGAAGCAAGAAAGAGAAGGAAGAATCTGATGAAACCATTCAAGTCCTGGGGTATCCTGGGCAAAAACGCTAATGAGAAGGGAGAATCTGCTGAAACCATTAAAATCCTCGAGGAGTATCTTGGGCAAATACAGTGTCAAAAAAAGAGAAGCCGATGAAAAGACAAAAATATTCAACTGCACCATCATAGCAGGCACCGGTTAGACTATGAACGACTTTTTGATCCGCCCACACTACCAAATGAAAAAATCACCAACTAGAGTTCCACCGATGTTGTAGACACCACCAAACCCATTTGAGGGCTTTGTTTTCAAGGGATGTTTCACACATAAATATACATACATATATATATATATATTATGTTTAGTTTCCTTTTAATAGAACAAGAGCTGTCTCTGTATTAAACAATTGGATTTGAAATTAATAGAGGCCATAAATTTCTCTAACAAATAGAAAAATCTATATCCGTTGCAAGCTTGTTGCTCCTATGTGAAATCGTTTAAAACACCAACTCGGTGATCACCACCCACAATAGGTCAAAGGGGAGAATATCAGAAGTTTCTAAAAAAGAAAAAAGATAAAAAAAAAAAGAAGAGAAAAGCAAAAAGAGAGGTGTAGATGTTTCCAAATACTAAAAGAAGAAGAAGAAGAAGAAGAAGAAGAAGAAGAAAAAAAGAGGGGTTTTGAACTAAAAGCAAACAAAAAAAAAAAGCAACAAAAAAAAGAGGACCCCAAACAAGTGGCAACAAGAACATAGGAAAGAAAAATAGAAAGAGAAACCATGTAACACATAAATATTTGAGCCTTTTATATCTCTTCTTTTATAACCCCGCAACCTAGCCCACGCTATGAGGTCCAAAAGGAAGCCCTCTCCTATAAAAAAAAAATTGCCCAGTCCAAATAATCTTCAACAAAAGGTAGGAAATCTCCAGATGCAAGAGACTATGGGCAATCCCTTGTCACCAAACAAAAAGAAGATTCTTAATTCAAGAAACTTGATGAAAAAAAATAAAAAATCTTCTCAGATCAAAGAAAATTTGAGCCTTTTTAATCCTTTCATTTCTTATAACCCTCAAACCCTAGCCTACATTATAGTCCAAATTAAAACCTTCTCAAATTGAAGAAAAGGCTCGTTGTTACTTAGAAAAAGCGAACTACAGGTCAGTCATATATTAGGTCATTGGCAAGAGGGCAAGTCCAAGCCAAGAACAACGAAACAAGGAGGCGATCAGGTAAAAAAAAAAATAGAATCTGTGAGAACATCACCTGAACTTGAACAGTTAGAAAAGGATTCGAAAAAGAAAATGTAGAGTGAATCAAGTGCTATCTCCTCCCTAGTGGAATGGAATATCCAAAGAAAAAGGAAAATCTTGAGAATGTTTTGCGAAATGCTCTATTCTATTATAACGGTCATGAATGTATTTTTGGAAAATCTCCAAAAAAAAGACAGGTCATCTAAAAAATAACAACATTGGGGCAATGCTTACAACAAACAACAAGATACAATATCCTTCAAAATTTTTATTTGAATATGCATTCATTTTCTTGTATCAATTTGTGCATTCATAAAAAAGTATGAAATACATTTCTTTCCTCAATGAACCTGTGCATTCATCAGAAGCATGAAATGCGACCATTTTCCTATAGGGACTTGTACAATTCATACATTCATATTCATGTATAAGCCAATGCATCCATCAAGGTAATTATCATGAACCCATAGCACGTGTCTAAAATTGTACAATATCCTTTGCACATCCAAGCAACCAAACATCCATCGAAATAAAATTATCCCATCCATACACGACATCATGAAACGTGCAAATATATATAAAATAACTAGCTGATAAAGAAACTGTTTGAAAAGACAGGGATAAATGTCAAGCAATGGGTATCGTCATACAAAATTAGTAGTGGCAGAAAAAAGGACTCAATGCACGTCATGACCAACGAAAATCATCAGCAAGAGGCTAACTAGAAGAACCACCACCTTCATACTAGCCTAAACAAAAAGAATAGAATAAAGAAATTCCATCAGAAAAGAATTTAGAAAGGTAAAATTGGGAAAGCAAGTTCTAGCAAATCAAACTAGGCAGGATTGATACTTGTCCCTCACCCTGCAGGCAGCCTCATACTCCTTTCAAGTAGCATCACCCTCTCTTTGATGCTAGACATCCACTACTCGATGATCAATGCACAATCCTTTAACCGTATGGTTGTAACAAGTGAAAGACATGATAGACCTCTCTTAGAAAAGTGCCGTATAAATTGTCTCAAGAGGAAGTAAAAAATCCTCAAATAGTTGGTCCAATAAATATGGAGGATCTAACCTTGGACAAAGCTTACCAATTATATACTCAGAAGGATCTATTGCACCATGAAAATTGTCATGAAACTGGCGCCAGTGCTTTTCCCCCAAATTGGTCTCCCAAGTGTGTGTCCCTCTTAGATTAACCCTCATGATGGTCAATGCTATGGTCTCATTTATAAAGGCCAAGTTCGCTGATCAGGTATAGGGGTCCTAACTCACCCCATTGGGAAGGACCAATTCCAATTTGGCATGAACGGCCAGGAAGTCAGTCCACCCAAAACCTCAAATCTAGCCCACTATAAGGCTTATAGGAGCAGGTCTGCCTTTATAGCTTGAGGACAATTAATCGAAAAGTACTCATAACTCTAGAATATCACAAAGGGCCAAAATCAGGTAAGACTCCCCTAAACACCAAAGGTCATCACTCTCATCCCTTGTAAGAAACTGGCAAAGGTAAAAGGCCCCCAATCCATATCATAAAGAGCATCCAGGTCCTCCATAGAACTGGCCAAGAAAGGAGGAACAACAGTCTAGTTGTTATTATAGAAATAGCTAAATATAACATAAGGCAACAGCCGTCGTCTAATGATAACTCAGAGCTCTACAAGTGGCTCCATTGAAAAGAAACCCAGATTAGGGCACAATTCCCTAAAGGAAATACCTTTATTCCACATCGCATTTGTTGGCAGGCCCATGAGAAACGGCTCCACTGAAGAAAAAAAAACCCGAACTAGGGCATAATTGCCTACAGGAAATACCTTTCTTCATGTCGCATTGGTTGGCAGGCCGAAAAGAAGGCAAGCCTTTGACAAGGACATTTCTCATAGGATAATCTGGTAGCCCCCAAAGGCTATCCCAGTGATTATAGACCAATCTAGAGGGGTGGGACTGATCTCAAAGCCTTCCAGACGGAAATTCTCCATCTCCCCAAACCTTCTCTCTATCAACGCAATAGCTAAAGTATGGTCCAGATAAACAAACCCAAACCAATCCCATTCAAAAAGTTAGGAGGGCACAGACTGCTGCATAGTATTCAAAGCAAAAATTGAGGCTCCCCTAAAAGTATCATGGGTAATAGAAAGAATCATACCATATCGAGAGTAGACAAAAGGATGATAGGCCAAGTTCCTCAAATGAGGAAAATCCACCATATCCACCTTCTCATCTGAAAGGTACGGATCTCAATGGCTGTGCCGGATGGATGCCCAAACAAAAGTAGTGATAGGATAGGCCTCAACCACCTCCTCCTCCTCCTCCAGGATAAAGGCACCCTTGCTCTCTATGAGACTCTACTACAAGCAGACTAGCTTGAAGCTCTCTTAGACCGATCACTCCTATTATAGCTCGAACCATTACGATTATTGCCACCTTCTTCCAATGCCACACGTGGAGCCTTCCTCCTACGGCCTCCACCTCAGGGACTACCCTCTCCCGCATCTACCGTCCTATAAAATAAATGAAAAGAAAAGGGGTGTTAGCCCAATGCATAAAAAAGAGGCAAAAAAGACAAAAAAAAAGGAAGGAAAAAAAAAGAAAAGTAATAAGAAGAATTTTTGAGCATATTCAAAATCAAGTTCAAATTTTCAAAGAGTCCCACTTCTAATTTCCATTTTGAAAATGGGAAAGGAGTCCAACCAACACGCCACATTCATATACACGCACACCCACCTGTACATCCATCTTGTCATACATTCTGCCATACTTCCTGCCATTCATTCGTGCTAGAATATAAAGACTGAAAGTAAAGACAGATATTTAAATTATAGGTGTTTAAAGCGTGAGTATTTAAACTACCCTTGCCAAACAAAACAAGTTCAATAATGGAATATGATGGCATGTTATGCAAATCCTAATATGATGACATTTAATCATGCTGATAACGATGAAGTTGATACTTTGATGGACTCTTGGAAAGGGGTCGTTGATCGCTCCAAAGTAGTGCTGGATAATTCTGCAACAAGACGGAGGCGATGCAATATAATACTCGGTGAAGTCCAAGGTTGATCCACCGGAAAAGAATAGCTTGATCAGCACGTAACAAGGTTTTGTAGACTAAGAAGAAGTGAACTCACTCAAAAGATGTTAGATTTGTATGAAATCTCTCCAAAAGAAATAGAAAAATCAATTGTTTTGAGATGGTTGAGAATTATTCTAGGCAATTAAAAATAAATTTGTACTAAAAGGTTTGTTTGAATAAAGAAGAAAACTGGGCAAGGTTGCTCCAATTAACTAGTTCCCAGGTATCTTCTTCAAGGTATTCTTTATCTCGATTCAACACCAATGCCTAAGATATTAAATCGGGAGATTTCGACTATAAAAACTATTTTAGATTCTATCATCTCCTCTAGAGTATGAAAATAAATATGTTCTAGGGTTTATATTAGAGATCCTATTCATACTCATCCCAGTTTAAAGCTTATCTATGAGTATGTCTAGGGCTTGATCATAAACTCTTGATTTCTTGAGAAACTGAGTAAAAGAGAATAAATCTTGATTTTAGAAAGTTAAATCTTGAAAGCACCTTAATACCTTGAAGAATCCTTCCTTGGTTAGTTAATCTTCATAACCCATGGCAAGGAAGACTTTAACTACTCAAAGCCATTAGAAAGCGCATGAAAAATTGAATGAAGCATACTTGAAGAGAATTGAAGAACACAAAACTTGAACTTGAATCAATAATTGCTTGATTACATAAACTAGGGTTCTTAAATTTAAAAAAAAAAAAAACTCTCTAAAACTACTCTAAAGAAATGTACTCTAAGCTATGAAAAACTGACTATTACAATTTAGGACTCTGTTGGCTTAAAAAGACATCAATTCGGGTCCAACAAAGAGTCAGGTGCACGGTTAGGCGTCCGGACGGTCTGAAATCTATGTCCGGAGGAGTAGTACAGGATAGGCGTTCGGATGGTTAGAATGAGCCGTCTGGACAGGTAGTGTCTCCAAGTCCTTTTTCCTCCTTTTTTTCCACACCAACTTGTTTAGGTTTGTTCAGTGTGTCTTAGTCCAAAGACCTACAAAAGCAAATAAAATATTATTAATACTATTAAGGCAGTAAATAAACAAATAAACAACCAAATTAGGGCTAACCAAACACAACTTAAGGACATATGATTACAATTTTATAGTGCAATCACCCCCCAACTTGCTTATTGCTAGTCCCTAGTGTTGCGCCTCGATTTTTGCCCAAGCCCTCTTGGCTCGGGAGAAAGTATAATACTCTATATGTTAGAACTTACCCTTCTAGAAGGATAAGTGCAACGGGAGTTTGAATTTGAAAACTTGATTTGATTAAGGGCTTTTTTGAAAGAGTTTTGGAGTTATCTCCTAACATCGTTAAAGGTGTGTTAGGGCACCCAGAACTATGTGTAATCCGAGAATCAAACTTAGGTCTTTGAAAATGTCCTCTTAAGAGGTGTTTTGGAAAATAGGGTTAACCTTTAAAAATATTTTAAGCCCTTTTAAAAACGACTCTTATTTTGGTATTTGAAATAGAAATCTATGGTCCGGGGCTTAATTACATGTAGGGAATATATCCTAAGATCATCACCCTAGCCCGCTCTTGTGGTACCTACATGTCTATTCACCCAAGGTTCACTCACTTGAATCTCCAGTTCCTAATTGTCCGCTTATGTCCACTTAAAAAGATTTTGAAAAAGGATTTTGCCATCACTTTTGAGATGAATAATGCATGATACAACTTTTGAAAAGAGTTTAGGAGTTTTAGAAAAGAGACTAGAAAGTTTGAAAAAGGGATTTGATTTGGAAATAGAAGTTGTGACCGCACCTATGAAGGTTCCTATGTATCTCATTTGGTGAGAATCAGGTTAGTCGTAATTCGGACTCAAGGTTCGATTGAAAGTAGACACATTGGGGCCTTTGTAGAGTTTTGAAGACTCATTAAGGTCTTGTTTTGATAGAGGGAACTTAAGAGTTTTTGACTCGAAATTTAAAAATAATTTGAGATTAGAGTGTTTTTAAAATAGAACTTGAAGGTTTTTGGAAGGGCTTTTCAAATGGGATTTGAAGTGTTTTAAAATGTTTTTTTTTTAAACATAAATCAAGAGAGGTTTGGAAGTTTTGAAAACTTGATTAGGGATTTGAAAGGGGGACTTGGATTTGGAAAAGCTCTTGTGTCCTTGTCTTGAAAATATTTTTGAAAATAGTTTTTATGTACCTCAGGAAAGGCATGTTGATGTTTCATTGCTTGTGAGAGGTTAGCTATGTGGGAACTAAACTCCTTTAGGGCTACGAGTTTTGGTTAGAAAAGGGGGTTAGAAACTTCCTTTGTTAAAATATCTTACTTGATCTTGGACAACCCTAGCCATGTGAGGCCTAGGGTTGTTTCAAGAATGTAATGTTTGACAATAATTTTTGGAAAGAGGTTTTAAAAAATGTTTAGGGTTTAAGAACCCTAAAATGAATCATGTTGGTTTCATTTAATGCATCACTTTTTCTTAGATAACCCTAACTATGAAAAGGGTTAGGATCACCTTAGGGTTGTGAGTTTTTGAAATCATTTTGAAAATAGTTTTTGAAAGTGAAAAATGTCTAGCCATTTGAGGTTTAAACAAGTTTGAGAAAGCTTTTGAAAGTGTTCTTAAGTGGAGTAGAGGGGTATTTTGTAAAGACTTTTGGATTAGGGTTTTTAGAAACTTAAGGGAGTAAGGGGTTTTTGAAAAAATGTTTTGAAAAAAAAATCATTTTGGGTTAAACAGATCTTTTGAAAATAGGTTTAAAGTTGGAGTGTTGAAGCCATCTAACCTTGGTTGGGCAAACTAGAGTTAAGGTAACCTAGGGTTAGGTTGACCTAGGGTTGGGCCAACTAAGGTTAGGTTGACCTAGGGTTGGACCACTATGGTTTGGTTGACCCAGGGTTAGATTGACTAGGGTTTGGATAACCTAGGGTTGGACCGATTAGAGTTAGGTTGACCGACCAGGGTTTAGGTAACCTAAGGCTTTAGAAGGTGATTTTGGAATGTGGTCTAGGGTTGACCCTAACGGTTTGGAGATGGTTTAGGAAGGTGATTTTTTGTATGCACTTGAAAAGGAAAATTTGGAAAATCTATGATTTAATGCGAGGAAAGATATGATTTTATGTTGAAAAAAGAATGATTTGATTTGAAATTAAAAAAGAAAAGATTTTATTTGTTTAAAAAAAAAGAAGATTTGATTTTGTTTAAAAAAATAAAAGATTTGATTTTGTTTCCAAAATGGTAAGATTTAATTTTGCTTCCAAAATTAAAAGGTTTGAGAAATCCATGATTTTATGTCCAAATCTTCCATAATTTTCTGTGAAATCTTTTGCATGAAAACTTATGATTTTATGTGACATTTTTTAAAAACAACTCAATAGAGCTATGCACTTTTTGAAAACATAATGCAACAAGGACTTTGAAAACCATTTTGATGCAATTTCAAATGTAATGAATGCAAGATGGAGTTGAAGAGGTTTAGAGGGCTTCTTAAGGCACATAAAACTAGGGTTTTCACCTACGCTTCAAAAAAACAACTCTTAGACTAATTTTTTGGAAAGAACATTTAATATGCTATTTAGAAAACAAAATACTGATTATGACAACTAGAGTTTTGAAAAATAATGCTTAGGGTTCAAAACCCTAATATGGACTTTGGAAATCACATTGGATGTTTCACTTTCCTAAAGTAACCTTGGTGGCCACTGTAGGGTTGTGATTTTGAAATACAAATTAGGGTTTTGAAACCCTAATGTAGACCTTGGTGGCCACTTTGAATATGTCACTTTCCTAGGGAAGCTCTAACCATGAAAAGTTTAGAATTATCCTAGGATTGTGAATTTGAAAGCAAAGCAATTATAAACAATGCATGATCATGACAATTATAATGCAAAGGGTCGTGAAGATACAAGGTTTAAGATTTTACCACATAATCAAGAGGGCTCGAGACCACACCGTCACAAGATAGACTATAAGAAGGCCCTCGACCAATGACCTCTCCAAGGCTTTCCTTAGGTTTGGACCCAAGGTCCTTTTGTTTCAAGCATGCAAAAAGAGGAGGTAGAAGATAGGGATTAAAATAAAGAATAGTGCAAGTGGAATAAGAAGGAGAAGAGAAGGAGTAGGGGATTGCAATATGTAAATAGGAATCCAACCTTGTCTTCAAAACCTTCTCAGAACTTCTATGGAGACGTTCACTTGAACTTAGAGGAGACTTGAGAGGCTAAGGAGGCTAAGAACCTTGAAGGAAACAGGGTTTTGGGGTAGGGTCTGTCTTGAGAGAGGTAGAGCTTTTTTGTAATTTTTTGGACTTGGAATATGCTAGGGGGTGCACTGTATTTGTAAACAAAAATCAGAGGAGCTGGCGACCCTCGTAGTGGCGCCTAGCCAAAATTTTGTTTGAGTAGCGCTAGACCAAATTTTGGCCTGGTGAATGGTGCTATCCCTGTATGGAAGTGATATTCCCCGAATATCCAACCTTGGGCTGCAAGGCAAAGATTTGGAAGCCACTTAGGGTGGCTCCAAGCAGTTTTGGCCTGGCTTCACTGCAAGTGGTTCCAAGAAGTTTTGGTTTAATTTAGAAAGGTGTTGGGCCGTAAGGCCCACCTAAAAAAGGACAGGGACACTATAGAGAGTGCCCTGGAGGTTTCCTGTTTAATACGCAAAGCTAATGTGGTTAAAAAGGGCGACCAACTCACCAAGGGCAAAATAATCATTTTAACTAGGATTCACCAGAACTGGCCCAGAGTTAACTGGAATGGATTTGGAAGGTTAGGGACACTCGAGGAATTGTCTCAAGGGCTATCGGTTTGATACCCGGAGTCGGTGTGGTTGAATAGGATTGACTGTCCCGTTTGAGGCAAAATGGTCATTTTGACTAGGAGTCACCGGAATTGATCTAAAGTTGGCTTGAATGGCATTTTGAGTATGCTGGACTATTTGAGGACAGTCTTGGAAGGGTGGCCTTACCACTCAGAGGACTTAGGTACTTTCTTGAAGTGCGTGCTAGGTGGGGCCCACCAGGGACAATATGGTCATTTTTCATCGAAATGGGCTAGCATGCATTGGTGTTGATCGGTCTGGATTTGGTACAGACTTTCCATCTTGAGGACTTTGTACTTCCTTGGAGATGTGCCGATAGAGACTTATCATTTCGAGGAATTATGTGCCTTCTCGGTGAACATGCGAACTCCTGTCTTCGAGGGATTTTGTATTCCACAAAAGATGTGCCAATAGCAGATATTCTATATTGGCGGGCTAACAAGCACCCAAAGTGAAACGCTTGTGATTGATGTGATGTTGGTTCCCAAGACTGCCCTATCTCGGAAAGCTACATGATTCCAAGGGGATGCTAGGAGGCTTTCTTGTCATTTGGCTTTGATTGGGCCTTGCGGGCCCGGGAAGAGATTGATTGATTGGAATGAAGTTTGAAAAGCCAAGTTGGGCTTGAATGTGTATGTGAAGTTGAATGTGAGTCTGGTGGGCTGGAGACCGCTAAGGGGGCAAAAATGGAATGCTTACAGATGCCCCTCTTTTGTTTGTCTTTGCTTGTTAAAGAAGGAAAATGAAGAAGTAAGGGTCTTATGTTAACCGCAAGGTGATCGAAGGGACCGAAGTTGATGAATTTTGAAAGATGGAGTTCAAGTTTTGAAGTTTCGAGGCTCCGGGTCATTTAAACTGGTTTTGATAGGAAAAAGGTCGGGTAGGCCCAAAATTGGCCTGGGCGCCAATCCTAGTTGCGCTAGACATAGAATTGCCTTAGTGCCACCGCTAGTGGCGCCAGGCCATTCTGGGTGTCACGCTTTGATTTTTTGCACTCGAGATGATATGTGAGAAACACACGGTCCTCTCTCGTTAGAACTCGTCCTCTTAGAAGGACGAGTGCAACTAAGTTTGAATTAAAAATTGACTTGAATAAGGGCTTTTAGAAAAGATTTGGAGTCACCACATAACTTTGTTAAGGTGAGCTAGGTCACCTACAACTAAGTGCAATATAAAGATTAAACTTAGGATTTTTGAAAAGGTTTTGGAAAAACTTTCTCTTGAGAGGGTTTTTTAAGAAAACAGGTTGTTTGGCAACCTTTGGAAAGATTTAAGCCATTTTTAAAAATAAAATTATTTTGGTCTTTCGAAAACAGTGATTCTAGGTTCGGAGGTTAGTTACGGATAGGGAAGATGCACTAGGTTATCATCCTATCCCGTTCTTCTGGTACCCACATATCTTATCACCTTAGGTTCACTTATTTAGAATTTTTTATTATCGAATATCCAATTACATCCACTTTGAAAAGAATTTTGAAAAGAGGTTTGAGCCAACACTTTAAGAATGATGTGATGCATGATATGCAAGTACATGAGAAGAATTTGAATCTGGAGAGAAGTTTTGAAAAAGGGAATTGGAATTTAAAAAAAAAAGAAAGGTTGTGACCGCATCCATGAGGGTTATCTATGTATCCCTTTGTTGGGAATCAGGTCAATTGTAGTTCGGACTTGAGGTTCGATTGAAAATAGACACTTTGGAGTCTTGTTTCATTTGAAAAGCACTTTGGTCCTTTAGAAAGTTTGACATGAAAAGGGTTTAATTTGAATTGATTGGAAATTGAACTTTGATTTGAAATCGAACTTTGAAGTAGAACTTGGACTTATTATGAAAAGTTTGAATTAAACTTTGAAATCATTTTGACTTGAATTGAGATTTGAAAATCATCTTGATGTAGAAAATAGTTAAAGTTTCCTAACTTTGTGTTATGGTTGAACTAGGGTTTCAGCCTCCTAAGGTCTAGGGTTTAAACATACACTTGAAATAGAAAGGTTTAGTTTTAGAAAGTTTGACTTTAGAAAAATTTCAAATTAGGAAAGTTCTACTTTTAGGAAAGTTTTATTTGATGAAACTTTTTATATTGGGAAAGATCTATTTTAGAGAAGTTTTCATTTTGGAAAAGACTTGATTTTGGAAAGATTTGATTTAGGAAATGTTTTGATTAAGAAAAGTTTGGATTTGAAATTTGGAAAGTTGGGATTTGGAAATATTTGATTGAAGAAGAATTGAATTTGAAAAATTGAGCTTGAAAATAGTTTGACCTAGATTTAAGGTAACTTGGAGTTTAAGCAATCCTATGACCTGGAGCTTATGCAATGCCTTTGAATTAGAAAGATTGGATTTCAATTGAAAGAGAAAAGTTTTATTTTTGGAGAGTTTGCAAAAAAGGAAGGTTTTGAAATTAGGAAAAATTGACATTAGGAAACGTTGAAATTAGAAAAGATTTGGAATTAGGAAAGATTTAACTTTTATTTCCTAAAATAGAAGAATATATTTTATTTCCAAAAAATAGGATATTTGATTTGCTTTCCTATTTGGACAATATTTGATTTGACTTGAAATTGGAAAGCTTTTAGTTTTGGAAAAACTATCATTTTATATGACTTTTGAATTAGAAAATCATTGATTTCATGTAAAAAATGGTTTTGAAAATCTATGATTTGATGCAAATAGATAATCATGATTTTATGTGAGGAAACTACGGTTTCCTAAATATGGACTCTAGGGTTTTGACTTGGACTTCAAAGATTTTGGAAAGTAAGTCTTTGAGAAGAACTTTTAGGAAGTTAATTTGCAAAACTTGTTTTAGAAAGGTTTGAATGTAGACTTTTGAAAGTCTCTTGAATATCTCACTTTCCTAAAACAACTCTAATCATGAGAAGACTAGAACCATTCTAGGGTTGTGACTTTGAAAACAACTAGGGTTTGAAACCCTAATATGGACTTTGATGGTCACTTTGAATGTAACACATTCCTAAAATAACCCTAACCATGGAATGACTAGAATTAATTTAGGATTGTGATTTCTTGAAAAATAATTTAATATTTGAACTCAAATTTGGACTTTGATGGTCATATTGAATATAACACTTTCCTAAAACAACCCTAACCATGGAATGGTTAAAATTATCTTAGGGTTGTAGTTTTGAAAACAACTTTGAAAGAAAAAGTTTTGAATGTAAGTTTTGAAAGCAACTTTTAATGCAAGTTTGAAAACATACTGGAATGGATGATTATGATAGCAACAACGCAATAAGGACATGAACATATAAGGTTAGGCTTTACCGCAAAACTAAGGAGGCTAGACCCACACCGTCTTAGGTTAAACTTAAAGAAAATTCCCGACATGGTGATTCCCTCCAAGGCCTTCCTAGGCATGAACTTGGAGGTCCCTTATTTCAAGCATAAAAGAAATAGATCTTTAACCCTTAGGACACAAGGCAGAATCTTTGGGTGCCTATGTTAATGACTACCATGCAATGTTTGGCCTGGCTTCAGTAGGAGTGACTCCGAAAAGTCATGGAATGATCTGAAAGGTTTTGAGTAGTCAGAGTTAGCAGAGAATGGATGAGAACCCTTAAAAGAGTGTCCTGGAGGTAACTGACTTGATGATCAGTGCCGGAATAGTTGAAAAGATTGACCGGCCCACTAGGGGCACAACGATCATTTAAACGAGGGAACACTGGGATCGACCCAGAATGATCCTTGAGAATGCTTGAAGGTTAAAAACACTATTGAGAGTATTTCAAGGGATTACCGACTCGATACCTAGAGTCGGTGTGGTTTGAAAAGGCAACCGGTCTACCAGGGGTAACACAGTCATTTTATATCAGGTTTACTGGAATGGACTTGGAATAGTCCGAAAAGGTACTGGAAGGTTGGGAATACTATTAGAAGCATCCTTATAAGGTAACCGATTTGATACCTGGAGTCGGTGTGGTTTCTGGAGGCAATTGGATGCTTAGGGGCAACATGGTCATTTTGATCGGATGCTCTCGGAATCGATCCAGAAGTGGTTGGAAGGCACTAGAACGTGCTAGATTATCTTTGGGACAATCTTTGAAGGGTGGACTTACCGTTTTGTGGTCTTAGGTACTTTATCGAGAAGCATGCTAATGGGGCTAAAGGGAAAGTTTAGTCATTTTTCACCGGTATGGGTTAGCAGGCACTTGTGTTGACTTGGGTTTTAACTATTTCCATCACTTTGACAGGGTGTGATGAGTTGGTTTCCAAAGGAATTTCGTCCTCTGGTAAACGTGTCACGGCCAGGAGGCGTGTATGGTCCCGTGACATGGGGGTTTTTTTTTGCATTTCCATTGTCGACCTATTTACGAGTGTTTCTGTCACTTTAACGGTTGCGATGTTTGTGAGTGTTTCCATCATTCTGACAATGTGTGTTCATCCCGGAGACTGCCTGATCTTAGGAAGTTATTGGATGGACTTATCACCTCGAGACCTTAAGTACTTTCCCGATTGACGTGCCAAATAGTAGACATTCTATGTTGGCTGGCTAGCAGGCGCTAGAAGTGAACCGCTCTACCATCTCGGGGACTTAGGTTTTGTCCCAATCGACAGGTGTGAAGGGACTTATCGTTCTGAGAAATTTTGTTCTTTCTCAATAAACGTGTCGTGCTAGATAGACTTATTATCTGAAGGATCAACTTTCTCGAAAGACATGCTGGATTGAGTTTGACTGGTCTGAACTGATATTGGAACTGGAGTTGAAGTTGAAATACAGACTTACTGTCTTTAAGATGATGTGCTAACTGAAATTGGACCGAGCAATGTCCTAAGGGCATTTTGGTTATTTTGCCTCTAATGGGGCTGGCGGGCCCGCAAAGCGATTGATTAATTGGATTGAGTTTGGAACGCCGGTTTGGGCTTGAACATATTTGTATAGGTTTGAATGTGAGTCTGGTCGGGTTGAAGATTACTGAGCGGGCTAAAATGGAGTTCTTACAGCTACTCCACTTTTTTTTGTCTTTGCTTGTCAAAAGCAAAAAATGATAAAGTAAGGGTCACATGTTGACTGTGAGGCAATCGAAGGATTGGAATTGGAAGTTTTTGAAGATTGGAGCTTGAAAATTACAGATTGGACCAATAGGGCATTTAAAATCAAATTTTGGCAGGCAAAAGGGAAAAGTTGCCTGGAACTAGACCATGGTGCCAGGGTTAAAATTGCATTGGCACCACTGCTAGTAGCCCTAGGCCTGGGAATTAAAAATCAAAATAACCCCTCATTCGAGGCTTGCGGGTTTATGCAAATTTTTGAAGTTTTGAGAGCTTTTCTTAAGTTTTTGCAAGGAGGAACCCTTGGGCATTGAAGGAGTGAGTTTGGGGGACGCCGAAGAGTTGTCAGAAGTGATTACCATAGCCGGATTTACCTCTGGAGAAGAAGATTTCACCAAAGAACTCCAAAATGTGAGTTTTTTTTTTTTATTTTGTGTTGATCTTGACGTATAGAACTCCGTTTGAGTTGTGTAAATACTCAAAATCTATGTTTTAATGTACTTTGAACACTTTAGTGATATTGTTTTTTTAATTTTGATACTGATTTGGTTGAGTTTAAGTAGTTTTGTACGTTTACTCACAAGGGTTTCCTAGCAAGAAATAGGGTTTTGCACCTATGAGCTTGGGTTTTATATTTTCTTGCTGGATTTTTGCACCGTGTTCCTTAGAAAAATGTTTTCAACAACCGTGGAAAGTTTCGTAATTTTTGAGAACTTTTTGAATTTTCATTTTTCAAAAAATAAGAAAAATACTTGAAAAATAGAGAAAATTAATTGAATTGCTCATGTTATGTATTTAGAAAAACATGAGAATATTTTACAAAATATTTAAAGTATCTTTGAATGATTTTGCAAGCATTTCGAAAGCCCTTGGATTTTTAGAAAATAGAAGCATTCAATGGAAAATTCAAAAACCTTGACAATGTGTCTAGATTGTTTTGTGTTCGTCCGTGGTATATGCTTGTGATATCGTGGGGTGCCCAGTTTGTGTTCTATTACAAGTTTTTGGCTTTGTAGGGACTATTTACAAATAGGACTTTGCTGAAATTTTTTGAAAAGAAAAAAAAGTTAGAAAATTTTGAAATAAAATCTTTTTGAAGACAAAAGAGTTAAAACCTTTGAGGATGGGGCCTTTTTGGTAGAAAAGACCTCGAGAAACTCGACGGGGCTTTGGAATAAATGTTTTTGAAGGAAAATCTTAGAATACCTTTGAAAAGGGACTTGGAATAAAACTTTTGAAGCAAAAGTTTAGAAAACCTTTGAAAATGGATTTTGGATGAACCTTTGGAATTTAACTTTGGAATAGACTTTTGGAAAAAACTTGAAAACTGAGGCATACGACAGAGTAAACTCTGCTAGGGGCACGAGAACGGGATTTGCATCGTTCTTTCCTTTCCATCTTTTTTCTTTTTTGAGCCTTTTTTACTTTTGACCTGTATATATACCACATATTGATATCTTTACCTTGATTTGATTTTTAGGATGGTCGTATGGGTGATGATGGTTCTGAGAGGAGACGCCAGACTAGGAAAGGAGCTCGTACTGACTCGGGCAGTAGTTTTAGTCATTCCTGGGGAGTCGGAGTGAGAAAATGCCTGCAATCGATCCCTTTCCTCCAGTAGGGCCCGTTTTTAGGGAGGAGATCGGTGGAGAGGATGAGGCATCGGGCTTTGGAGATCCTATGACTGGTCATGGGAGGGCTTCTTCTAGGAGGAGACAAACAGATGCAAACCTGGGAGACTTGGAGGTACCCAGTATTCCCCCATTGGGAGATCTGGCTCACCATTATAGTGTTTATTCCCGACATCATTTGCCCCCTCTAAGGGTACATACATCATTTAGAGGGGCCATTCACTAGGTATTCAGTACCATACATCAAGCTGCTCCATCCTATCGTGCCTTTCTTGCAGAGATCAGGTTTGAGGCTTTCATGGGATTACAAACAAACTGCCTGATTGAGAGATGGTTAGCCTTTATTGAGAGATGGTTTGGCGAGACAAGGACCTTTCATTTTGTAGGCTTCAAGCTGGGTCTGACTCCATTAGACTGAGCCATCATTACTGGGCTTTCTTTTGTCAGTTGTCAAATCATTTTAAAGCCAGTTAGTAGAGTAGATGTTTGTGCTTTGTTGGACATGTCGCCTCTCGATCGTTCTGTTTTCTCTATGTCTTGGCTTCGTCAAGACAAGCCCACCTTTTCTGCGGAGCCGCCATCTAATCGACAAGATATTATAAGACGACGACTAGTATTGTATATTGTGTTTAGCTATTTTTGCAATAACAATAAGTTGATCGTTCCATTCAAGCTGGTGAGCTTGGTAGCTAATTTGGGTGTTTTTTCAGAGCTGGACTGGGGGTCCTTCTCATTTAGTTGCTTCCTCCAATCTATACTGGTTTGGACTTCCTCTCGTTGTGGTAACGTGACTAGTTTTTGGCCCTTTCTGGTCTGGTGGAGCTACAAGTATCTACCGGTTCGTCATTTAGAGGTAAAGGAAGCTGACCTTTATCCCCGAGCTTTGAGATGGGCTCCGAATCAGGTGGCTCGCCGGTTTGAGATTACTAACTTTGTGACTATACGGGTAAATCTGGAGTTGATAGAGGTGAGAGATGTGACTTTGCGGCCCTTTGTTAGATCGGTCCATTACGAAGTAGTCAGGTATATGGCCTTGATGTCTCTGTCGAGGATTTCCTTTCTTATTGATGAGTCCTGAGAGTCTTATCTGGGAAATTGGCATTGACGCCAGTTTCACAAGGAGTTCCGGCCGGCTGGGGATCCTCCTAAGTATATGTTTGGAGCTTTGGTTAAGGGGGTCCACATTTCGTAAGGGAAGCGTCAGCCGGGCAATGGTTTTCTGCTTCCTTTAGAGACTGATTATGCCACCTCCTCTGGAGCTCGATCCATAGGTGCTTTCACCCAGTTTCAGGTGGTTGTTGGGGGCTACACCGTGGGCCAGGAGGTGGTGGATTTATGGCATTAAGCTGAGAGATTTGTGCCCCTGGCCAAGTTTGCTGCCATAAGGGATCAGAGAGACTGGTACCAGACCGGGAGAGATTAGTTCCAAATGGAGATGGACCAGTACCAGGATGAGGTAGCCATTTTTGTCACGCCCCGTAACCCGGCCTATGCGGATTTTTGGTACATGACTGGCCAGTAGCAAGGCTACTCGAGGCCGCATTACATAAACTGGTTGATCACCTATGCAGAATCATTTAAAATTTACGGAAATAGAATCTTTTATAATTTGAAATATAATTTGTGTCATACATGGTAGAGATGTGCCTAATCCAAAACATAGCATACATAAAGACCAAATCAAGGTCCACCAAAGTTATAGTATTATATCGTTACAAAACATTGGGTCCAGCCCTCAAACATAATACAAAACATAGGCCGTAGGCCGTAGCTCAAAATCCATATATGGTCTTGCTGTAGGGCCTCCCGGATTAGCTACCTGAAAATCATTTGAGAGAATGTAAGCTAATGCTTAGTGAATAACAATGATGCATGAGTATGAAAATACCATGGACTAGCAGTTATGTCTAATGTATAAAATAATAGATAAAACATTTATGCATATAAAGCATGAACTTTGAAACGTGTAAGCATAGGCTTGAAATCGTAGATAGCATAAACATCATATTGAAGCATTCTATCATTTTAGAACATGGTATCATAAAAGAGAGATGCGACATATCTGTGCTTGTGATAAAGCTTAACATAACTTATCATAAACATTTGAACATATCATCGTTCTCATTCTAAAACATAAGTGTGCTACAATCTGGCATCAGAGCTAGGCTCCACATCAGTAACCTTAAAGGTCACAAATAGGGCTCTTTAGGCCGTGAGACATCTCCCGAATATGGAAATAGTTTATTTCACATCCCCTATCGTAGGACCATCGTTGCTAGTTTAAGGTCTTGCCACAAAAGACCTTGAGTTGACACCATACATTGGAAAAGTCTTGCATCTCTTTCATGTAAGCATTTTAGTCCATGGGTTTCAATTCATAACATAATAACTTGCATGTCTTTAAAAGTATGACATTTATAATTGAATATAACATTGATGCATTGAAAACATATATAAAACATTATATGATACTGTTTGAACTTAAAACAGTTGGAAAGTAGTAGAATTTACTTATGGCATATCGTTACTCACCTTTCTCCAATAGAATGGGTGGTAGACAAGGTGCTTCTACACAAAATACACATTGAAGTATGGAAATATCAATACAAGACTCTAAGGCAAAGCAACAACGTAAAACGAGAACATAAGGTTGGGGTTTGAACATGAAAGCTGGGACGTCGACTCCTTCATTGCATCTCAACTACTTCTTAAGGAAGAGTTCGCACTCTAGGTTAGTTCCATTTGAAAATAGGCTTTAAAGGCTTTAATTTGATAGGTCATGGGTCACAAATACATTTCGAATGAAGAAGTTATGTCCCATAGAAAATAGACTAAAATTTTAGAAGAAGAATGTTGCTGAAAGAATTTTGGGTTAAATTCAAAATTCAATAGCTCTCAATCTATAAGAAATTAGAGTACAAACTTTATATGAGTACAAAGATTTATGAGTCTAATTTCCAATGCTTTAAACGGTGCATCAATTTGAGTTTTCTAGAGAAAGTTATACTCGTTTTACTAACCAGTGCCGGAGCTGAAAAAGTGAAACTGGGAACTAGGCAAAAGGGTCAACTCCTGAGGCAAAAAGGTCGACTCTTGAGCTGAAGAAATGAGTCTGGGAGTTCTCTGGACGAAAGGGTCGACTCCTAAGGCAAAAGAGTTGACTCCGGAGCTAAAAACCCAGATTTTAAATCCTAAAATCCCCAAACCTCACTCAAACCAAAACTAAACTTCATCAAACATTTCCCAAACTCCTCAAATACTTCTAGGGAATAAAGATTGACCCAAAAAAACCACAATAACTCAGAATGAAATAATTTAAACAAGTAAATCGAAGGGATCTAAGGTTTTAAGAACCCAAGCCCTAACTTGCATAAGTTAGGAATTTCAATCCCAAACTCTCAAATCTTTCAATGGGGCTTACGATACTCTATATTTAGCCAATTTGGGACTCAAAAGAGTCACTTACAACAACCTAACAACACAACCCACAAAGATAGATACATACACATATACAATTGTAGAAGAAAATGGAGCCTTACCTTTCATCAAGCTTGGTTAAGTCTTCTATTGACTTCAAACTCTTCTTTCAAGCTTCTTCCTCCTCTTCCTCTTCTCCTCTTCTCCCTCTCTTCCTTCTTAACCGGTTGAAATGTGTGAGTTGTGTGCATATAAGTGTATATAAGATGATACACATGAGAATAATCCTATGTGTCTTACCCTATAGGCTTAAGTTACAATATAAGCTCTCATTGGTCATTTTTGACCCAAAAAGAAAAATAATTAACATTAAAAATTGCATACACTATAAATTCTCATTAATATAAATAAATAGAGGTTCGGGATATCACAAGTTTGACTGAACGGTGGGCTCAGATGGGAGGTGGCGGGGTATATTATCTTATTCTTTTTTATTCCGGCTTTCTTTAATTGTCTATCTGCCTTGCTGATTTAAGTTATTCTTCTTTGTAGGATACTGGTGCTTCCAGTAGTCGGCCGCCTCTCTTGAGTTGGGCTTTGGAGACTATGATCCAAACATTGACTTTGACTCTTGAAAAGTGCCCTTTGTCATGGGCCCAACTCCTCTTTTGCCTTATGTCCTGGATATACATATAGTTTCGTCTGATAATTTATTTGTAATGTTCAAATAGAATGGATATTTATGATTCAGACAGCCAGATGTATATATTGATATATGAGCAGGGGTAGATGTTTAAGATTATCATGATGGTGATGGTGCATGTCTATTATAGGTTTGGATATGATATTGAATTGCTTTGGTGACTTCTGTTTCTACAGGGAGCCATGCCTTATGTATGCGAAGCTCATGTTGAAATTTTTATAAAAATGAAAGCATATGTTGAGGGTGCACTGGTTAACAGATAATAGAATGAATAGGCTGCAAATGAACATGCTTGCGACGCTGTTAAGCTCTACGTCCTTGGAATGGCAACTCTTTTTTTTTTGTTATAGAGATTTTGCCCCTCTTTTGGCTTGACCTTACCTTGATTAGACAATGATATCATCTTGTACCTTTCTCATCTTTTTGGTGGACTTTAACTTCCTACTTGGGTCAATGTCTAGAATTATTTGGCTTAAACTCTCAATCCTCAGGGGCTTAGGACTTACACAAACTTTGGTCGAGCGATGAGCAGCCAATCTTTCAATCTGAGGAGGCTTTGCTTTAGGACCGTAATGTAGGCTAAGTTATGGAGTTTTAAAAATCAAGTGGGATATGCAGGCTCAAATTTAATATTGTTTCTAATAGAGTTTAGATCCACACCATCCTAAGCAGGTCCTCTAGCGAGGTTTCCACCCTTAGTATCCTTTCTTGGCCATGACTACGCGTTTGGCTCATGTCAACCAAGCAATCCCTTTCCAATCTGAGAGGACTCTAACAGGATTGTATTATGGGCCATGATTTTGGGTTTTTTCAAGAAAAGGTTAAAGCTTGAACCTATCTCTTCTATTGAGTTTCCTTATTACCCAGGATCACCTTTAATAGTTTCAATCAACTAGCACTTGCCTTTCCTTTTTACCTCAGTGTTTCTGCTTTTATATCTTACCACTGCAAGCTTTTTTTTTTTTTTTTTCTGAGGTTGATACTTCTACAATCCCTCTTAATTGGATATATTTTCTCTCAGTGCTTTCTTTTAACCCATTTGTGGGCGGTGATCACTAGTTTAGGGCTTCCTTGGGGAGAACCGTAACTGGCTCAACAAGTTTGACAAAGGTTACTTTTTGACTGTATGGGAAATGAAATGAGGACCTCTCTTTATTTTGAATCGGATTGCTTAATCCTTAGAGCCTTTATGTTGTTTTGGCTTGATGTTCCGAGCGAAGGAGAAAGGACAATCTTTGTCTAGTTTTCTGCTATCTGTTTGCCTCAGTGTGGGGGGATGGTTTTGGATTAGGGTTGACAAGAAATCTTTTGCTTTATACATTGCACTAGTGGTCTGAACAAAGGGAATATATATATATATATATATATTTTCAAGGAGATTTGAAAGTTGGCTCCTCTTCCTTTTGATAATCTGGCTACCCATTACTTCGCTTTGGTGTCTTGTAAGTGTAGTTTTTAGGGTGGTTTCCTCACTCACTCGCATCTTCCCTCTCTTCAAAAATTTGACCATTTAGCGAGTGGTTAACTCATGCTACAATGCCCTTCAAGTCAAGTCCTCCGCAAGTTAGAGTGCAACCCTTTTTTGTTTTTTAAAGCATTCACCTTTCACAAGAGTATGATATAACAGTCTTTCAATGAAAAACTATCTCTTTATTATTTCAAATTTGAAATTTTCTCTTATACTGCATAAGTTATTTTATTTTATTTTTATGAAAATGGAAATGTAAACATAAACTTAAAGACGACAAATAAAAGAGATAAAAAGTAAGCGGGTGAGAACATCCATTTCTTATATGCTTTTTAGGAGCTCTTCTAGTAGGGTTTTGGAATGATGCCCACGTCTTAGATGCTCCATCCATCCTTTGGATCACCGGACCAGGTAAGGCGGACGGGTGCTTCTTTTAGGGCTCTTGGTGAGTTGACAGTAGTTATGCAATTGCTGGCCTCGTTCAATTTCTTGTTTTCCTCCATTGCCTCCTTAGCTTCTCGAAGAAACAGGTTGGTTAGCTCACCTCCTTCTAGCTTGAATGGCTCTGTCGGTGCTTTCGGCTCCTTAAGGCCCCAGCCAATGTATTCATAGTCAAATTTAGTCGCGGGCCAGAGGTTCTTTGATAGGTTGAGTTCAGCCATGGTATACTTGTAGTGCAAGAATTCATCTCCCCAATCGTCGGTGGTCATATTTTTGGCAAGGATGTTCTTTATGGGTAGGGACTCTTTGACTGGCCAGTCAGAGGGGTTGTGCACTTTATTTGGATTGTAGCGGTAAATTGGGCACAATGAGATTTCCTCCTCCCAGTCGCTTTCTTCATCAGTTTCCCAATCCTCATCGGAATAATCTTCGACCATGATCTCCTCATGTTCATCCCCCTCTTCTATTTCTTCTAGTATCAGGTTGACATTGTGATCCAACAAGGGGTTTATGGTCACATTAGGAGTAGGAGTTGGGTTCACTAGCTATATGTCGATGGTCTTGTTGTCTATCAGGTCTTAAGTTTTGTGCTTGAGGGAGAAGTAACTTTCTGTGTCAAGCCCTTGTCCGCTCGAATGGTATTCGCAAGTGAGGGCGCCATTGAAGGTTGGAGGTAAAGGGCTTGGCAATGGATGGGTCAGTATCAGCTTTAGTATATAATTCTTTAATAGGTTATGGTAGGCTTCTATATGGGTGCAGGCTAAGGTATCAAAGGTGCGGATGCGTCAGGCCAGCCTATTGAAAATGGGTCGTGCCCTAGCAGGGACAAAATTAGGCATTTGAGTGGCATAGTCAAGGTGGGTATGGGTAATATAGGATGTGACTGGGGTGGTAGACACTATTATGGTTGTTGAACAAGTAAGATAGTAGACATTGCACTCCCTTTGCAGTAGCCACTTTCCTAGCTATTTTGGCAAAGCTTTCTCTTGTCTTTGCATAGGGTCCATAATCCTTCTTGTTTTTAGACCGTTCTTTATCATCTCCCGTTGCATGATAAGCTTAAATAAGCTTTTCTCTACACTTGCGCAGAGCTTTTTATAGTATATGCCTTGGAAGGTGTGCACAAACAATTGCATATATTCCTTCTATTCTAAAGAGGAATTGACTTGTGCTACTGCTTCTCTCCACCTAAGGGCATAGCTTTTGAAGCTTTCTTTATCTCCTTTACTTATTGTCGTCAAGGACCAATGGTCAGAAGTGAGATCTATATTGTGGCGGTATTGGGCCTTGAATGCATTAACTAGTTCAATCCAGGTTATGGCATTCCTCAGACCAAGTCGAGCAAGCCATTATAGAGTGGACCTAGTTAAACTGTGCTAGAAGAGTTGCATGAGAAGCTTTGGGTCGTTCCCATGGCCACTCAATGCCCCAGCATAAAAGCGAAGGTAGGCTATAGGATTGCCAGTGCCATCGTACTTTTGAAAGTCAGGTATTTTGAACTTGGCTGGCCTTGAATGGTCAGGAAAAAAGCAGAGATCATTGTAGGAAGTGAGCTTAAAAGGGTCATGGCCATGGAGGCTCTGTAGTGAGTCTTCTAACCCTTGGATCTTCAGGCTAAAAGGGTTTGGAAAAATTCTTTTTGCGGTAGGCAAGAGTAGTATGGTCTCTTCTTCTTCAGTGTTGGCCCCCTTGGAGTCCTCTTTGTTTTTCCTTGAAGTGTCGGACTGGAGCAAAATCCTCGGGTTGGCAGGTTCAGAATCTTTGGGAAAAACCATGGATGATGATGGGGTTAAGACAACATCTTTTTACTTAAGCAAAAAGAGTTAAGACAACATCTTTTACAGTCACGGCTTGGATGAGCTTAAACATCTTGTCAATCTTGGTTCTCATCTCGTTGATCTTTTCTCGAGAGACTGAGCAGTACTCGTCAGGGTTAGCTGCCACTAGTAAAGCTCTTTGTCGAGTAATGATCAGGTCTCTAGGTGGTTGTGAATCTTTCTTAAGAGCAATGATGTCTCTTTATGGTGTAGTCTCTTCAAAAGAAAAAAAAGAAGAGAAAGAAAAATAAGGACACAAGTCACAAGTTAGTGTTTGATATTTAGAAAGTTTTATGCTATTCATGCCTTAGGGATGCCCCTACTTGAGAGGAAAACTAAACATGATGCAGTCAGCTCACTTTTTGGAGATAGGGGGTTTGCCCCTGTATGCAACTACCTTACTGTTGAATAAAAACATACATTCATTCATTCATTTATTCATTCGTAAAAAATAAAAGAGTACATTGAACTTTGAGTTTGGATACATGAAAATCATAATACATTTTAATAAGGGGGAATGGGAGCATTTTTCTTGGAACTTCTACCTATTTACTTTTACAAGGAGCATCCTAAACTACTTTTGGGCTGTTGGATTTGCCTTTTGTTGATGTTGATAAATCATTGAACTGATCTGGCTTTGTGGGTTGCCCCTTTGTCTTCTTGGCATCCCTATCTCTGCGAGCATAGAGGGATTGGGGCCCCTTTTCATGGAATAACTTGAAATGCATGCCATGAATCGTTAGGGTTACATGGGCCCTTAGGATTTTGGTAGGTTTTATGGAAAGGAGAGTGAGCTTGGTGTCACTCTCTATGGGTTGATCACATGTATGGGAATGCAGTGGCTTGAGTTACTTTGGAACTCTTATTTTGAAATGGAGTATTGAATGTAGTACATGTATGCAAGAGTATAAGGAGAGAGAGTGTATTAGTAAACTAAACATGCATGCATGCATGAACATTACAAAAGCATTATAACAGCAGGAATAGACAAGAATAAAGGAAAGTGAAGTACTCGCCCTTTCCTCCATGGTTTTGAAATTGACGTGTGTGTCTTAAATCTGGTAGAGGTTCAGCTATGCACAGGTTTCAACATGAGCATGAGGTTGAGGTTTACTAATGCTTTCTAAGAAGGCTCGGTTCCCGGATCTTGAAACCTAGGCCCACTCTCTAAGTTGGTGCCATTATCGGTTGGTGATTCGAGTGGAGGAACCATCAAGAGGCCGTAAGCTAAGATACTGACACAACATCTACCTAGAATCAATATACCGTTCTCCCTTCTAACTAAAAGGGACGTAACCAAATAGAGAATGCAAATATGCAAATGTGAGTGCACGTGCAGTGTATGCATGACATTTTGAAAATTGGAGAAAAAGACCTAACAACTCTCATCCATCATGTCCATTCCATGTTGTCATTCATGGCATGTTATATAGACAACAAAAATAAATGTGAAGATGGTCTACTTACAAAATAAAATACAAAAAGTCAGTACCTTAATGACAAACTTAATACAAGATAGAATGATTGAATTTGAATTGAATGCAAGTGTTGACATGTTTTTGAAAATAACTTTGAAAAGTTTTATTTTGACAAATTTGAAATGAATAGAATTGGACTAATTAATCGAAGATTCTAGATGAGTGAAGGGTGAATAGACAAGATAATGGCCTAACTCTCTAAGCGCCCCCAATGGAGTCGCTAGCTATTGCACCTCGGTTTTCCGCACTTGAGATGATATGTGGGAAACACACGGTACTCTGTGATTTGAACTCATCCTCCTAGAAGGATAAGGGCAACTAGGTTTGAATTAGAAATTGACTTGAATAAGGGCTTTTAGAAAAGATTTGGATTGCCACCTAACTTTGTTAAGGTGAGTTAGGTCACCTAAAACTAAGTGCAATTCGAAGATTAAACTTAGGGTTTTTTAAAATATTTGGAAAAACTTCCTCTTGAGAGGGTTTTTTTTTTAAGAAACAGGTTGTTTGGCAACCTTTGGATAGATTTATGCCCTCTTTTGAAAATAACTCCGTTTTGGTCTTTCGAAAACAATGATTCTAGGTTCGGAGGTTAGTTATATATAAGGAAGATGCACTAGGCTATCACCTTGTCCCACCCTTGCGGTACCTACATGTCTTATCACTCTAGGTTCACTCATTTATATGTGATGCATGATATGTCCAATTATCCAATGTCTAATTATATCCCACCCTTGATTATCCAATGTCCAATTATATCCACTTTGAAAAGAATTTTAGAAAGAGGTTTGAGCCATCACTTTAAGGATGATGTAATGCATGATATGCAAGTGCATGAGAAGAATTTCAATCTGGAGAGAAGTTTTGAAAAAGGAAATTGGAATTTAAAAAGAAAAGAAGGTTGTGATTGCACCTATGAGGGTTGCCTAAGTATCCATTTGTTAAGAATCAGGTTAGTCGTAGTTTGGACTCGGTGTCTGATTAAAAATAGAGACTTTGGGGTCTTGTTTAATTTGAAAAGAAACTTTGGGGCCTTTAGAAAGTTTGACTTGAAAAGAGTTTAATTTGAACTTTGATTAGAAGATTGAAAATTGAACTTTGATTTGAAATCAAACTTTGAAGTAAAACTTGGACCTATTTTCGAAAGTTTGAATTGAACTTTGAAATCATTTTGACTTGAATTGGGATTTAAAAATCATCTTGATTTATAAAAGACTTAAAATTTCCTAACTTAAGGTTAGGGTTGAACTAGGGTTTTGGCCTCCTAAGGTCTATACGACCTAGGGTTTAAATATGCACTTGAAATAGAAAGGTTTGGTTTTAGAAAGCTTGATTTTAGGAAAGTTCTACTTTTAGGAAAGTTTGAAAAAGGAAAGTTTTATTTTATGAAAGTTACCATTTTTGGAAAGAACTATTTTAGGAAAATTTTCATTTTAGGAAAGACTTGATTTGGGAAAGATTTGATATAGAAAATGTTTGAATTTAGAAAGGTTTGAATTTGAAATTTGGAAAGTTAGGATTTGGAAAAATTTGATTTAAGAATAATTGAATTTAATTAATTGAGCTTGAAAAAGGTTTGACCTAGATTTGTGGTAACTTGGAGTTTAAGCAATCCTAAGAACTAAAGCTTAAGCAATGCCGTTGAATTGGAAAGATTGGATTTCAATTGAAAAAGAAAAATTTTGTTTTTAGAAAGTTTGCGAAAAAGGAAGGTTTTGAAATTTGGAAAGATTGACATTAGGAAAAATTAGAATTAGGAAAAATTTAATTTTTATTTCCTAAAACAAAAGATTAGATTTTATTTCTAAAAATAGGATATTTGATTTGATTTCCTATTTGGACAAGATTTGATTTGACTTGAAATTAAAAAACTTTTAGTTTTGGGAAATCTATCATTTTATGTGACTTTTGAATTAGGAAATCTATGATTTCTTGTAGAAAATAGTTTTGGAAATCTATGATTTGATGTAAATAGATAATCGTGATTTTATGTGAGGAAACTAGGGTTTTCTAAACATGGACTCTAAGATTTTGACTTAGATTTCAAGAGTTTTTAGAAAGTAAATCTTTAAGAAGAACTTTTGGATAGTGAATTTGCAAAACTTGTTTTATAAATGTTTGAATGTAGACTTTTGAAAGTCTCTTAAATATCTCATATTCCTAAAACGATTCTAATCATAAGAATACTAGAACCATTATAGGGTTGTGACTTTGAAAACAACTAGGATTTGAAACCCTAATATGGACTTTGATGCTCTCTTTGAATGTAAAACTTTCCTAAAATAACCCTAACCTTTGAATGGCTAGAATCACCGTAGGGTTGTAATTTCTTGAAAAACAATTGAATATTTGAACTCAAATTTGGACCTTGATGGTCATATTGAATATAATTCTTTTCTAAAACAACCCTAACCATGGAATGGTTAGAACTATCTTAGAGTGGTTGTTTTGAAAACAACTTTGATAGAAAAGGTTTTGAAAGCAACTTTTAAAACATACTTAAATTCATAATTGTGATAGCAACAATGCAATAGGGACATGAACATACAAAGTTAAGTTTCACCATATAACCAATGGGGCCAGACCCACTTCGTCTTAGGTTGAACCCAAAGAGAATCTCTGGCACAATGATTCTTTGTAAGGCCTTCCTAGGCATGAACTAGGAGATTCCTTGTTTCAAGCATGCAAAAAGAGGAGGTAGATGATGGGGATTAAAATAGAAGAAAACCCAAGTGAGTTAGTGGAGAGAATAGAGAGAGGAGGATTATATAGTTGAACTAGAAACCTTACCTTGTTTTCCCTTTGCTTTGATGCTTTGATGGTGGACTTTTCTTGGACTTTGGGAGCTTTGAATGTGCAGCACTTGATCTTCAATGGATGCTTGGAGGCAAGGATTTAAGTGTATAGATTGTATGGAGGATACGGTTTGTGTGTATGGAGGCTAGGGTTTGAGGGGGCTTGATAGAATTAGGGTTTTGAGGGAATTCGGGCGTTGTTTTCATAGAGAGAGTCTCTTGAGTGATTTTGCGGATCTAGTATACGCAAGGGGTGGCCTATATTTATAAGCCACCAAAATAGGGCTTAACGCCTGTTGAAGTGGCACTAGCTACCTAGGAAACTTTTGAGGGTAGCAAGAAATAGATCTTTGACCCTTGGGATGCAAGGTAGAAGATTTGGGTGCCTATTCGAGTGACTACCATGCAATTTTTGGCCTGGTTTTACTAGAAGTGACTCTAAAAAGTATGGGAATGAACCAAAAGATTTGGAGTAGCCAGACTCGGCCGGGAATGGACGGGAACCCCTAAAAGAGTGTCCCGGAGGTAACTGACCTAATGATCAGAGCTAGAATAGTTGAAAAGAGACTGGCCCACTAGGGACAAAATGGTCATTTGAATAGGGGGAACACTAGGATCGATCTAGAATGATCCGTGAGAAGGATTTAAGATTGGAATCACTATTAAGAGTGTTCCGAGGGATTGCCAGTTTGATACCTAGAGTCAGTGTGGTTGGAAAAGACGGTCGATCTACTAGGGGCAAAATGGTCATTTTGCATTAGGTTTATTGGAATGGACTCAGAATGGTCTGGAAAGGTACTAGAAGGTTGGGGATACTATTAGAAGTATCCTCAGAAGGTAACCGGTTCAATACCTAGAGTCGGTGTGGTTCTTGAAGGTGATCAGATAACTAGGGGCAAAATAGTCATTTTGATCGGATGCTCTCGGAATCGATCCAGAAGCGATTGGAAGGCACTAGAACGTGTTATATTATCTTTGGAACAATCTTGAAAGGGTTGACTTACAGCTCTAGCATCTTAGGTACTTTTTCGAGAAGTGTATCGATAGGGCTCAAGGGGCAATTTGGTCATTTTTTACCAGAATGGGTTAGCAGGCATTGGTGTTGACTCGGGTTTTGAAAATTTCCATCACTCTGATGTGGTGTGATGAGTTGGTTTCCAAAGGTATCATGTCCTTCAATAAACATGTCATGGCTAAGAGGCGTGTTTGGTCCCGTGACATAGGGGTTTGTTGGTATTCCTGATGTCAACCTATTTCTAAGTGTTTTTGTCACTCTGATGGCTGCGATGTTTTTGAGTGTTTCCATCACTCTGATGGTGTGCGTTCATTCCAGAGACTGGCTGACCTTAGGAAGCTACTGGATGGACTTATCACCTTAGGACCTTAGGTACTTTCTCGATTGGCATGCCAAAAAGCGAACATTCTATGTTGGCGGGCTAGCAAGCACCCGAAGTGAATCACTCTGCCATCTCGGGGACTTGATGGATTGAAGGGACTTATTGTTCTGAGGGGTTTTGTGCTTTCTCGATAAACGTGCCTTACTAGAAGGACTTACTGTACGAGGGATCAACTTTCTCAAAAGACGTGCAAGATTGAGTTTGACTAGTCTGGATTAGAATTGAAACTGGAATTGAAGTTGAAATACGAATGTCGCGCCCTGATTTTTCGCACCATTGAGATGATATGTGGGAAACACACGATACTCTTTCGTTAGAACTCATCCTTCTAGAAGGACGAGTGTGACTGGGTTTGAATTGAAAATTGATTTGAATGAAGGTTTTTAGAAAAAGGTTTGGAGTCGCCACCTAACTTTGTTAAGATGAGTTAGGTCACCTAAAACTAAATGCAATCCAAATATTAAACTTAGGGTTTGGGAAAAGATTTTGAAAAACTTTCTGAAGAGAGGCTTTTTAAAAGAAACAGGCTGTTTGGCAATTTTTGGAAAGATTTAAGCCCTTTTTGAAAATAATTCCATTTTGGTCTTTCTAAAACAATAATTCTGGGTTCGCAGGTTGGTTTAAACATGCACTTGAAAAGTTTGATTTTGGAAAAACTTGATTTTAGAAAGTTTCGAATTTGGATAGTTCTATTTTAGAAAAGTTTTCATTTTAGGAAAGTTTTGATTTTGGAAAGATTTGATTTTAGAAAGCTATGATTTTGGAAAGTTTTCATTTTAGGAAAGACTTGATTTTGGAAATATTGGATTTAGGAAAGTTCCAAATTGGGAAATGTTTGATTTAAGAAAAGTTTGAATCTGGAAAGATTTGATTTTGGAATTTGAAAACTTGGAATTTGAAAAGGTTTGACGTCAGAAACATTCAATTTGGAAAGTTGAGTTTGAAAAAGGTTTGACTTAGGTGTAAGTACCTCTTTTTTGCTCGCTCGGCAATCTCTGGTCCGTTCGGATTCATATTCAAATCGACATAGTCATATTCAAGTCAAAACCAGTTTTTCAAACTCAATCCAATTAATTATCACTTCACGGGCCCGTCGAGCCCGATAGAGGCAAAATGACCAAAATGCTCTTGGGGCATCGTACGGTCCAATTCTAGTCCTCACGTCTTCCTGAAGATGGTAAGTCCCTATTTTAACCTCAATTCTAGTTTCAACTCCCATCCAGATTAATCAAACCCAATCTGGCATGTCTTTTGAGAAAGTTGCTCCTTTAGATGGTAAGTCCATCCAATCTGACATGTTTATCAAGAAAACTCATCGAAACGGTAGTCCCTTTAAACCCTTCGATCGAGATGGAACCCAAGTCTCCGAGATGATAGAACGGTTCACTTCTGGCACCTGCTAGCTCACCAATATAGAATGTCCTTTATTCGGCACGTCTTTTGAGAAAGTTGATCCTTCAGATGATAAGTCCATCTAGCAGTTTCCGAGATCAGGCAGTCTCCAAAATGAACACATACCGTCAGAGTGATAAAAACACTCACAAACATCACAACCATCACAGTGGCGGAAACACTCACAAACAACTCGACATTGGGAATGGCCAATGAAACCCCTATGTCATAAGACCAAACTCGCCTCTTGGCCGTGACATGTTTACCAAAGGATAGGATACCTTTGGAAACCAACTCATCACACATTGTTAGAGTGACGAAAACACTCAAAACCTAGGTCAACACCAGTGCCTGCAAGCTCACTTCAGTGAAAAATTACCAAACTGCCCCTTGGGCCTTTTTGACACGCTTCCCAAGAAAGTATCTAAGTCCTAAGAACTGTAAGTACACCCTTTTGAGGTTATCCCAAGGATAATCTAGCATGTTCAAGTGCCTTCCAGTCAGTTTCGGATCAATTCGAAGGCCATCTGGTCAAAATGACTATTTTGCCCCTAGGCATTCGATCACATCCGGGAACCATATCGGCTCTGGGTATTAAATCAGTTACTTGCTGAGGATGCTTCTAATAGTATTCTCAACATTCCTACACCTTTTAGGATCATTCTGAGTCTGTTCTGGCGAACCCGGTATGAAATGACTGTTTTACCCCTAGTGGATCGGTTGCCTTTTCTAACCACACCGACTCTGGGTATCAACCCGGTAAGTCTTTGAAACACTCTCAATAGTGTTTTCAATCTTTACGTATTTTCAGAGGTCACTCCAAGTCCACTCTGGTGTTTTCCTGGTTCAAATGATTGTTTTTCCCCTAGTGACCCAGTCGACATTTTCAAATATTCTAGCATTGTTTCTCAACCCCGTTACCCCTGGGACATTCTCCCAAGGGTTCTCGTCCATTCCCGGCTGAGTCTGGTTACTTGAAACTTTTTGGATAATTTTCGGACTTTCCGGAGTCACTCCTAGTAGAGCCAAGTCAAAAATTGCATGGTAGTCACTAGGACAGGCGCCCAAATCTTTTGCCTTGCGTATCAAGCTTGAAAAGATATATTTCTGGCCACCCTAAAAACTTTTCTAAGTGGCTGGCACCACCACTAGCAGTGGTGCCAAGCCAATAAATGGCCTGATGCCAGTAGGAGTGGCGCCAGTAGGATTTTTACCCTGGCGCCACCGCAACAGGCGCCAGGTCATTTAGTTGCCTATAAATATAGACCCTCCCCTGCATGAAAAGGGTACGCAAACTCATTTCAAAAACTATGTTTTTCAAAATTTGGAGCTCGAAATCTCTCCAAACCCTAGCCCTCTCTAGCCTTTTCAAGCCCCAGCCCCCATATACTTAAACCCTAACATTTATATACTCTATACACTCAAACACAAATCTCCAAAGCCTCCATTGAAGACTCAAGGTGTTGCAACATCAAGGTTCTCAAAGTCTAAGTAAAGCAAAGCAAACAAAGCAAGCAAAGCAAGAAGAAGATGAGATAGGCTTTCGATTTATTTTTATGCAATTCCCCTCTCTCTCTTCTCCCTCCTAGCCCACTTCGGTTTTATTCTATTTTAATTCCCCATCTTCTACCTCCCTTTCTTGCATGCTTGAAAAAAAGGACTCCCCGATTCATGCCTAGGAAGAATTGTTGAAGGTCATCGTGTCGGGAACTTTCTTCAAATTTGACCCTTGGTAGTGTGGGTTCGGCTTCTTTAATTATGTGGTGAAGCCTAGCCTTATATATTCATGACCTTTCTTGCATTATGCATATCATATTCATACATGTATTCAAATTTGTTTTCAAGGTTGTTTTTAAATTTGCATCAAAACTTTCTTCCTAAACTTGCATTTAAAATTTTATTTTTCAAACTTATTTTCAAAATCACAATCCTAGAGTGATTCTAGCCATTCCCTGATTAGAATTGTTTTAGGAAGGTGCTATATTCATTGTGACCATCAAGATTCATAATTTGGGTGTAAACCCTAAATTGTTTTTCATCAAAACCATAATCTTAAGATGATTCTAGTCATTTCATAGTTAGGGTTGTTTTAGGAAAGTGGAAATTCAAAGTGATCATTACGGTCCATATTTCAAATCCCTGTTGTTTTCAAAATCACAACCCCAGAATGTTTCTAATCTTCTCATGGTTATAATTGTTTTAGGAAAGTGAGATATTCAAAAGGTTTTCAAAAGTCCATATTCAAACTCCTTTCCAAATTGTTTTTCAAACTCTTTCCAAAAAACTCTCTTCAAAAATCTATTTTCTAAAAACTCTCTCTTCAATAATCTTTTTCTAAAAACTCTCTTCAAAGATCTCATTTCCAAAAACTCTTTTTCCTGGAGTCCAAGTTAAGCCCTAAAAATCATGATTAGAAAACCCTAGTTTCTTTCTAAAAAACATGACTTCTTTTTTGGCCTTAAATCATAGATTTCCAAAGCCTCTATTCTCTAAATCAAATCATAAGTTTCCTAAACCTCTTTTTTCACCAAATTATAGATCTCCAAATCTAAGATTTTCAAAACTCAACATTTCCAATTTCATGTCAAATCAAGCCCTCCAATTTAGAAAACTAGATCTAATCCTTTAATTTAGGAAACTAGATTAAATTCTTCAATTTTGGAAACAAAATCAAATCAACAATTTTTGAAAATAAAATCTAGTCTTCTACTTTAGGAAATAGAAATAAAATTTCTCCTAATTGCAATCTTTTCCTAATTCCAAACTTCCCTAATTTCAAATCCTTCCTAAATCTAAGCTTTCAATTCTTTTATAAATTCAAATTTCCAAATCTTTTCAAAATTCAAATATTTCTAAATTCAAAACTTTCCAAATTCAATTCTTTCTAAAATCAATACTTTCTAAATTCAAATCTTTCCAAAATCAACACTTTCCTAATTTAAAAACTTTCTTAAAATGGAAACTTTCCTAAAATGAAACTTTCTTAATTTGGCACTTTCCTAAAATAGAAATTTCCTATTTTTAAACTTTCCTAATTCAAAACTTTCCAAAGTCCAATATTTCTTAAACCCTAACTTTCTAAATCATTCCAAGTCAAGTGTTTCTAAATAAAATCAAATCCTTTTCAAATCTTTCTTAAATCTTCTCTTTCCTAGCTCTAAGTTTTTTAAACTCAAACTTTCCTAATCAAACTTTTCAAGTCTAAATCAAACATTTCTACTTCAAGTACATGCTTCAACCCTAGATTACCTAAACTTTAGAAAGTCAAACCTTAGTTCAACCCTGATCCTAAGGTAAGAAGTTTTAACTCTTTTCTAAAACTCTTTTCCAAACCAAGATAATTTTTAAACTTCAATCTAAGTTCATATATTTTCAAAACTCAACTCCATCTTTTCCAAATCAAGTCCAAATTCTTCTTCTATGTTCCATCTTTTCAAATCAAAGTCCAATTCTAAGTCTAAGTTCAATTTCAAATCATATTTTAATTTCAAATTTTTTATTCCAAGTTCAAATCAAACTCTTTTCAATCAAACATTTTCAAGTAAAACTTTTCAAAAACCTTAAAGTGTCTATTTTTAATAGGACTCTTGTCCGAACTACGACTGACCTGATTCCCAACAAAGAGATTCGTACGCAACCCTCATGGGTGCGGTCATACCTTTTTTTAAATTTTTATTTTCATAACATTTTTTAAACTTTCAATTCTATAATCTATTTTCAAATCTCCAATTCCATAATATATTTTCAATTTCTAAAACCTTCTTTCAAACTTCAAATCTTCTTTTGAAATCTATTTTCAAAATCAAATGTTTCATTCAAATCTATTTTCCAAATCAAATATTTTTCTTGTACTTGCATATTATGCATTATATCAAACTTTTTTTTTAAAAATTCTTTTCAAAAGTGGATAGCATTGGACATTTATTAATCAAAGATTCTAATTGAGTAAACCTACGATGAATAGACATGTAGGTACTGTAATGACGGGGTAGGGTGATGATCTTAGGATATCTTCCCTACATGTAACCAACCTCTGAACCTAGAATCATTGTTTTCAAAAACCAAAATGGAGTTATTTTCAAAAAGGGTTTAAAACTTTTTAAAAGTTTCCAAACAACCTCTTTTCTTAAAAACCCTCCCTCGAGGAAGTTTTTAAAACCTTTTTCAAAAATCCTAAGTTTAATCTTCCGATTACTTAGTTTTAGGTAACCTAACTCACCTTAATCAAGTTAGGTGGCGACTCCAAACCTTTTTTTAAAAGCTATTATTCAAATCAATTTCCAATTCAAACCTAGTCGTACTCGTTTTTCTAGGAAGATGAGCTTTAATGAGAGAGTACCATGTTTTTTCCACTTGTGTATATTTTCTGTGAGTGTGAAAAATTGGGATGTGACAGCTGACAACTCCACTGGGGACGCTTAGCTGGTTAGGCCATTGTCATGTCTTTTCACTCTCACTTATCTAGAGTTTTTGATTATTTTGTCCAATTCTATCCACTTTGAACTTTCAAAATCAAACTTTTCAAAGTTGTTTTCAAAAACATGTCATTACTTGCGTTCAATTTAATTATTTAATCTTGCATTAAGTTTGTCATTCAAATATTGACTTTTTGCATCTTTTACTTTTGTAGGTGGACCTTGGTTCACACTTTTATTTTATGCCATATTAAACCGCTATGTATGTAATGAATGAATAGGATGGATGAGAGTTGTTAGGCCATTTCTCTATTTTTCAAAATCTACACACACACGGCACATGCAAAAGCATTTGCATACTTGCATTCTCTACCTGAATATGTTTTCTTATAGTTAGAAGGGGGAACAATATATTGGTTGTGGATAAGATGCTAAGTCAGTTTCTTAGCCTACGGCCTCTTGATGGTTCCCTCGCTCAGATCACCAACCGATAAAGGCACCACCTCGGGGAGTGGGCCTAGGTTTGAAGATCTGGGAACCGAGCCTTCTTAGGAAGCATTAATAAACCCTCAACCTCATGCTCATATAGAAACCATGAATAGCCAAACCTTTGCCAGATTTAAGACATGCACTCCTATTTCAAAACAATGGAGGAAAGGGCGACTACTTTATTTTCCTTTATTCTTGTCCATTTCTGCTATTATAATGCTTGTATAACTGCTTATGCAACCATGTTTACTTTAGATTTGCATTCTCTCTCTCTCTCTCTCTCTCTCTCTCTACTCTATACATACATGTTCACGCATTCAATATTTCATGTCAAGACAAGAGTTCTAAAGTAACTTAAGTCACTGCATCTTCATGCATATGATCAACCCAAAGAGAGTGATATTAAGTTCACTCTCCCTTGCATTAAACCCACCAAAACCCTAAGGGTTCCCATGTGTAACCCTAAAGACTCATGACATGCATTTCAAGTCATTCCACAAAGAGGGGCCCTAATCCCTCTATAATCATGGAGATAGGGTTGCCAAGAAGACAAGAGGCAATCAAATAGCAAGATCTCTCAACTACCTCCTGAACATCAAACTTAAAGAAGGAAAATCCGAAGACTCAAGAGTAGTTTAGGATCTTAAATTTAAAAGTAGATTGGTGGAAGTTCTAAGAAAAGTGTTCCCTCTTCCCCTATTAAAATGTACTTTGATTATGTTGTATTCTAAACTCAAAGTTCAATGTACTTCTTTATTTTTCATGGAATGAATGAATGAGTAAATGAGTGTATGTTCTTAATGAAATGGTAAAGTATCTGCATACAGGGGCAGACCCCTTATTTCCAAAAAAAGTGAGCCAAATACATCATATCTAGTCTCCCTCTCAATAAGGGACATCTCTAGGGCATGCATTCCATACAGCTTTCCAAATATCAAAAACTAACTTGTGACTTTTGTCCTTATTTTCTTTCTTTTTCTTTCACATAGACTACGCCTAGGCCTAGACCCTCATGGAGTCACTCAATGAGTCACTAAGTTTGATCTTTGAGCAAAACCAAGCCCAGATATTAGAAGAAGTAAGGGGACTTGGGGAAAGGGCGACAAAAATGGAAGCTGTCGCGCCCTGGTTTTTTTGGTCCAAGTCCTTTCGGCTCGGAAACAGAGCACGAAACTCTGTCATTATAACTCGTCCTCCTAGAAGGATAAGTGCAACTAGGTTTGAACTTGAAATTGGTTTGATTTAGGGCTTTTTAGAAAAATCAGAGTCGCCACTTAACTTGATTAAGGTGAGTTAGGGCACCTAAAATTAAGTATTAATCTGAAGATTAAACTTGGGGTTTTTGAAAAAGGTTTTGAAAAACTCCCTCAAGAGATGATTTTTGAGAAAATAGGTTGTTTGGCAACCTTTGGAAAGTTTTAAACTCTTTTTGAAAGTAACTCCATTTTGGCCATTCGAAAACAGAAATCTATGGTCCCGGGGTTGGTTACGTGTAGGGAAGACATCCTCATATTATCACCCTACCCCGCCCTTTCAGTACCAACATGTCTAATCACCCTTTGTTCACTCACTAGAATAACTGGTTACCATTGTTCACTTAATATCCACTTTAGAGTTTTGAAAATGGGATTTAGTCATCGCTTTTTGGATGAATGATGCATGATGCAAGTTTTGGTAGAAGTTTTGATAACATGGGAGTTTTGAAAGGGTTTGACATAAAAACTTTGAATTGATAGAAACTTTTGAAAAGGGGATCGGGGTTGAAATAGAAGTTATGACCGCACCATTTTAGGTTGCCTACGTATCTCATTTGGAGAGAATCAGGTCATTCATAGTTCGGGTAAGAGCCCTATGGAAAATAAGCGCATTAGGGCCTTTGGAATGTTTTGAAGACACATTGAAGTCTTTGAAAAGTTTGAAGACACTTTGGGGTCTTTGAAAAAGTTTGAAAACACTTTGTGGTCTTTGGAATAAGGGAACTTGAGAGTTTTGATTTGAAATCGGGTGTCGAAGTGTTTTGAAGTATAACTTTGAATCTTTCAAAAAAGGGGGTTTTGAAGTGTTTGGAAATAACTCAAGGGAGTTTTAAAAATGTCTTCAAGTCTTATTTAGAAATTTTGGAGGTAAGATTTTGGAATGTTGAAAAAGTTTTCGAAAATAGTTTTTGGATGCGCCAAGGACTTTGGAATTCTAATGTGGACAACCTTGGAGGTTGTTCTTGATATATCACCTTTCCTTGGAATCCCTAACCATGAGAAGGATAGGGACACCATAGGGTTGCGAATTTTTGAAGGCATTTTTTTATTTTTAAATATAGAGTGTAGGAGTGTTTAGAAAGGTTATGGAGTTGGGTTTTGGAATGCCAAAAGTGTAGGAGGTTTTTGAAGAATGGGTTATAAGAATAGTTTTAAATAGGGAGAGTCTTGAAAAGAGGTCCATAAGTTGGAACCGTGAAACACACTAGCCTAAATTGGGTTGGTCCAAGGTTAGGGGTGACCTAAGATTAACTAACTTGAGTTAGGTTAACCTAGGGATAAGGTGACTTTGGGTTAACTAACTTGGGTTTGGTTAACCTAGGGTTCAATAACTAAGGTCAAGTTAACCTAATGTTGGACAACTAGGGTCAAGTTAACCTAGGGTTGGACAACTAGGGTCAAGTTAACCTAGGGTTGAATTGTAAGATGGTTTTGAAAGGCTATTTAATGCACTTTTTGGAAAGAGCTATGAAAAACAATTCATGTTATGCAAAGGACTTTGGTAATCATCCTTTTTGAAGATCATTTCCATGAAAATTTAACTCTAGCCAAGAGTATGGCTTATATGGTTGATGTTGGGAGACCATTCCAAATAAGGCTTCCTTATGACCATTATAACCATTATCTTGACAAGAGTATGGGGGTTTAAGAATCAGTATGGTGATGACAACTTTTAAAAAATCATTGTTAATATAAAGATGGAGATAACGAATTTTTTTGAAAACCATTTTTAGGAAAAGAATTTTGAGAACCGTTTTCAAAAGGAATTATTCTAACAAGTTAGGGTTCCTATGACCAATATAAAAGAGAGACCACTCAAGAAAAGGCTCCATGGGCCATTCCAACCATTAAACTTGAGAGAATAACATCCTTAAGGATCAAGGAGTTAGAAAATCATTTCAGTGTAAGAAAAAGAGAATGGAACCATTCTAGCAATTTAAGGGCTCGTATGGCCAATATAAAAGGGAGACCACTTAAGAGAGGCTTTCATGGGGCCATTCCAACCACCAAATTTGAGAGAATGGAATCCTTGGGAATTAGAGAGCTTGAAAACTATTTTTATGTAAGTTGGAATGCAAAGATGCCAAGGTGTGAGCTAGAGGGTTAGTGGGAGATTTTATAAGGCATGGTTTCTAAAGTCTCATTCTAAACTTCAAGGAGCCAACTCTTTGAACCATTTTGAGAAGAATATTGAACTTTGCCAATAACATGGAAATATGAGTAATGCAAGCTTTGTAGCACATGGTTAGAAACATGAAAATGAAGCCAAGCACACAAGACATGATCAAGTTAGCAAAATGCAAGGAGGTCATGAAGACATATAAGGCTTTTAGGCTACACCACATAATCAAGGGGCTCCTAGGACATACCATATTAAAGTAGGCTAGTGAGAGATCCCCTACACGGTGGTTCCCACTAGCTTTCCTCTAGGTATGAACTAAGAGCCCTCTTGGCTCAAGCATGCAAGAAGGGGGGGGTTGAAGATGGGGATTAAAATAGAGAATAGCCTAAGTAGGCTAGAAGGGAGAAGAGAAGAGTGGGGGAAGACAAAAATGTAAAAGAAATACCACATTTTGCCTTCAATATGCTTGTAGACTTCTATGGATGCCTTGACTTGAACTTGAATGGCTTCAAGTAGGCTTGAGGGGCTAGAAGGTGATGTTTAATGGTGCATAGAGCTATGTAAGTGGAGTGTATAGGTTAGGGGGAGGTGGTATCTAGTCTAAGTGTTGGAGGAGTAGAATGTATGTAGAGATTCGAGGTTCTAGAGCAGTTTCAGCAGAGCTTCGCATCAATTTTTGTTTTGAAATATGCAAAGGGGGAGGCTGGTATTTATAGGCAATCTGGAACAGGCCTGGTGCATGTGCTACATGCGCTTGTTTAAAATTTGCCCTGGCACATGTAGCACATGCCCCAGTACTGTTCTATTGCCAGAATACCATGTGGCACCTCTTGTACTGGCTAACTCCTGACGGTTGATCGAACTTTGGTCGATTTGATCAAAATCTAGGTGCATGTAGCATACGCTCCGTTACCAGGAGTGTTCGTTTAAACTTTGCCTCGATAATTGAGCCAACCGAGAAGGTTTCGGAGGAATCGGTTGCACCCACAATGTTCTCCTAGGGTTTCTCGTGAATTTTCATGTTTTTGAAAAGTTGGAATGATGTTCAGAAATGTGGGATATCATCTCGAGAAATGTGTATAAAATGACATCTCTGCGGAGCGTCAGTGATACGCTTCGTGGGGGTTCGAAAGTAGCTGTTTTGTGTCGTATGTTCAGGGGCTTTGAGAAGTGATCTCTTTGATTAGACTGTACCAATGGAAAGTACTCTAGAAATAATTTTGGAAATTTCCTAATTTACACATTTCTCAATTCGTTTGATGGTGCATTATAATCAGGGAATTGGGGGAAAAGTTAACCTTGGCGGAGTATCTGCGAGACGCTCCAAGGGTCGCTGAGAGTTGCAGTTTTCGAGCCATACGATGAAGGGTTTCAGGAAGCGATCTATCTGATTGAGCCATACTGATGGAAAGATCTACAAACGAGCTTTCGAGAATTCTCTGGTTTACGCATTTCTTCAGTCATTTACCAATGCGTTGTAACCGGTGAATCGGGAGAAAAGGTAATTTAGGCGAAACGTCTGTGAGACACTCCCTACAACTCTCATCGAGTCATGGTTGTTTAACATCGTAAGGTCTTCCTTAGGTTAAATAGGAGTGTTTGACGAGATCTGCCGTTCAGTAACCTAGAACCGGTGTTGTTTTGGGGCATGTTCGGGTCGTGGGGGCCAAAATGGTCATTTTGACCGGATCTGGTTGGAAATGGTCAGGCATAGATCGGAACGTCATGTTAAGCATGCCGGGTCATTCAGGGATGTTTTTAGGAGAGTCTTTCAACGTTTAGTAGAGTTTGCGCAGTACTGGGGTGTTCGGGGGAAAAAAGGTCATTTTGACCGGGATCAGCTGGAATGGGACTGGAATTGGACCGAATGGTGTACAGAGTATACCTAAGTGCTTAGTAGCATCTTAGAAGGGTGGACTTACCATTTTGAGAGATTTTAAACTTTTCCAAAACGTGCCTGGAGGCACAAGGGGCAGGTTTGGTCATTTTTCATTGAGTCGGGCTAGCAGGCATCGGTGTTGACCTAGGTGTTGGTTCCCGAGACTGCCTGATCCCGAAAAACTACCTGTGCGGTGTTGGTCCCTGAGAACACCCGGTCTCAGAGAGCTATCTGTAGGGTGGTGTTTGTTTCTAAGAATGCTTGGTCTTAGAAAGCTACCTGTGAGGGTGGTGTTGGTCTCCGAGAATGCTTGGTCTCGGAGAACTACCGAATGACGGGCATTCTACATTGGTGGGCTAGCAGGTGCCAGAAGTGAGCTGTCGCGCCCAGATTTTTTGCACTCGAGGAATACACACACAAGCGGGAAAAACATTGTACTCTCTCATTAGAACTCACCCTCCTAGAAGAATGAGTGTGACTAGGTTTGAATTGAAAATAGATTTGAATAAAGGGCTTTTGGAAAACATTTGGAGTCGCCACCTAACTTGATCAAGGTGAGTTAGGTCACCTAAAAACTAAGCATAATCCGAAAACTACACTTAGGGTTATTGAAAATGATTTTTGAAAATACTACCTCTAAAGAGGGTTTTTAAGAAAACAGGTTGTTTAGCAACCTTCAGAAAACATTTAAGACCTTTTTGAAAATAAACTCCATTTTGGTCTTTGAAAATAGTAATTCTAGGTTCAGAGGTTGGTTACGTATAGGGAAGACGCACTAAGCCATCACCCTACCCCGCCCTTGTGGTACCTACATGTCTATTTACCCTAGATTCACCTATGAGAGTCTTCAACTAACAAATGGCCAATCATATCCACTTTAGAAAAAGAATGTTTTAAAAGACATGATGCATGATATGTAAATGCAATAGAAAGAGAGTTGGAAAATAGATTTGAAAAGAAATTGATTTGATTTAAAAGAGATTTGAAAAGCTAGATTTGATTTTGGAAAGTTTTAGAAATTGAAAATAGAGATTTAGAAATAGAAATTTGGAATTGGAAGCTTGGAAGAGACTAGGAAATTGGAAACTTAAAGAAGATTGTGGAATTGGAGATTTGAAAGAAGTTGTCGAAATAGAAGCTTGAAAAAAGTTATGGAATTGGAGATTTGAAAAAGGTTGTGGAAATAAAAATTTAAAAAAGGTTGTGACTGCACCCATGAGGGTTGCCTACGTATCCTTTTTGAGGAATCAGGTCAGTCGTAGTTCGAACAAGAGTCCGATAGAAAATAGAAAGTTTGATTGGAAAAAGAAATTGAATTGGAATTTGGATTTGATTTGAATTTAGAATAGAAGATTGGAATTTGAAATAGAAGAATAGAGACCTTAGACCTAGGAAGATAGGATTTAGAAAGGACTTGAGATTCAGAAAGACTTGACTCGAATGTTGGACTTGGAAGATTGAAGAAAAGATTGGATTTAGGAAGGGTTCGAATTAGGAAAGGTCCGATTTAGGAAAGTTCAAATAGGAAAGTGTCATTTTTGGAAAGTTTCGTTTTAAGAAAGTTTCAACTTAGGAAAGTGTTGGATTAAGAAAGTTTTGAAATAGGAAACATTTTGTTTTAAGAAAGTTTTGAAATTGGAAAGATTTCATTTTAAGAAAGTTTTAAAACTGGAAAGTTTTGAATTTGGAATGTTTTGAAATAGGGGAGTTTTGAAAGTTGAAAATTTTAGAATTTCAAGAGTTTCGAATTTAGAAAGTTTTAGATTTGGAAAGATTTGAAGTTTAGGGAAGTTTAGAATTTTAAAAAGATTCAAAGTTTGAGTTTTAGAAATTCTTGAAATTAGGAAAGGTTTTGAGTTTAAGAAGAGTTTGAAAACTTAGATTTGGAAAGTTAAGATTTAGAAATGGATGAAATTAAGAAAGGTTTGAAAGCTTAAAGTTTAAGGAAGGATTTAAAAGTTTAAGTTTAGGAAACTTAAGGTTTAGGAAAGTACTAGATTAGGAGGGAGTTGAATTAGAAAATATTTGGGTTTAGAAGGATTGAGATTCCTACTTCCTAAAGCAAGGGATTAGATTTTGTTTCTAAAAAGAGATGTTTCGATTTTGTTTCCAAAAATAGAGGATAGGATCTAGTTTTCTAAATGGGAAGATTAGGTTTGGTTTCCTAAAGGGAAGACTGGATTTGGCATGAATTTGGAAAGATGGAGTTTTGGACATTCTAGTTTTGGGAAGACTATAGTTTTGATGCAGAAAATAGGTTTTGGAAATATGTATAGTTTTGATCTAGAAAACAAGAGGTTTTAAAAACCTAGGTTTTGAAGCCAAAATAAGGAATTGAAAATCATGTTTTTGGGAAGGAAAATTAGGGTTTCCTAAACGTGGTTCTAGGATTTAACTTGGACACCAAGAAAAATGACTTTTGGAAAGTGAGTTTTTTGGAAAGAGGAATTTTTGGAAGGAAATCCTAGAGAGGAGTTTCTAGAAAGTGAATTTTGAAAAGAGAGTTTTTGGAAAGAAATCCTAGAGAGGAATTTTTAGAAAAAGATTTTTGGGAAGAGTTGTTTAGGAAGGAAACGTAAGGAGTGTCTTTGGAGAGTGAACTTTGAGGAAAGCGTTTTTGGAAAGGAGCCTTTAGAAAAGATGTTTTTGGAAAGAGATTGTTGGAAATGAGTTTTTGAAAAAATTTTTTGGAAAGAAGATTGGAGAGAGTTTTCTAAGAAGGAAACCTAAGGAGTGTTTTTAGGAAATGAATTTTAAAGAGGGTGTTTTGGAAAGGAGTTGAAAAGGAAGTTTTTAGAAGGAGGGATTTGAAAAGAGAGTTTTTAGAAAGTATATATAAAATGGTTAGAACCACTTTAAGATAGTGGTTTTGAAAACAACAATGTTTTGAAAATATGGACCATATTGGTCACTTTAAATGTAACACTTTCCTAAAGCAACCCTAGCCATGAAAATGCTATAATCACCATAGGATTGTGATTTTGAAAACAAGTTTTGAAAAAGAAGATTTTGATGTAAGTTTTTGAAAACAAGTTTAAAACAACTTTGGAGGAATGCAAGATCATGATATGCATAATGCAAATTGGGGTCGTGAACATACGAGGTTAAAGGATTCACCACATAATCAAGGGGGCCGAACCTACGTGGTCTCCGGTTAGACTAAAAGAAAGTCCCCAACACGGTGACCATCCAATAGCCTAATCCTACACATGGACTGGGAATTCCCTTGTTTCAAGCATGCAAGAAGGGGGAAAAGAAGATGGGGGATTAAAATAGAAGAAAACCCAAGTGGGTTACGAGAGAGAAGAGAGGGGGAAGATGCGTAAATGTAAATAAAAAGCCTACCTTGTGTCTTCTTTATTTTGCTTAGCTTTGCGCGCTTTGCTTTGCTTGTCTTGGTTCGATCTTCACTTCAATCTTCAAGAGTTTGTCTTCAATCTTCAAAACTTTAGATTGCAGCACTTCAAATCTTCAAAGAAGGCTTTGGAGGCTAGTGTATGAGTGTATAGAAGTGTATGTGAGTGTATAGGAAGCTAAGGTTTGTGTATGGAGGCTAGGGTTTGGAAAACCTAAGGAGACTAGGGTTTTGGGAGGCTACGAGCTCTGTATATCGAATAATAAGGTTTTTAGATTAAGTTGGTGGACCACTTTCACGCTGAGGAGGCTTTGTATTTATAGACAAAGAAATGACCTGGGGCCTGTTGTAGTGGCGCAAGGGCAAATTTCCTCTTGGAGCCACTAAGAGTGGCGTTAGGCCATTTTTTGGCTTGTGTAGTGGCGCCAGCAACTTAGGAAAGTTCATTAAGTCGACAAGCAACGTATCTTGAGAAGATTTGGACGCTTGTACTAGTGACTACCATGAAATTTTTAGCCTGGCTTCACTAGAAGTGACTCCGGAAAGTCCGGGAAGGATTTAAGGGACCGAGAATGGCCTAGAAGGCCGGAAAAGAGCAAGAACCCTTAGAATAGGGTCCCAGAGATATTTGACTTGAAAAAGGATGACAAGAATTGTCAGAAAGGTTGACCGGGCTATTAGGGGCAAAACAGTCAATCGGGCAGGAAAGTTACCGAGACGGACTCAGAATGTCCCGAAAGAAGACCCGAGATTTGGAGACATTATTTAGAATGTTCCCAAAGGCTTCCGGTTTGATACCCAAAGCCGGTGTGGTTAGAAAAAGGCGACCGACCCACCAGGGGTAAAATTGTCATTTTGCACTAGGTTTACTGGAACTGACTCGGAATGTTCCGAAAAGATAAAGGAAGGTCGGGAATACTATAAAAAGCATTCTCGGGAGGTTACCGATTTGATACCCAGAGCCGGTGTGGTCCCCAAGGTGTTCGGATGCCTAGGGGCAAAATGGTCATCTTGTCCAGAAAGTCTCGGAACTGGCCCGAAACTGACTAGAAGGTACCTAATCATGCCAGATTGATTTTAAGACAATCTTGGAAGGATGGACTTACCATTCTGAGGACTTAGGTGTGTTCTCGAGAAACGTGTCAAAAAATGGCCCAAAAGGGCAGTTTGGTCATTTTTCACTGAAGTGGACTAGCAGGTACTGGTGTTGACCTGGGTTTTAAGTGTTTCCGTCACTCTGATGGCGGTCTCGTGATACAGGGGTTTATTGGCAATTCCCTATATCAACCTGCGATGTTTACGTGTACTTTCGCTACTCTGACGGTTGCGATGTTTACGAGTACTTCTGCTACTCTGACGATTCGCGATTATTCTCGAGACTGCCTGATCCCGGGAAGCTGCTAAAGGGACTTAGCACCTGAGAAGTCAACTTTCTCAGAAGGTGTGCCGAAACGAACATTTCTGCATTGGCGGGCTAGCAGGCGCCAAAGGTGGACTGTTCTACCATCTAGGAGACTTGGGGTCTCGTCCCGGTCGACAGGTTTAAAGGGACTTACCACTCCGAAGAAACTTTTTTTGAAAAACGTGCCAGATTGGATTGACTTACCGTCTAAAGGAATTAGCTTTCTCGAGAGAGGGATTGGAATTGGAATTGGAATTGGAAAAGAAATTGAAAACGGGTCTTACCGTTATCGGAAAGACGTGCTTGTTGTAATTGGAAAGGGGACTTACCGTCTTCGAAAAAATGTGCCTGGTTTGTAATATGGAAAGGGGACTTACCATCTTCGAAAAAATGAGCCTGATTTAGAATTGGAAAAGGGACTTACCGTCTTCGAAAAGACGTGCCTGATTTGGAATTGGAAAGGGGACTTACTGTCTTCGGAAAGACGTGCCTATTAGAATTGGAAAGGGGTCTTATCGTCTTCAGAAAGACGAGCCTGATTTGGAATATGGAAAGGGGACTTACCGTCGTCGGAAAGACGCGCTTGGTTTGGAATATGGAAAGGGGACTTACCGTCTTCGTAAAGACGCGCCTGATTTGGAATTGGAAAGGGGACTTACCGTATTCGAAAAGACGTGCTTGATTTGGAATTGGAAAGGACAATGCCCCTAAGGGTATTTTGGTCATTTTGCCTCTATTTAGGCCTGGCAGGCCCGCGAAGCGATTGATAGACGGGATTAGACTTGGAAAGTTGATTTCAATTGGAATACGTCCACATTGACTTGAATACAAGTCTAGACGGACCATAGACAACCGAACAGTAAAAAATGGGGTGCTTACATGAACCGTCTGGAATTTGATAAGGTGTTGGTCCCTAAGATCGCCCGACCACGAGAAGCTACCTGAATGACGTTCAGAAAGCTACCTGGAATGATGTTATGGCTTCATTTGGGCTTTGTGGGCCTGGGAAGCGACTAGTTGACTGGATTGGAGTTTGAAAGACTCGTCTTGGGTATGCATGTGCTGTGGTGTTTGAAACTGCGTCTGGTCGGGTTGGAGATTGCCGAGCAGGCAAAAATAGGGTGCTTATAGAAGCAATGTTGTCCTTGCTCCTATCCTATACAGATACAACCAATGGGCAGGCAAAGGCCCCTCAAGTCCAAACCCATAAGGGGCATGCTATCCTACGAAAAAGAACCAAAGGAGAAGACCAAGATTACACTCCATTGGACTACTGACATCTTAGCCAAGCCAACCACCTTGTTTCGATACGTCCCAGGCCTGTCTTCAACTTGGCGCCCTAATCATATAATCCAAATCTATCATGCGAATCCTATTCTAACTCACCTACTGTCGCGCCTCATTTTTGTTTTTGAACCGAGCCCTCTTAACGCAGAAAAAAGCACGGTACTTTCTCTTAGAACTCATCCTGCTAGAAGGACAAATGTAACGGAGTTTGAATTTTTAAAATGGAATTGATTAGGGAATTTTGTAAAGGTCTTTGGAGTCGCCATCTATCATATTTAAATATGTGCTAGGTCATCTCCACCAAGTAAAACCCTAAGTCCAACCTGTCCAGCATGTTTCCTAGTGAACTCTTCGGAATAGTAAGTCCCTTCAAACGCATCGACCGGGACGAGACCCCAAGTCCCCGAGATGGTAGAATGGTCCACCTTTGGCGCTTGCGAGCCCGCCAATGCAAAAATGTCCATTTCGGCATACCTTTCGAGAAAGTTGATTCCTCAGGCACTAAGTCCACCTAGCTGCTTCCCGATATCAAGCAGTCTCTGGAATGATCATGACCCGTTAGAGTAACGAAAATACTCGTAAACATTGCAACCGTCAAAGTGGCAAAAACACTCGCAAACAGGTCGATATAGGGAATTGCCGACAAACTCCTATGTCACAGAACCGCCGTCAAAGTGACGGAAACACTCAAAACCTAGGTCAACACTAGTGCCTGCTAGCCCACTTTGGTAAAAAATGACCAAATTGCCCATAGGGCCATTTTCGGCACGTTTCTTGAGAAAGTACCTAAGTCCTCAGAACAGTAAGTCCACCCTTCCAGGATTGTCTTAAAGACAATTCGGCATGATTAGGTGCCTTCCAGTCAGTTTCGAGCCAATTCCGAGACATTTCAGTCAAGATGACCATTTTGCCCCTAGGCATCCGAGTGCCCCGAGAACCACACCGGCTCTGGATATCAAATCGGCAGTTTCTCGAGAATGCTTCTTATAGTATTCTCGACCTTCCATTATCTTTCCGGATCATTCCGCGTCAGTTCTGACAAACTTGGTGCAAAATGACTGTTTTGCTTCTGGTGGGCCGGTCTCCTTTTCCGACCACACCGGCTCTGGGTATCAAACCCGTAACCTCCTGGAACATTCTAGTTAATGTTCCAAGTTTCTAGTCTTCTTTCGAGATATTCTGAGTCCATCCCGACAGTTTTCCGGCTCGATTGACCGTTTTACCCCTAATGGCCCGGTCAACCCCTCCGTCCCATCTTGACATCATTCTTCAAGTTTATTACCCCGAAGACACTGTTATAGGGGTTCTTGTCCCTTTTCGGCCTTCTAGGCCATTCCCGGCCATTCAAATCATTCCCAGACCTTCCAAAGTCACTCCTAGTGAAGCCAACCTAAAAATTGCATGATAGTCACTTATACAGGCGCCCAAATCTTCTGAAGATACATTGCTTATCAACCTTAAAACTTTCCTAAGTGGCTGGCGTCACTACTAGTAGCACCAAGCCAAAATTTGGCCTAGCGCCACTAGGCAGTGGCGCCAATGTAATCTTTTGCTTGGCGCCACTGCAACAGGCGCTAGGTCATTCCTCTTTTTATAAATACAGAGCCTCTTCCAGCGTAAAAAGGGTCCGCAAACTCAGTCTAAAAACTCTCCTCTTCAATACACAAAGCTCATAGCCTCCCTAAACCCTAGTCTTCTTTAGGTTTTCCAAAACCCTAGCCCCCATACACAAACCCCAGTATACATACACTCCCATACACTCATATACACTCTTATACTAGCCTCCAAAGCCTCCATTGAAGACTTGAAGTGTTGCAACTCCAAAGCTCTCGGAGATTAGAACAAGCTCTTGAAGATCATGGCGAAGACCAAAGCAAAGCAAGAAGAACAAAGCACATAAAACAAAGCGAATAAAGAAGATACAAGGTAGGATCTCTATTTACGTTTACACAATTTCCCTCTCTCTCTCCTCTCTCCGAACCCACTTGGGTTTTCTTTTATTTTAATCCCCCATCTTCTTACCCCCCTTTCTTGCATGCTTGAAACAAGGGACTTCCCGGTCCATATGTAGGATTAGGCTATTGGAAGTCACCGTGTCGAGGGCTTTCTTTTAGTCTAACCGGAGACCACGTGGGTTCGGCCCCCTTGATTATGTGGTGAAGCCTTTAACCTTGTATGTTCACGACCCCAACTTGTATTGTGCATATCATGATCTTGCATTCCTCTAAAATTTGTTTTCCAACATGTTTTCAAAACTTGCATCAAAATTGTTTTCAAAACTTGCGTTAAAGTTTTCTTCTTCAAAACTTATTTTCAAAATCATAATCCTAAGATGATTCTAGCCTTTTCATGGTTAGGGTTGCTTTAGGAAAGTGTTATATTTCAAGTGACCAACATGGTTCACAACTTAGCCAACAAGTCAGCCAGCTTCTAGATAAGAGGGTAAACTATCCATGCTTCTCCCGGATAATAGATTAAACTATCCATGATTCCTCCTTGATATGAGCCAGGAGTTGTCCATCAGCACTCCTCAACATGAGCCGTAAACAAACCAGTATGCATCCTTTATATCTGCTAAATAACTTTGGGATTATTTTTCCAGTCAACAGAGTCGGCCCAAGCTCAAAGCCTACTAGATGTAAGGTCTGGTCTCTCCAAACCACCTCTCCACTAGCCCAACAGCCAAATAGCAAGTTCAAGCATCTTTAGCACGAGCACCGCCAAAAGTATCATTATGAGTCTCACCAAGAAGCCTCCCAACCAGCAGCTTTACCATGAGCCTCATCCTCAGCAACCTTAATATGGGCATCACCAGCCTCATCACCAGTAGGGGCAACATTTCTGGTAGCCTTACTTAGGGCATTTTTTCTAGTAATCGAAGAACAGGCCCCCTCCTCGTTAGCAGCACTAGCCTTTCCTCAGCCAAAGCAGTTGTCATTGCTATTAGCTCAACCCTTAGTCGTGCCTCCTTAGGGTCTACCCGAGGCTCGTTTCCCAGTGTTGCCTTCTCCATGAACTATCACACCTCTAACCCAATTAGACATTAATTATGTCACATTAGGCGAGGCATGATTGCACAGGCCACCGTACCTACGAACGACACCTCAACACATACCCGAAAATAAAAGAACGCATCGGAATATAATAGATAAACAATACAATGAGAAAAATATAATAAACTCTCCAAGATACATCAAACGAAACCATAAATCATCGATACATTACCAATTGAAAAATAATCAACATCCTTCCAAAATTCTCTACCATTGTACCAAGTTAAAACATAACACCAAGACCTAACGTCTCATATAAAACACAACCATGAAACTGAAAGTAAGACAATGGAGCTCTCCCAAGTCCCGAGACTCGACATCCTAACACCGACATGATTACCACCACGACAAGGACCAAGACTGCAGTGAACCAAACTCTATCCATTGCTCACCTGTCACAAAAGGTCTATGTGGAGGTGAGCTAAAAGTCAACGTGCTCACAGTAGATAAACAAATTCATAGAGAATCATAATAAACACCCACAATGCACACAGGTATAAGTGATCAATATATATATACCATGGATGCCTCAATGTAATGAATATATCACCCACATGTGCTCGTAATTTTAGATAACATTGGCCCAATATATCGATGGCGCATTATCAAGGAATGCCCACCGTGGCACCCCTAGGCTAGTCCATCATGACGAAGCCTTGGTTAACCCACCGTAGTTAACTCTATCCAGTACAATGCAAGGCATGCAATATGGATGGTATGCAATGCCACCATATATATATAATCATCAATCTCTCCACATAACTTCTCATATATATAAATACTAATTTCATCTCATCTATGAACACCTTTAACACTTCATATGAAACACCACCATCATATATATAGAAAACAATTCATTCAATATGAATAAGATTATCTCAACACCCCACCTGTCACTGTATACACAATACGCCAAAGATCACTTCTTCATTGATGTTGAAAGATCTTGCTCTCTGTTAGCTCCTATTACCATAACCGTGTTAGTTTAGAAAACTCAATATATAATTCCGCAAAATAATCGAACATAATGGAGACACCCAAAATAAACTATAGAACTAAAATCATGCAATAGACATGCCATATGATAACCTCAATTACGTTCCCAATGCAATGTAAGAGTTTAAAAGTACCAAAATCTACTAAGTCCTCTAATCTGCCAAAACTGATGCAGACCTAATAATCTGAGCATAACTTCGTGAGATTATACTAAAAAATTTCAAATTTTGGGGACTAAAAAATAAACATATCAGAGAGTATCCAGACCAAAGTTTACATGTTTTGAACACACCTAAGTATTTCTTTAGTATTTTCTAATACAGGGTAGTGCTGCAAAAACTAGAATTTAGCAACCAATGGTCTATTTTTGATAATTCATTAACATACATAAACGACATCTAAATGACCTGAAATTTGGTACAAATTATCATCAACCGTTCTCCTAGATAAATTAAATTTTTCATAATGTTTTGACTATTGTAACTTAGTCGAATGCTCTGTCAAACTAGGGGTTACAGATCTGGGCATTAAAATTTTGCAAATACAATCCAACTTAAAAAATTCACCATAATTTGAAATTACAATATTTTGGAGTGAAACCAAAGCCCAAATTACCATTACAACTCTAATTTAACATGTTAAAGAATTCAACCACAAATAAGATATTTAGCTAGGTTGAAATGTCTCCAAACAGTAGCCTTTTCACAGAGATGACTCTGTTATGGCAGGCATAGATGATTCTAAGTTTTTACCATGGAAGATCTCATCTCCATCCCCCTCCTTCCATGGCATGACTCATGCAACATGAAACAATTAGAGAAACAAGATGAAACAAGCATGAAACTCACCTTAGATGAGGAAAACAAAGTGCAAGTAAGCTTCCTTAGGTTTTTCCCCTCTCTTCTTCTTGTTCCTCCTTCTCTTCTCTTCTTTTTCTTTCCTTTCTTTTCTTCCTCTTTTCCACTGATTCCTCCCTCTCTCTCCAAGATTCTCTCTCTCTATAACTCTATATCTCTCTCTCTCTCTCTTGGTAATGGAAGCCATCTCTTCACTCCTTCTATTTTTCTTTCTTCTCTCTTCCATCATGCTAGGCCACTCAACCCCCACCATTCTTTTTTTTTTCTTTTTTTTCTTTCTTTATTTGCCTCCTTGTCCCATCTTGTCATCATTCTATCTTTCTCTCCACCGACAACCCCTCCTCTTCTCACTTCATTTTTATGAAGTCAATATAGATACAATAGTGTATCTCACACCTTTAGGTATCCTATGCATCCACTCACTAATGACTCACCACTCAACTCACCATCTAACTTACCACTAATGACATGACATGTGACGCACAAATTTATAATTAACCATGCAATAGATGTAAATTAAATTAAATAAACTAATTCAACTAATTTTAATGTGCAATTAAACTAATCGTGGAAATATCAGATTAGGGTTTCACATGAACCGTCTTCCCCTACTTTAGCCGTCATAAAGACAAGACAAAAGAAAAAGAAAAATGGTAAGGGTTCGCCAATAGGTAAGGTATGCACATATGAAACAAAAAAAAGAAAAAAGGAGAAAAGAAAAAAATTAAGAGAAACGAAAAAGAAACAAACAAAAGAAGAAAAAAAAAGAAAAAGAAAATAAACAGAAAAGAATTAAAAATAAATAAAAAAATAAAAAGAGAAGTTTAAAATTTCAAATAACTTGTCCAAACATTTTCCTTCAATATATTCAAAGTTTTCAATCCAAAGTAGATCTTCCCAGAATGCGATGCGCGTCTCTTCTTTTTGGGAAGAATCTTTCCTTCTTGTGCCGGCGGCGCGGTAAGTTCAGTACTCTTGGGCGACTCGACTGGATGGAATTACGTAAGGGACGTCATTAATAGACTCAAAGATGACTTCCGTAGAGGGACTGATGCTTGCTACAGATGCGGGAAGCCTGGTCGCTCGGGATTTCGCTCGAACCAGGGAAAGGCTCCGGCTCCAGCTAGAGGCTGTGGACAGAGGAAGACGGCTCAGGCCCGTGTGTTTGCACTCACACCTGGTGATTTTTGAAAAGTGATATTGCCCAAAAACATATTCAAATGTCAAGTTAATGAATTTTCCAAATCCTTTCTACAAAAAGTTTTTCCAAAGTTTCAAAGAAAAAAAAAAAAGAATTTCCCATAAGGGGTTTTTCAAGCTTCTAGTCAAAACAAGTTTTCTAAAATAAAAAAAAAAAGTTTCAAGTCCAAGAGGTTCGACCTGAACCCCTCCACAAAACAATTTCAAAATAACTTCAAGGTTTTCTAAGCTCCTTCAAAAAGTTTCGTTTCAAAATCAACTTACGGGTTTCTTGAACTTTTCCCTTCAAAAAGTTCCATTCAAAGGGTTTTTTAAACTTTTTCCTTTAAAAAGTTTGATTTCAAAATCAACTTTTGAGTTTCCCGAGCTTTCTCCTTCAAACGATCTATTTTTGAAAAAGTCTTAAAAGGTTTTCGAATATTCGCCTTAAAGAGTTTCACATTCCCGAGTTTCCCAAACTTTCTCCTTCAACAGCTCTGTTTTTAAAAAAGTTTTAAAAGATTTTCAAACTTTTGCCTTAAAGAGTTTCACATTCCCAGGTTTCCTAAGCTTTCTCCTTCAAAAGTTCCATTTTCAAAAATAAAGTTTTAAAAAGTTCCACTTTCAAAATATCCCCGTGTTTCCAGAGCTCTCTCCTTAAAAAGCTCCATTTTCAATAAAATTTTAAAGGCTTTCAAACTTTTACCTTAAAAAGTTTTACTTTAAAATTCATTTTCGGGTTTCCCGAGCTTTCTCCTTCAAAAGCTCTGTTTTCAAACAAATCTTTCAAAAAAAAAAAAAGGATTTTTAAACTTTTCAAAACATTCTCAGGTTTCTCGAGCTTTCTCCTTTAAAAGCTTCATTTTTTTTTATAAAAAAAAAAAGAGTGTTTGAAAGATTTCTCGAGTTTGTTCCTTCAAAAGTTCATTTTCAAAGAAAAATTCTATTTTCAAAACATTCTTGGGTTTCCCAAGCTTTTTCTTTCAAAATTTGATTTTCAAAATATTATCGTGTTTCCCGAGCTTTCACCTTCAAAAGCTCCTTTTTCAAAACATTTTCTTAGGTTTCACGAGTTTTTTTTCCTTCAAAAGCTCCAAAAATGTTTTTGGGAGGCCTTTTCAAAATTCTAGATTTTTACACTTTTTCCTCAAAAGTTTTGTTTTCAAAAATTTCAGGTTTTCAAGCTTTTGCCTCAAAAAGCCCCTTTTCACAAATTTCGAGTTTTCATGCTTTTACCATAAAAAGGCTCTTTTAAAAGATTTCAGCTTTTCAAGCTTTCTCCTTAAAAAGCTTAACTTTTCAAAAATTTTGGGTTTTCTAGCTTTCACCTCAAAAAACTTAGTTTCAAAATATCGGGTTTTCTAGCTTTTGCCTAAAAATGTTTTGTTTCAAAATCTCAGGTCTTCAAGCTTTCACCTAAAAAAGCCTCTTTTCAAAGATTTCGGATTTTCAAACTTTCATCTCAAAAAGTTTTATTTTAAAGTTTTTGGATTTTCAAGCTTTCTCCTCAAAAAGCCTACTTTAAAAAATTCTAAGTTTTCAAACTTTTTCCTTCAAAAGTTTTGTTTAAAAAAATTCCTGGTTTTCAAGCTTTCACCTCAAAAAGATTATTTTCAAAATTTTTAGGTTTTTAAACTTTTTCCTCAAAAGTTTCTTTTCAAAATTCTTGGTTTTCAAACTTTTTAGGCTAAAGTTTCGTTTCAAGTTTCAAAGGTTGTTTAACCTCTTTCCTTATAAAAAAAAAAAAAAAAAGGTGTTATTTCAATCCAAATCAATCCATTGCAGAAATTCATTTCTAAATCATCTTAAACAAATTTCAAAATCATTTCAAAAACCATCTTCAATGTCAAAACGCTGAATCTCCCCAAAGGTGTGTTATTCTACTAGTTGGAATGACGATTCAGGAAAAATCAATTTCAATATCTTCCAAAAAATCATCTTCAATTTCGAAAAGTCAATTTCCAAACCTCGGATCTCCCCGAAGGAGTGTCATTCCACTAGTTGGAATGTCGGGTCAGGATAACTAAGGTTCAAAATTCCAAATATTCTAGCCCCTCTGATCGCCTCGTGATCAAAATAAAACCCTTACTCTATCATTTTCGACCTTCGGTAAGCAAAGACAGAAAAAGAGGGGCAGCTGTAAGCACCCTATTTTTACCCGCTCAGCAATCTGCAGTCCAAACCTATCTTTTAATAAATTATCACAATACTATCAAGCCTAAACCGACTTTTTAACTCCAGTCTAGTTAATTGGTTTTTTTTGGTCCAGTAGGGCCTAATTAAAGCCAAAAAGACCAAAATACCCGTGGTCGCTCTAGGCAGCTTTTCAAGATCGGGCGGTCTTCGAAACCAATCGCTACCATCGGAGTGATAGAAATACTCACAAACTTTAAACAGCTCACTTCCGATGCTTGTTAGCCCGCCAACATAGAATATCTATTATGCCCCTTGGCATCCAGCGGTTTCCCAAGATCAAGAAATCTCTAGAGCCAACACCAAACCATTGGAGTGACGGAAACACTCCCAAACCTTTAGGCCATTTGAGTGATGAGAACACTCACTAGGTCGACACAGGTATGCCATCAAAACCCCTAGTGTCATGGGACCGAAAGCACCTCTTGGCCGTGGCACATTTTTTAGAGAAAAAAGAGACCTCTGGAAACCAACCCATCACAATTGATAAAGTGATGAAAACACTCATAAACCCAGGTCAAAACCAACACTTGTTAGCCTGTCTTGGTAAAAAATGACCAAACTGCCCATTGGGCATGATGGAACGTCTTACAAGAAAGTACAAACTCCACGAGAAGGTAAGTCCATCCAACCTGACACATCTTCAAGAAAGTGCCAAATCCTCAAGGTGGTAATTCCACCTTCTAGGACTATCCCTGGATAGTCCAACATGTTCAATATGCTATTCCAATTGACTCTAGACCCCTTCCGGTGATACCCGGCCAAATGACCGTTCTGCGCCTAGGCAAACTGGCACATCCTTGAGAAAGTATTAAGTCCTCGAGACGAAAAGTCCACCTTTCCAGGACTGTCCCCCGACAGTCCGACATATTCAATATGCCTTTCTAACCGACTCCGGACACATTCTTGTGACACTCGGTCAAAATGACCATTTTGCCTCTGGTGGCCCGGATATTTCCTAAACTACACTGGCTCTGGGTACCAAATTGGCATTTAGGGCCCATTTGGTATAGCTTTTTTGTCAAGATTTTTTTAAGCTTACAAGCAAAAAAGTCAGATTTTTCTAGCTTTTTTGCTTTTTTATTTTTGCTTTAGCTAAGGATAAACAAAAAGCAAAAAAGCAAAAAAAAAAAAATCCCTGAATTTTTTTGCTTATAAGCTTAAAAAAAGCTAGGCGAAAAATGTGTATCAAACAGGCCCTCATTAGGATACCCTACTGAACATCCTCATCCATTTCCAAGCAACTCCCTTGACTCGGCACACCTCTAAGTTAAAAAAAGCTTCCCAGAGCGTCTCACAGAGGCTCTACTAATGTTGGCTTCTTCTCCAATTCCTGAATTAAATTGCACAGTCAAACGACTTGAGAAATGTGCAAATCAGGAAATTTCAAAAATCCTTTCCATAGGTCTTTCTATCAATACGGCTTGATTGAAAAGATCGCTTCCCAAATCATCCAATCGCATGGCCCAAAAGTTACCACTTTGAAAACCTTGGAGGGTCTCACAGACGCTCTACCAGGGTTGCCTTTTTTTTTTTAATTCCCTAATTAAAATGCAATGTCAAACAACTTGACAAATATCTTCATCGTCTAGAATCCTTTAGAGCTCCCTAAGAGCTTTTGGTTCTTAAGAAACAGTGGAGGAACATCGTACATATGACTGCTTTCCCTAAATTTTTCCCAAATTGCACAAATATCAAGGCAAAGTCGGCATAAGAATTTTCGGTGGCGGTGCGTGTGCTACATACGCCCAAGAAATGATCAAATCATCCAAAAACTTTGCTTGCTCCATAAGTCAAGGTCGTACAAGGATGTCACGTGGTATACTGTGAGTGGGGGAGTATGGGCACATGTGATACATGCGCCAGGGCAAAGTACATGTGCTAGTTCCCTAGGATTTTTGTTACAAATAGTGGCCTCCCTCCGAGTGTAATTCAGACTCAAAAATAGTAGCAAAACTCTGCCAAAATATACACAGAACCTCTGAATTTCCATATAAGCCTCCAAAAACCAAAATTCAAGAAGTTCTAGAGCCTCTAAAGACCTTTCCTCCATTGAAGAGTTCAACCATGGTGGATTGAATACCAAGGTGGGGTTTCTCTTTAGATTTGTGCTTCCTCCACTCCTCTCTTCTCTCTCCAAGCTCACTTGAACTCTTCTCCTCTTTTAATCCCCATCTTCTACCTAAGAGCATGCTTGAAACAAGAGAGTTCTTAGACCTTGCTTAGAGGAAAGCCTATGAGAGCCACTAGTTGGGGGATCTCTCATAGGCCTACTTGAACATAATATGGCCCTAGAACCTCTTGCAATGTGGTGTAGCCTTAAACCTTGTATGTACCATGACCCTTAGCATAAATGTTATATTGTTCATGTATTGTTTGCCTTGACTTCATTTTCTATGTTTAAAAACCTTTTTCAAAACCACCATTGGTTCCATTTTCAAGAGTTCTGCAAAGTCCATGTTAAAATGATTTTTGAAAAAGGGCTCTAAGTTGGAGTTTCTTGAAGTTTAAGCCAAGAACTGTAGTTTTGCAAGCCTAGAAAACTCTTTAAAAACCCCTAATCTCTATCCTTGCATCCCTGCATTTCACTCTTTAGAGTTGCATAAAAATGGCTTTCAAAACCCCCTCTCTAAGATAGGTTTTCAATGATTTTCAAAGTTTTCAAAACAACCATCTCTTAGGGGAGGTTCTCAATATTTTGCTCTCTTGAATATTGTGGTTGGAATGGTCCCATGAAGTCCTCTTTTGAGTGATTTCTCTCAAATTGACCATATGAACCCTTATTCTTTTGAGTGATTTTCAATTTCTTAAAAGTGGTTTTCCAAAACCCTCTTTTCAAAAAATGGTTTCACAAAATTCATTTCCATTAGTTTCCATCAAACTAGTTTTCAAAACTACCTATCCTATATTGATTTTCAAAAGTTTTATTCTCTTAAGTTTGTGGTTGAAATGGTTCCAAAGAAACTCTTTTTGGAGTGGTTTCCAAAAACCCACCATATAAACCCTATACATACTTGAGTGGTTTTCATAAAATGGTTTTCAAAGCATACAACTATCTCGAGTTGATTTTTAAAAAGCTTTCACATAAAAATGATGAGGTTTTCTTTACAAAAAAATCATGGTTTTCAAAACCCCTTTTCAAGATTCATGTATAAAACCACTTTTTCACCCTTTCAAAACCACTAGGTTCAAAACCTAATAAAAAACCACCTTCCAAAACAACTAGGTCTGAACCTTAGTTCAAAACCACTTTCCAAAATCACTTTTCAAAACACTAAGTTAACTTAACCCTAGTTGTCCAACCCCAGGTTAACCTAACCTAATTACCTAAACCTAGGTTAACCTAACCCAAGTTAGTTAACCCTAGGTCATCAAACCCCCATAACCCTAGCTAGTTAACCCTAGGTCAATCAAACCCGTGGTTAATCTAACTCTAGTTGGGCAAGCTTAGGTCATCCAACCCTCGTCTAACCTAACCCTAGTTGCCCAACCCTATGTTAACCTAACCCAAGTTAGTTAACCCTAGGTCAACCTAACCAAGGGAGGTGGTTAAACTTGAAGGCTCCAACTCAAAAGCCCTTTTCAAATGATCTTTCAATTTAAAACCATTTTCATAACATGCTTTCAAGAACATTCTACTCTCTTTAGTTTTCAAAAACTAATCCCAAAAATCCTTTCAAGTGCTTCCATGCTCTACCCCAAAATGTTTCCAAGAGCTTTCTTAAATTTGTCTGGACTAAAATGGCTAGATACTTGAAATTTTAAAAATCTATTTTCAAAAGTGATTTAAAAAACTCACAACTTTAAGGTGGTCCTAATCCTCTCATGGTTAGGGTTTCCTAGAGAAAGTGATATATTAAATGTAACCACCAAGGTTTATAGTAGGGTTCCAAGCCCTAAATATTTTCAAAAATCTCTTTCAAAAATAGTTTTCAAATGCCACATTCTTGAAGCAACCTAAGTTCTTCTATGGTTAAGGGTGTTCAAGACAAAGTGAGATATTAAGGGTCCTATGACCAAAAGAGTTTTCAAAACCCTAAGAAAGGTTTCTAGCCCCTTTTTCTACAAATGTTTTCAATATCCATAACCTTAAAGGAGTTTAGTTCGCAATAGCTAATCTCTTAAGGGTAATGAAATATTTCAACATGCCTTTTATAAGGTATACCAAAGAAATGATTTCCAAAACTTTTCAAATACAAGTTGAAAAGAGTTTTTGTCTTGTTCCAATCTAAACTCTATTTTCAAGAATCCCTAATCAAGTTTTTCAAAATATTACAAAACTCCTATCAAGTTCTATTCTCTCAAGTTCCATTTCAATCAAACAATTTTTAAAACTTGCCGGAACTACGACTGACCTAATTCTTTCCAAATGAGATATTTAGGCAACTTATGGAAACCTACGTGCGGTCACCGCATCTTTCAAATGGATACCGACACTTCTCAAAAACATTTCAATCATTCAATTTTCAAAACTTACCCGAACTACGAATGACTTAATTCTCGCCAAATAAGATACGTAGACAACCTAAAATGGTGCTGTCATAACCGTTATTTGAACTCAAGTTCCCTTTTCAAACGTTTCTATCAAAGTCAAAATTTTCATCTAAAATCACTTTAAAACTTTCTATTTTCAAACATCTTTTCAAAAACATGCATCATACATCATTCATCCAAAAAGTGACGATCAAATCCCGTTTTCAAAATTCTAAAGTGGATAATAAGTGGATATTAGTAACCAGTGATTCAAGTGAGTGAACCAACGATGATTAGACATGTAGGTATCAAAAGGTCGGGCTAGGGCAATGATCTTAGGATCTTCTCAACTCGTAACCAACCCCTGGACCATAGATTTCTATTTTGAAGACCAAAACCGGAGTCATATTTTTCGAAAGGGCTATAAAACATTTTCAAAAGGTTGTTGAAAACCTATTTTCTTAAACCCTCTTGAGATGACATTTTCCAAAACATTTTCCAAAAACCTAAGTCTAGTCTTCAGATTATACTTGAGTTTTAGGTGACCTAATACATCTTTAACTATGTTAGGTGGCAACTTCAAATTTTTCCGAATTGCCCTTATTCAAAATCAAATTCAAGTTCAAACCCCCTTCGTACTTGTCCTTCTAGGAGGGCAAGTTCTAACAGTGAGTATCATACTTTTCCTGAGTCAAGAAGGCTTAGGTAAAAATCAAGGCACGACAGGTTCTCACAATTCTTCCCTCCTTTATCAGGCTGGAATAGATATGGATATTGATTCCTTATTGTCTCCTCACTCTCCCACGTAGCCTCCTGAACCTAATGACTCTTCCACAACACTTTTACCAATAGTATAACCTTGTTACGTAGAGTTTGATTTTTCGATCCAGAATCTGAACTGGTTCCTCTACGTAAGTTAAGTCATTCTCCAATTCTATCGGCTGTGGAGTCAACACATGTGACAGATCTGGCATTTATTTTTGTAACATAGACACTTGAATGACATTATGTAACTTAGACATTTTTTATGGTAAATCCAACCGATAAGTTGTAGCACCAACTTTCTAAACGATTGTATATAGTCCAATAAACCTTGGACATAGTTTTCTTGATTTTTTTTTTCAAATCTCAGTATAACTTTCCACGGAGAGACTTTCAATAACACTTGGTCACCAACACCAAATTCTAATTCTCTTCTTCTGTTATCTACATAACTTTTCTATTTGCTTTGTGCCACTTCCATATGTTCTTGAACAACTTTGACTTTCTAGGTTTTATCCTGAATTATTTCAAGGCCCAATAAATGTCTTTCACCTATATCACTCCAACAAACTAGAGTCCTACACCGCCGTCCATACAGAGCTTCAAATGAAGCCATGACAATATTGGAATGATAAATGTTATTACATACAAACTTGATTAAAGCTAAATGTTCATCCCAACTCCCTTTGAAGTCAAGTACACAAGCCCTCAACATATCCTTCAAAGTTTGAATAGTCCTCTTCGACTGTCAATTGGTTTGAGGATGAAATGATGTACTGAACTTTAGAGTAGTCTCCATAGCTTGCTGTAAACTGGGCCAAAATCTTGAAGTAAATCTTAGATCTGCATCAGCAACTAAAGATATTGGAGTCTCATGTAAACGAATAATCTTATCAACATACAATCTAGTATACCTGTCAATAGAATAAGTATTCTTAACAGGTAGAAATTGTACTGACTTAGTTAATCGATTCACAATCACCCATATAGAGTTAAATCCACTTCGAGTCTTTGGTAGTCTGATCAAAAAATCCATAGTAATGTGCTCCTACTTCCATTGTGGAATAAGAAGAGGTTGTAACAAACCTATCGGTTTCTAATATTCCGCTTTCACCTTTTGACAAGTCAAACACTTTGCAACAAACTCTATAATTTTTTTCTTCATACTAGGCCACCAATGGACTTACCGAAGATGTCGATACATTTTAGTACTTCCTAGATGCATAGCATATAAGGATTGATGCACTTCTTCTAGAATCTCTGTCTTCAAAGCTTGATTATTTTGGTACATAGAAATGAGTCTCAAACATCAAAGTACTATTTCCATGAATAATAAAGTCAATTTGAACACCTTCTTTCCCTTGCTTTCTAAACTTCTCCAGTTGCGGATCTTGATATTATAACTCTCGAATTCGTTCAAGTAACAAATGTCTAACTTAGAACTAAGCTATTAAAACATTAACCCCCCACCATTTCAAACTCTACTGCCAATGATGTTAACTATGCAAACCTCTGCTCAATAACCCTTTATACATGCTAATCTTCCTGAAGATTTTTGACTCAAAGCATTAGCCACTACATTAGCCCTTCTTGGATGATAATGGATAACACATTGATAGACTTTAATCAACTCTATCCACCTCCGTTGTCTCGAATTCAAATCTCTTTGCATAAACAAGTATTTCATACTTTGATGATCTGTGAAAATCTGACATAGCTCACCATACAAATAATGTCTCCATAATTTCAAAGTAAACACCACTGCTTCTAACTCTAAGTCATGGATCGGATAATTCCTTTCATGATTCTTCAACTATCTAGAAGCATAAGCAACAAGTTTGCCTCTTTGCATCAAGACACAGCCAAGACCCTGATGTGATGCATCACTTTATATCATAAAATCTCCATTCCTTGAAGGAATGGTCAATACTGGAGTCGTAGTCAACTTAATCTTTAATTCTTGAAAACTGTGCTCACAATCATCAGTTCATTCAAACCTTACGTCTTTCTAAGTCAATCTAATTAATGGAACTGTAATAGATGAAAATCCTTGAATGAATCTTCTGTAATATCCAGCTAATATAAAGAAACTTCTAACTTTTTACATATTCTTTTGTTGTTCTGAGTTCATTACAGCTTCAATCTTCTTCGAGTCTACACATATTCCTTCATCAGATATTATATGCCCCAAAAGTACTACTCTATCAAGCTAAAACTATATTTGCTGAATTTGGCATATAACTATCTATCTTGCAATGTTTGCAATACAAGCCACAAATGTTCTTCATGCTCCAGCTTATTGTGTGAATATACCAATATGTCATCTATAAACACAATCATAAAAGAATTAAGGAAAGGCTGAAATACCCGATTCATTAAGTCTATGAAAATAGTTGGAGCATTGGTCACTCCAAAAGGTATTAACAAAAATTCTTAATGTCCATACTGAGTATAGAAAGTAGTCTTTGTAACATCATTATCTTTCACTTTCAGCTGATGATAGCCTAATCTCAAATCAGTCTTAGAAAATACTTTGGCTTCTTGCATCCGGTTAAACAAATCATCAATACATGGAAAAAGATACTTGTTCTTTACTGTAACTTGATTCAATTACCGGTAATTTATATTAAGTTTCATTGTTCCATCCTTCTTTTTTACAAATAATAGAGGAGCTCCCCACGGTGACACACTTGATTGTATAAACCCCTGGTCTAACAAGTCTTGTAACTGAATGTTCAACTCTTTCAATTCTGTTGGAGCCATTTTGTAAGAAGCAATAGAAATTGGAGTAGTTCTTGACAACAATTTAATAAAGAACTCCACCTCCCTATCAGGTACAATTCCTAGAAGTTCATCCGAAAACACATCCATAAAGTCTCGCACCACTGAAATATCTGACAACTTCAATTTTGATTTGGTAGTATCAATCACATGAGCTAAATAACCTTCACATCCTTTTTGTAATAGCTTTCTAGCTTCTAAAACTAATATCAAACAAGTAGGGACCACATCTCGCTCTCCCTGAAATCTGAACTCTAATTCATTAGGCATTCAGAAAATGACTTCTTTCTTAAAACAATCTATAGAGGCATGATAAGATGACAACCAATCCATACCCAATATCAAATCAAAGTTATGAATTGCCAAATGAATCAAGTCCACATTCAATTCTTCTTCCGTAATTTTCAACACACATTCCTTGTACACCACATCTAAGAGTGCTAAATCTCCCACTGGTGTTGATACAAGTAAATAATGTCTCATTAAGTACGTGGCCTCTTTAGATGCACACTAAATGTAATAGAAATGAAAGAATGAGTAGATACAGGATCTAACAATACACAGGCATCTCTACCAGCCACAAACATCATACTTGTCGTCACTGTAGGAGTTGCCTGAGCATCCTTCTAAGTCATAACATGCACTCAGGCTTGGGTCTGTGGTTCAGAAGTAATCCCTCGCCCCCGTTGAGTACTTCTTGGTGCCCCTCTTCCACTACTAGCAAAACTACCCACAGAAGAAGCCGTTGTAGAGCTCTGAGTGCAATTTTTGGCTATATGCCCTGATTGTCCACATTGATAACATTTATCATTTCACGGTACTGGATAGTCTCTCACCACATGTCCCATTGTTCCACATCTGTAACAAACAACTCCTTCACTTCTACCACCAGAAAATCCAGAACATAAGGGTCTTCCTGGTGGTTTTTAAGGTCCTTGGCCTCTTGGACTTCCCGTTCTTGAACTCCCTAATCTTTGACTAGATTGTGCTCAGCACTGCCCACCAGATATTTGTAGGTTTTTTATGGTTTTTGCTTTGAAGTGCCGGCCCCCACATCAAAATTTTCCTTTTTGAATTACTCTCTTCTTCAAGTTAACTCTTACACATCTTGTTTCGCAATTTTTGCTTTGTTCACTAGATCTGCATACTGTAAGCACTCCATATTTGCCCACTCGGCAAGCTCTGGCCCGACCAGACTCACATTCAAATCGACACAGACACATTCAAGTCCAAATAATTTTCCAGACTCAATCCAATCACTCAATCGCTTCATGGGCTAGCTAGGCCCAATAGAGGTAAAAATGACCAAAATGCCCTCGGGGCATTGCTTGGTCCATTTCCAATCGGCACATCCTCCTAAAAATGGTAAGTCCCTATTTCAACCTCAATTCTAGTTTCAATCCTAGTCCAAACCAATCAAACTCAAATAGGCATGTCGTTTGGGAAAGCTGATCCCTCAGATGCTAAGTTCATCCAATTCGGCACGTTTATTGCGAAAACTCCTCGGAACGGTAAGTCTCTTCAAACCCGTCGACCGAGAGGAAACTCAAGTCCCCGAGATGGTAGAACAGTTTGCTTCTTGCGCCTACTAGCCGGCTAATATAGAATGAACATGCCTCTTGGCCGTGACAGGTTTACAATATCAAAGTGGAGGAAACACTCAAACCCAGGTCAACACTAGTGCCTGCTAGCCCACTCCGGTGAAAAATGACCAAACTACCATTTGGGCCTTTCCGGCACCCTTCTCGAAAAAGTACCTAAGTCCTCAAAGCAGTAAGTCTAACTTTTCAAGATTGGTCCAAAGACAATCTGGCATGTTCTAGTGCCTTCCAATCGATTCTAGATCAATTCCGAGACCATCCGGTCAAAATGACCATTTTGTCTTTAGGCATCCGATCGCCTCTGAGAACCACACTAGCTCAGGGTATCAAATCGGTAACATCTCAAGGATGCTTCTAATAGTATTCTCAACCTTCTAACACCTTTTTGGATTATTCCGAGTCCACTTCAGCAAGACCGGAGCAAAATAACCGTTTTGCCCCTAATGGGCTGGTCGTCTTTTCCAACCACACCGGCTTTGAAGATCAAACCGGTAACCCCTCAGAACACTCTCAATAGTGTTTCTAACCTTCAAGCCTTCTCATGGGTTGCTCCGAACCCATACCGGTGTTTTCTCGATTCAAATGACCAGTTTACCCCTAGCGGGCTAGTCGACCTTTTTAATTATTCTAACATTGTTTCTCAAGCTAGTTACCTCTGGAACACTCATTCTCCCAAGGGTACCCATCCGTTCCTAGCCGAATTTGGTTACTAAGAACCTTCTGGATCATTCCCAGACTTTTTGAAATCACTCATAGTGAAGTCAAGCCAAAAATTGCATGGTAGTCATTAGGACAGGTGCCCAAATCTTTTGCCTTGCATACTAAGGGTCGAAAAATACGTTTCTTGCCACCCTAAAAACTTTCCTAAGTGGCTGGCGCCACTAGCAGTGGTGCCAAGACAATAAATGGTGTGAGTGGCGTTAGTGAAAAATTTACCTTAGTGCCACTACAACAAGCGCCAAGGTGGTTTTGTTTGCCTATAAGTACAGACTCTCGCCCTGTGTAAAAGAGTTCAGCAAATACAGTCTTTCTGAACCCTAGCCCTCTCAAGCCTCTTCAAGCTTTAGCCTCCATACACCTAAACCTTAACATCCATACACTCTTTACACTCAAATACAAGCCTCCAAAGCCTCCATTGAAGATTCAAGGTGCTGCAACTTTAAGATTCTCAAAGTCCAAGTAAAGCAATGCAAATAAAGCAAGCAATGCATGAAGAAGACAAGGTAGGCTTTCGATTTACGTTTATGTAGTTCCCCCTCTCTCTTCTTCCTCCTAACCCACTAGGGTTTTCTTCTATTTTATTCCCCTATCTTTTACCTCCCTTTCTTGCATGCTTGAAACAAGGGAATCCCCAATTCATGCCTAGGAAGAATTATTGAAGGTCACCGTGTCAGGGGCTTTCTTCAAATTCGACCTTTGATGGTGTAGGTTTGGCCCTTTTGATTATGTGGTGAAACTTAGCTTTGTATGTTCACGACTGTATTGCATTGTGCATATCATATTCATACATATATTCAAAAAAAATTTCAAAGTTGTTTTCAAACTTGCATCAATATTTTCTTTCAAAACTTACATTCAAAATATTCTTTTTCAAACTAGTTTTCAAAATCACGCTCTTAATGTGATTCTAGCCATTCCATGGTTAGGGTTATTTTAAGAAAGTGTTATATTCAGTATGACCATCAAGGTCCAAATTTTTTGGTGTAAACCCTAAATTATTTTTTATCAAAACCACAATCTTGAGATGATTCTAGCCATTCCATGTTTAGGGTTGTTTTAGGAAAGTGTGATATTCAAAGTAATCATTATGGTCCATATTCCAAATTCATGTTATTTTCAAAATCACATTCCTAGAATGGTTCTAAACTTTTCATGGTTAGAATCGTTTTAGGAAAGTGAGATATTCAAAAGATTTTCAAAAAGTCCATATTCAAACCTCTTTTCCAAATTGCTTTTCAAACTTCTTTCCAAAAGCTCTCTTCAAAAATCTACTTTCTACAAACTCTCCTCAAACTTCTTTTCTAAAAATTCTCTTCAAAAGATCTCCTTTCTAAAAACACTTTTTCTTGGAGTCCAAATCAAGCCCTAGATTCTATGGTTAGGAAACCCTATTTCTCTCTCATAAAAACATGACTCCTTATTTTGCCTCAAATTATAGGTTTCCAAAAACTATCTTCTACATCAAATTATAGGTTTCCAAATTCTCTTTTTCTACACCAAATCATAGATTTTCAAATCCTAAATTTCCAAAACTCAACCTTCCCAATTCCATGTCAAATCCAATCTTTCAATTCAAGAAATTAGATTAAATCCTCTAATTTTAGAAACCAAATCAAATCATCTATTTTTAGAAATAAAATCTAATCTTCTACTTTAAGAAATAGGAATCAAATATTCCTTAATTTTGAACCTTTTCAAATCTCAACTTTCTAAATCTCAACTTTTCAAATCTTTTTAAATTCAAAACTTTCTTAAATTCAAATCTTTCCTAATTTAAAAAATTTCCTAATTTGACACTTTTCTAAAATGAAATTTTCTTATTTTGAAACTTTCCTAATTCAAAGCTGTAAGTACCTCATTTTTGCTCTCTCGACGATCTCTGTTCTGACCAAGCTCACTTTGGAACATCACAAGCACATTCGGACTCCAACCCGCCCCCTAAACTCCAATCCAGTCCACGGGTCACTTCCAGGCTCACTTTCGGGCCTGCTGGAAGCTAAATGACCAAAATACCCTTAAGGCATCATCTCAATCTAATTCAATCCGGCATGTTTCTCGAGAAAGTACTTAAGTCCTCAAAGCGGTAAGTTAACCTTTCCAAGATTGTCTCAAAGATAATCCGGCATGTTTAAGTGCCTTCCAATCGATTCCGGATAAATTTCAAGACCATTCAATCAAAATGACCATTTTGCCTCTAGGCATCTGATTGGACTCCAAAGAAAACGGGAGGCGAAAGTACTTCAAAAGGCAAGGCACCATCTGGGAGCACATCCAGGCAAAGAAGCACCAAAAGAATTTTGAGTTCTGAATCACAGGAGAGTACAGGGGATTTGAACACTTTTATGACACAAGTTATGGAATCTCTGGATTTGAACACTTTTATGACTCAAGTTATGGAATCTCTGGACAAATTGAATAACAAGGCAAATATTACAACTACAGGGATGATGTTTATAGAAACAAAGATGAGAGAACTCAAAAAGGAAGTAAAAATGTTGAGAAATGACAAAGGGAAAATTATAGAAGAAGAAGAAGAAGAGGAGGAAGTACAAGAAGGGGATGAAGCTAGAGAAGAGGACTCTTCGACCACTGAATCTGATGCTCAGTAGACTCTTCTTTCCTCATCCTATCTATCTCTACCTTTTTTACTTTTCTTCATCTCATATTCCCCCTCTTGCCTCATCATTATGCCTCACTCATGGCTCTGTTATAACATTTTTTTGGCATACCTTTTGTGAACATTAACTGTACAAATTTTTGTAATCTTATTTTGGTTGAATGAATGAAATATGCTTTTGTTTTGGTGCCCCATTGATCTCCTTTGAATTCTTGATTGTTTGATTTCTTTCCTAACTATACATTTTATCTTGTTTTAATATTTTTTTGCTATTGTACCTGTCTATGTTTTTCATTTTTTTTTTTCTCTTTTTGATGGATTGACAAAAAGGGAGAGAAGATTTGGAGAAGAACTAGACAAAATTGAGTATGTATAAACTAGAATTGGGGAGAAGAATTGAATAATGTGTGTTTATTCAAAGTAATTTGCACTTATTTTCGAACTGGGAATGAATTGGATAAGAAATAGAGTATATCTGATTGATGAATGGAAGTGAAATGAACTATTTAGTAACTGATAAATATTGAGCATGTTCCTAAGGAGAGTAACATGAATCATTTTCCTCAAGTTGTTTTTGAATTACTTGACAAAAACTCCTTGAAAGTTGTTTTTGAAAAGTCTTTTGTCTTCTAAGCATGATTTGCTTAATTACAAAACAAAGGGGGAGTTCTCTACTGGTATGCCATTCAACTTTTTCTATTTCATTTAATCATATATCAACTTATTTTGCAAAAGTTTTGTCATCATAAAAAAGGGGAAGATTGTTAACTTAAGGTTGGTCTCCATGATGATTTTGATGATAACCAAACCTTATGTTATTTTACTAATGCATTTACTTAGTGTGCAGATTAATAAAGTTTATAATCTAAACTTAAAATTCAACTTTAAGTCTAATACATGTCAAAGTGAATGCACAACAAGCTCAGGATCAAGCAATGAATTCTAAGAGCTATGCAATGAACCAAACGGAGCATTGACACCTATTTCTACTTTAAACAAATGTTTTGCATTCGAAGAGATTGAAGGTGTTCAAATAAGGCTGTCATCAAATATGCATAGACTCAATGAAGTTGTATTGCACTCAAAGGGATTGAAAACTTCATCAAAGTATGCTAAAGTCAATTAAAGATGACTCGATTGTGAAGAGATTGAAAAAGCTCAAAAGAAGACTTCATCAAATATGCAAAAGGTCGATTCGAGATAATGTGATTGAAAGTTGCTTGAGAAGAAGATTCATCTTGATTGCTTGATCTCTACATGAAATTCAAGTGAAGAATTCTTCTAAAATATAAGGAATCAATGAAGACAATATGTATGAAGAGATTTCATTAAGCTTACAAAAAGTCTCATTAAGGAGATTCTAAAGAAGAAAGAAGAATTGCTAGTAAGGAGAAGAAATCAGTAATGAAAGCAATAGCTCGGAAATGAAAGCAACAGTTTGGCAACAAAAGAAAAAGTTCGGCAATGAAAGAGGAAGATCGGCAGAAGAGCTCAGCATCAATAGAGTGAAGCCCTAACAGTTTGGAAATCAAGAAAAGATTAATATCAATTGATTGATTCAATCTAAGTTGAATAGAAGTTATCTTTGATGAGTTAAAGAGTTTTGATTGATCATCATACCTCAAAGAGAAGACTCCTTGAAGATCTCATAATTTGCTGAAGATGAACTTGGTCATTGAAAGACAGAATGAAGATTTCTGGGTAATGAGCTAACTCATGGAAATGAAGAGTCGCCTCATGAAGACAAAAGAAAAAACGTGAAGACAAGCAAAAGCTTGAAGACCAAATGATTAATGAGCCGACCCTTGAATATAAAGAATCTACTCATGAAGACTGAAGCAAGATTTTTGGGCAAAGAGCCGACTCATGGAGATAGTAGACAACATCTGAAAAATGCAGACCAAAAGAGTCGACCCTTTAAGCCTAGAGTCGACCCCTGGGATATAACGGCTAGTTTTTCTAGCGTTATAACGGACTGGACGTGCATTAAATGAACCCCAACAACCTCCAATAGATGAAATCAATACAGGGGTTTATATACAAGCTTCCAACTGCATTTATACAACAAGAGAGACGAGAAACAAACATCCATTGACTGATCTAGCTGAATATTCTGAACATTCTCTTTGCCTTCACTGTGTAAGCTTTGATTATTTTAGTCCACTCTTGTTAGAGAGTTTGTAAATCATTTGTATATCTTTATACACTTGTAAGTGAGAGTTTGAAAGTTCTCTTGTGGAAGAAAAACTCTTGTAAGTTTGAGTGGATCTTCGACAAAACCACTTGGTGGCTGAAGAGCTTGGGAAGAAATTCTTATGTAAAGAGTGAGCTGAACACTTGGTTAATCAGCACCCATTTGTAATTAGAGATTACATAGTGGAGGAAAACTTCAAGGGGATCTTGGGGTGAGGACGTAGACCACAGATTGTAGTTGAACCTCGGTAACTCTTTGTGTTCTTTCTATTACTCTATTTTCTTTTCTTCTTCTGATTATATTGCATTACATATAGATTTATCACTGTTACATTATTTAGATTAATTTTAATCTTAATTGTTTATTAATCTTTGAAAAACCCAATTCACCCGCCCTCTTGGGTTGCCTTTTGGGCCAACAAAAGATACATTTCTTGCCATCCTAAAAACTTTCCTAAGTGGCCGGTGCCACTAGTATTGGTGCCAAGCCAAAAATTGGCCTAGCGCCATTAGTAGTGTCGCCTATGTAAATTTAAGCTTGGCGCCACTACAACAGATGCCAGGTCAATTTAAGTTGCCTATAAATACAGACCTTTCCCCCTGCGTGAAAAGGGTCTGCAATCTCAGTCCAAAAACGCTGTCTTTTTGAAAACAGAGTTTGAATCTTCTCGAAACCCTAATTCTTTCAAGTCTCTTCAAGCCCTAGCCTACATACACTCTAACCCTAACTTATACACACTACATACACTCATACACCAGCCTCAAAGAAATCCATTGAAGAATCAAGTGCTACAAGTTTGAAGCACTCAAGGTCTAATTAAAGCAAAGCAAACAAAGCAAGAAGAATCCGAGGTTGGTTTCTCTTTATGTTTATGTACTTCCCCCCTCTCTCTTCTTTCTTCTAACCCACTTGGGTTCTCTTCTATTTTAATCCCCATCTTCTACCTCCCTTTCTTGCATGCTTGAAACAAAGGACTCCCCGATTCATGCATAAGAAGGACCGTTGAAAGTCACCGTGCCGGGGGCTTTCTTCTAGTTGAACCGTAGACCGTGTGGACTCGGTCCCCTTGATTATGTAGTGAAACCTAACCTTATATGTTCACAGCCCTTTTACATTGTGCATATCATACTCATACATCTATTCAAAATTATTTTCAAAAGTTACTTTCAAACTTGCATCAAAGTTATTTTCAAAACTTGCATTTAAAGTCTTCTTTTTCAAACTTGTTTTCAAAATCATAATCTTGAAGTGATTCTAGTCATTCCATGAAATTAGGGTTATTTTAGGAAAGTTTCATATTCATTGTGACCATCAAAGTCCATATTTTGGAGTGCAAACCCTAATTATTTTTATCAAAAATTACAATCTTGAGATGATTTTGCCATTCCATGGTTAGGGTTGTTTTAGAAAAATATAATATTCAATGTGATTATATTGGTCCATATTTCAAATCCATATTGTTTTCAAAACCACAACCCTAGAATGGTTCTAATCCTTACATGGTTAGAATTGTTTTAGGAAAGTGAGATATTCAAAAGATTTCAACAGTCCATATTCAAGCACCTTTCCAAATTTGCTTTTCAAACTTCTTTCCAAAAACTCTCTTCAAAAATCTATTTTCTAAAAAATTCTTTTCAAACTCCTTTCCAAAAGTTATCTTAAAAAATCCACTTTTTAAAAACTCTCTTTAAGCTTCCTTCCCAGAAACTCTTTTCAAAAGATCTCTTTTCCAAAAACTCTTTTTCATACAGTTCAAGTCAAGCCCTAGATCTCATGGTTAGAAAACCCCAGTTCTCTTTCCTAAAACATGACTTCCTCTTTTACATCAAATCGTAGGTTTCCAAAAACTATCTTCTACATCAAATACTAGATTTTTAAAATCTCTTTTTCTACACTAAATCATAGCTTTCCAAATCCTAGATTTCCAAAACTCAACCTTTCCAATTCCATGTCAAATCCAATCTTCCAATTTAGGAAACTAGATCAAAACTTCAAATTTTAGAAACCAAATCAAATCATCTCTTTATGGAAATAAAATGTAACCTTCTACTTTAGGCAATAATAATCAAATCTTTCTTAATTCAAACCTTTCCTAATTCGAACCTTTCCTAATTTCAAAGCTTTCTAAATTCAAAACCTTCCAAATTCAAAACTTTCCAAATTTAAATCTTTCCTAAAATGAAACTTTCTTAAATTCAAATCTTTCCTAGTTTGAAATTTTTTTATTTCGCAACTTTTCTAATTCAAGGCTTTCCAAAATCCACTCTTTCCTAAACTTTAAATTTCTAAATTCTTTCCAATCAAATAATCATTACAAATCTTTCCTAAGTCAAGTGTTTCTAAATCCAATCAAATCCTTCCCATTTTTCTTAACTCTAAGTTTTCTAGACGCAAACTTTCCTTAATCAAGCCTTTCAAGTCTAAATCAAACTTTTCTAATTCAAGTCCATGCTTTAACCCTAGGTTACCTAAATCTTAGGAAATGAAACCTTAGTTCAACCCCAATCCTAAGTTAGGAAGCTTCAACTCCTTTTTGAAACTCTTTTCTTAACCAAGATGGTTTCCCAATTTCAATTCAAGTCAAAATGTTTTCAAAACTTCTTCTTTTCCAAATCAAGTCTAAGTTCTTCTTCCAAGTTCAATCTTTTCAAATCAAAATCAATTTTGAAATCCTCAAGTTTTATTTCAAATCAAAGTCAATTCCAAATTCAATCTCCAATCTTCTATTCAAAGTTCAAATCAAGCTCTTTTCTAATGAAGTTTTTTTTAATCAACCTTTTCAAAAAAACCTTAAAGTGGCTATTTTTAATCGGACTCTTGTCCAAACTAATACTGACCTGATTCCCAACAAAGGGATACGTAGACAACCCTTATGGGTGCGGTCACAATCTTTTTCAAATCTCCAATTTCACAATCTGTTTTAAGTTTCTAATTTCTAAAACATTCTTTCAAACTTCAAATCTTCTTTCCAAATCTATTTTCAAAGTTAAATCTTACTTTTCAAATCTATTTTCAAAATCAAATTTTTTTCTGGCACTTGCATATCATGCATCATATAATTCTTTTTAAAAGTGAATATAATTGGACAATTGTTAATCAAATATTCTAAATGAGTGAACCTATGGTGAATAGATATGTAGGTATCGCAAGGGTAGGGTAGGGTGATGATCTTAGGATATCTTCCCTACATGAAACCAACCACCAAACCTAGATCACTGTTTTCAAAATCAAAATGGAGTTATTGTCAACAAGGGCTAAAATCTTTCCAAACGTTGCCAAACAACCTGCTTTCTTAAAAAAAAAAACCCTCTTTTGAGGAAGTTTTTAAAACTTTTTTTAAAAACCCTAAGTTTAATGGATTGCAGTTAGTTTTAGGTGACCTAACTCACTTAATCAAGTTAGGTGGCAACTCCAAATCTTTTTTCAAAAGTCCTTAATCAAATCTAATTTCTATTTCAAACCTAGTCGCACTCATCCTTTTAGGAGGATGAGTTCTAACCAGAGAGTACCATGTTTTTCTCACTTGTGCGTATTTTTCTCGAGGCGCGACAGCTAGCGACTCCATTGGGGATGCTTAGAGGGTTAGCCCAATGTCACGTCTTTTCACCCTTCACTCATCTAGAGTTTTCGATTAAGTTGTCCCATTCTATCCACTTCAAATTTTCAAACCCAAACCTTTCAAAGCTGTTTTCAAAAAATGTCTTTGTCTACATTCAATTCATGTTAAATTATTCTATCTTGCATTAAGTTTGTCATTTAAGTACTAACTTTTTGCATCTTTATTTTTGTAGGTGGACCTTTTTTCACATCTTTATTTTATGTTATATTAACTGCCATGTATGTTATGAATGAATAGGATGGAATGGTCAGGATGGATGGGAGTTGTTGGACCCTTTCCTCCACTTTTCGAGAATTCCACACACACACTGTATTGTGCACTTGGATTTGCATATTTGCATTCTCTACCTGAATATGTCTCTTCAAGTTAAAAGGGGGAGCGGTATATTGGTTGTGGGCAAGATGTTGTGCTAGTTTCCTACCTTACGGCCTCTTAATGGTTCCCCTGCTCGGATCACCAACCAATAATGGCACCACCTTGAGGAGTGGGCCTAAGTTTGAAGATCTAAGAACTGAGCCTTCTTAGGAAGCATTAGTAAACCCTTGACCTCATGCCCATGTAGAAACCATGCATAGCCGAACCTCTATCGAATTTAAGACACGCACGTCAATTTCAAAACCGTGGAGGAAAGGGCGACTGCTTTACTTTCCTTTAAGCTTATATATTTCTGTTGTTATAATGCTTGTATTCATGCTGTTATAATGCCTATATAACTACTGATGCATCCATATTTACTTTACAATTGTATTCTCTCTTTCTCTACTCTATGCATCTATGTTCATGCATTCAATATTCCATGTCAAGACAAGAGTACCAAAATAACTCAAGTCATTGCATCCTTTTGCATATGATCAACTTAAAGAGAAGGACATCAAGTTCACTCTCCCTTACATTGAACCTACCAAAATCCTAAGGGTTCCCATGTTACCTTAAGGACTCATAGCATGTATTTCAAGTCATTCCATAAGAAGGGCCCCAATCCCTCTATGCTCACAGAGATAAGGTTGCCAAGAAGACAATGGGCAATTAAACAAGGTCTCTCAATGACTTCCTTAACATCAAATTCAAAGAAGGCGAATCCAAAGACTCAAGAACAGTTTAGGATCTCAAATGTAAAAGTAGATAGATGGAAGTCCCAAGGAAATTGTTCCCTCTCCCTCTATTAAAATGTATTTCAATTTTATTGTATTTAAACTCCAAAGTTCAATGTACTTCTTTATTTTTCATGTATGAATGAATATATGTTTCCACTCAAATGGTAAGGTATCTTCATACAGGGGCAAATACATCTCCCTCTCAAGAAGGGACACCCCTAAGACATGCACTGCTGAAAGCTTTCCAAATATCGAAAATCAACTTGTGACTTGTGTCCTAGTTTTATTTTCTTCAATTTTCTTTTACAGAGGCTATACCATAAAAAGCCACCATTGCTTCTAAGAAAGATCGACATCCACCTAGAGACCTCATTATTACCCAACAAAGAGCTACATTAATGATTGCTAATCTTGATGAGTTATCCTCAGTCTCTCAAGAATAGGTCAATAAAATGAGAGCCAAGGTCGATGAGACGCTTAAGCTCATCCAAGCCATGGCTGTGAAAGATGTTGTTGTAGCCCCATCATTGTCCATGGTTTTTCCTAAGGACTCTAAACATGCCAACCCAAGGATTGTGCTACAATTTAATACTATGGGGAAAAACAAGGAAGATTCCAAGGGGGCCAACACTAAAGAAGGGGAAACAACACTGATCTCACTTGTTACAAAAAGGACTCCCCCAGACCCCCTCAACTTGAAAATCCAAGAGTTGGAAGACTCGCTACGGAGCCTTCATGGCTATGACACCTTTAGGCTCACCTCCTATGATGAGCCGTGCTTCTTCTCAGACCACCTATGACCCATCAAGTTCAAGATACCTAACTTCCAAAAGTATGACGGCATTGGAAACCCTATAGCCCACCTTCACCTTTATGTTGGGGTATTAAGTGGTCATGGGCATGACCCAAAACTTCTCATGCAACTTTTCCAACATAGTCTTACTAGGTCCGCTCTACAATGGTTTGCTCGACTTGATCTGAGGAAGATAATGACCTGGATTGAGCTGGTTAATGCATTTAAGGCCTAATATTGCCACAACATAGACCTTACTTCTGACCATTGGTCCTTGATGACAATGAGCAAAGGAGATAAAGAAAGCTTCAAAAGTTATGTCCTTAGGTGGAGAGAAGCAGCAACACAAGTCAATCCCCCTTTAGAGCAGAAGGAGTACGTGCAACTATTCGTGCATACCTTCCAAGGCATATACTATGAAAAGTTCTGCACAAGCATAGGGAGGAGTTTCTTAAAGTTGATCATGCATGGGGAAATAATAGAGAATGACCTAAAAACTAAGAGGATCATTGAACCCTATGCTAAAACGGAAGAACTTTCTACAAGCATAGCAAAGAAAGTGCCCACTTTATGGGAAATAGGCCAAAATGAGGGAGAAGTATCTACCATCTTGCCTGCTCAGCCACTACAATATCACCCCTAATACCAAACTCAAACCCCTGTGGCTATTCAAGCACTTGCTCCTGGGCCAATGGCAGTCCAACAACATCTCAAACCCAACAGGAAGGCCCGCCGACCTCGTGCCTTTTCCCCCCTAGCCTGCACCCAAACGAAGGCCTATCATGACCTCTTACAAGCCAACCTTTTGACCCCCATACCTGCCCTACTATTGCTGAATCCTTTGCCTTCTACCTTCCACCCGGCTCTTGTTTCTCAGTACCATTATAGATGACAGGGGTATGGTATTGAATATTGTGTCATCCTGAAACACAAGATCCAAGATTTGATAGACGCTAAGGTCATTGGCACCTAGGAGATGAATCACGTGAATGGAGCATAGAAAAAGTTTGAGAGGTTCCAAAATGAAAAGGAATGTTTCCTAGATTCATCCATTTTCTTTTTATCCTTTATTAATCTACATCATATTTTACTTCTCATTCTTGCCTTGAATCAACAACTTTTATGTCATATAAATAGATCTAAAATGGACTGAGTAGTGATTTCTGGTTTATCCCTTTTGTTTCATACTCTTGTAGATGAATTTAATTTCTAATGCCCTCGACTCAAAGGAAATGATGGCATAAGCACCACATCCAAAAACAATCTCAGACTTTAAAAAGAGGGGAGAGAGAAACAAGAAGTGCAAAGGATGGAATAATACAAAAGGGTAAAAGATGAACATCAATCACGTAGCTTGTAGCGACCCCCGAAGGACGTCCTGGAAAAGCAGCAAGTAGCTACTCCCTCAAAAAGAAGATTAGCGCACATTGGCAGCCCGAGATGATTAAATCTTTGAAAAAAAAATCAAAAAGATTTTTTTATGGTATTTGACCTACACGTGCACAATCACTGAGGCAAATAATCAATTATGAACATATTGATGTGCATGATCACTTACATAAATGTAAGTCAATAGTTTTGATGATCTTTACCATGTTGATGTTTCATGTCCATCTTAATACACACTTCTCGAGACTTCTTAGAATATGAAATTCACCTTTATGATCTATTTTAAATGATTCCTCCATTATTAAATATTTATGGATTATCGCACACCTAGATTGACCTTTTGTTGATTCCCTCTCCCATCACTTGTGGAAAGGGTTACTGGCACTTATGGAAAGGGCTACCAGTAAGTGTGAGTGCAGCTACCATTGTTATGTGACAAGAGGGGAAGGCTATCTACTCATGTGTGTGAAAGCCGTCATATCTTTATGTTTCAATGTTTCTATTATTGGAGAGATAGGGCTGGAATTCCATAAAAAAAAAAAAATTCGAGGTCACGGGATGAGACAAGTTTGACTTCTAGGTGTGTTAATCCGCGAGCTTTTAAACATGGTATGCTATCTTAGATCACGCCTAGGGTCTATATTCTCATTAGTCTCAATGAAGTTCACGCTTACACCACTAAATTGTCACCAATATGGTCTTAATCATCTCACGACCAATTATACTCCTTTTGTGTGGTTTCATGCATATTTGATGTTGATCTTTTCGAGCTAAACTACATCTTAATATTCATAAATCTATATTTATCATTCTTGATTGATCATGTCTTTATAGGGTCCCTATAATTTGAAAGGTTTAATAATTCTACCAAAAACTGGGCTTGCCTGCATTTCTCAATAACTTTCAAGGTCTTCTCGAAACGAGAGAATAAGCTACTTGTTGCTTTGCCAAAAGGCGATGTCGGCTATCACTCAAGAGAGTCTGTCGATCTAAAGAAGAGTCTTAGAAGAAACCAAGAGATCCACTAAAGAGAGTTTTTCCTTCCAATAAGAGAGAGAGGGGGGGGGGGGGAGCGAGTCAATGGGTTGAATCTCGGAGAGTGGTGCAAGTACTATCACATCCTGGTAAGAAAAGGACGAAATTAAAAAGGAGAATCCCAAAAGAGAAATTAAAGTTCAAAAGACTGCTTGATTCTAGGATACAACACACACAACTAAACATAAACCCTAGGGCAAACCCAAGCGGGCATGCATCCATTCTCATCCATATGTAAAATGTATGCATTTATCAAAAAGCATGACATGCATTCAATTTAATTCTTATATGTGCATTCATCAAAAAGTTTGATATGCACTCAATTCCAATTCTGCATGTGCATTCTTGTATGTGCATTCATAAAAAAATATGACTTATATTCAATTTCATTCTTGTAGGTATGCATTCAATTCCATTACATGTACATTTTTAGAATTGGCATAAATAAACTATTTTTGCACACAAACTTACTTTATCTCTCTCTCTCTCTCTCTCTCTCTCTCTCTCTCTCTCTCAAATAGGAAATAATAAATGAGATAAAACACAAGAAGGAGCTACAGCCACCTCGTAACCAAGTATCCTCAAACATCTCTAACATCAACATACACCTCAGAAAGCTCAGACTTCCATAGCCGACAAGAAACAGTGAATGGGGCAATGGCCCACCCTCGACCTCCCCAATCAACCTTGGACATTCCCAGAGGAGCATCGTTCTGCTAGACAGAGTGTTAGCTCAAGAAGTAGCAGTTTCAAGGCATCAACTTTGGACTTCCCCACAGGAGCATCGTTCCACCAGACAGAGTGTTGGTTCAAGAAGTAGCAATTCCAAGACATCAACTTTAGACTTCCCCAAAGGAGCATCGTTCCACCAAATGGAGAGTTGGTTCAAGAACTACAGTTTCAAGACATCAACCTTGTTCTGCCAGACAAAGCGCCAATTCAAGAAGCATCAATTTCCCCAGAGGAGTATTATTCCGCCAGACGAATTATCAATTTCCTCAAAGGAGTATCATTCCGCTAGACAGAGCAACATTTTCCCTAGAGAAATATCATTCTGCCAGATGAAATGCCAAACATCGACCATCAACTCGAGGTAACTATTCTTTAGACTTCAACTCTCCCAATCCCTCCAATCGCCTCACGGTCAACATGGGACTCTTACTTTATCGTTTTCTATCTTTGACAAGCAAAGACAAAAAAAGAAGGGTAGCTATAAGCACCCATTTTTGCCCACTCAACGGTCTCTGGTCTGACCGAGCTCACTTTCGAACATCACATGCACATTCGGACTCCAACCCACCCTCTAAACTCTAATCCAATCCATGGGTGGCTTCCCGGGCTCGCTGGAAGCCAAATGACCAAAATGCCCTTAAGGCATTATTTTAATCTAATTTAATCTGGCACATTTCTTGAAAAAGTACCTAAGTCCTCAGAGCAGTAAGTCCACCTTTCCAAGATTGTCTCAAAGATAATCCAGCATGTGTAAGAGCCTTGTAGTAGGTTCCGGATAAATTCCGAGACCATTCAGTCAAAATGACCATTTTACCTATAGGCATTTGATTGCCATTGGGAACTACACCAGCTCTGGGTATCAAATCGATAACCTCCCGAAGATGCTTCTAACAGTATTCCCGACCTTTCAACACCTTTTCGAATCATTTCAAGTCTATTCCGGCAAGTCCGGTGCAAAATAACCATTTTGCCCTTGGTAGGTCAGTCGCCTTTTCCAGCCATGCCAACTCTGGGTATCAAATCGGCAATTCCTTGAAATATTCTAGTTAGTGTTTCCCATCTTCAAACCTTTTCATGGGACATCCCAGGTCCATTCCAATGGTTTTCTGGTCAAGTTGACCGTTTTGCCCCTAGTGGCTTGGTCGACCATTTCAACAATCCAGATATTATTTTTCAAGCCCGTTACCCCCGAGACACTATTTCAAGGGTTTCTACCCATTTTTGGCCTTCCAGATCATTTCTGTCCTCTTAGAACATTCCCGAACCTTTCGGAGTCACTCTTAGTGGAGTCAAGCCAAAAATTACATAGTAGTCACTAGGACAGGCGCCCAAATCTTCTGCCCTGCGTACCAATGGTCAAAGATACTTTTCTTGCCGCCATAAAAACTTTCTTTAAGTGGCTGGCACCACTATGAGTGGCACTTGTGTAAATTTAAGCCAAGCACTACTACGGCAGGTGCCAGGTCGGTTTAAGTTTCCTACAAATATAGACCCTTCCCCTTGCATGAAAGGGTCTGTAATCTCAGTCCAGAAATGCTGTCTCTCTAAAAACAGAGTTCGTATCCTCTCCAAACCCTAATTTCTTCAAGTCTCTTCAAGCCCTAGTCTCCATACACTCTAATCCTAGCTTATACACACTCCATACACTCGTGCACCAGCCTCAAAGCAAGCCATTAAAAACTCAAGTGCTGTAAGTTTGAAGCTTTTGAGGTCCAATTAAAGCTAAGCAAGCAAAGCAAACAAAGCCAGAAGAATCCGAGATTGGTTTTCTCTTTATGTTTACATACTTCACCCCTCTCTCTTCTCTCTCCTATCTCACCGTATCGAGGGCTTTCTTCTAGTTCAACCTTAAATTGTGTGGATTCAGCTCTTTGATTATGAGGTGAAGTCTAACCTTATATGTTCATGACCCTTTTGCATTGTGCATATTATACTCATACATCTATTCAAAATTATTTTCAAACTAGCATCAAAGTTGTTTTCAAAAATTGCATTCAAAATCTTCTTTTTCAAACTTGTTTTTAAAATCACAATTTTGAAGTGATTCTAACCATTCCATGATTAGGGTAATTTTAGAAAAGTTTCATATTCATTGTGACCATCAAGTTCCATATTTTGGGGTATAAATCCTTCTTTTTTTTTTTGTTTTTATCAAAAATCACAATTTTGAGATGATTCTAGCCATTCCATGGTTAGGGTTGTTTTAGGAAAGTGTGATATTCAATGTGATCATATTAGTCCATATTTCAAATCCATGTTGTTTTCAAAACCACAACCCTAGAATGGTTCTAATCCTTAAATGGTTAGAATTGTTTTAGGAAAGCGAGATAATCAAAATATTTCAAAACTCAATATTCAAGCTCCTTTCCAAATTTTCTTTTCAAACTTCTTTCCAAAAACTCTCTTCAAAAATCTATTTTCTAAAAATTCTTTCCAAACTCCTTTCCAAAAACTCTCTTAAAAAATCCACTATCTTAAAATTCTCTTCATGCTTCCTTCCTAGAAACTCTTTTCAAAAGATCTTCTTTCATAAACTCTTTTTCTTAGAGTCTAAGTCAAGCCCTAGATCCCATGGTTAGGAAGCCCTAGTTCTCTTTCCTAGAATATGACTTGCTCTTTTGCCTCAAATCATAGGTTTCCAAAAACTAGCTTCTACATCAAATCCTAGATTTCTAAAATCTCTTTTTCTACACCAAACCACAGCTTTCCAAATCCTAGATTTCTGAAACTCAACCTTTCCTATTATATTTCAAATCCAATATTTCAATTTAGGAAACTAGATCAAATCTTTCAATTTTAGAAAGTAAATCAAATAATGTCTTTTTGCAAATAAAATCTAATTTTCTATTTTAGGAAATAAGAATCAAATGTTTCTTAATTTGAACATTTCCTAATTTCAAATCTTTCTAAATTCAAAACCATCCAAATTCAAAACTTTCCAAATTCGAATATTTCCTAAAATAAAACTTTCTTAAATTCAAATCTTTCCTAATTTGAAAACTTTTCTAATTTGAAAACTTTCTTATTTTGCAACTTGTCTAATTCAAGAACTTCCAAAATCAAATCTTTCTTAAACCTTAAAATTCTAAATTCTTTCAAATCAAACAATCAAAGTCAAATCTTTACAAATCTTTCCTAAGTCAAGTGTTTCTAAATCCAATAAAATTATTTCCAATCTTTTCTAAGTCCCATATTTCATAACTCTAAGTTTTCTAGACTAAAACTTTCCTTAATCAAACCTTTCAAATCTAAATCAAACCTTTCTAATTCAAATCCATGCTTTAACCCTAGGTTACTTAAACCTTAGGAAGCCAAACCTTAGTTCAACCTTGACCCTAAGTTAAGAAGTTTCAACTTCTTTCTAAAACTCTTTTCTAAACCAAGATGGTTTCCCAATTTCAATTCAAGTCAAAATGTTTTCAAAACTCATTCTTTTCCAAATCAAGTCCAAGTTCTTCTTCCGAGTTGAATCTTTTTAAATCAAAATCAATTTCAAAATCCTAAAGTTCTATTTCAAATCAAAGTCAATTCCAAGTTAAATTTTCAATCTTCTATTTAAAGTTCAAATCAAGATCTTTTCTAGTCAAGTCATTTCGAATCAGCCTGTTCAAAAAATCTCAAAGTGGCTATCTTCAATCGGACTCTTGTTCAAACTACGATAGACCTGATTTCCAACAAAGGGATACGTACTCAACCATCATAGATGCGGTCACAGCCTTTTTCAAATCTCCAATTCCATAATCTATTCCAAGTTTCCAATTTCTAAAACCTTCTTTCAAACTTCAAATCTATTTTCAAAGTTAAATCTTTCTTTTCAAATCTATTTTGAAAATCAAATATTTTTTTGGCACTTGCATATCATGCATCATATAATTCTTTTTAAAGTGGATATAATTGGACAATTGTGAATCAAAGATTCTAAATGAGTGAACCTAGGCTGAATAGACATGTAGGTACCACAAAGGCGGGGTAGGGTGATGATCTTAGAATATCTTCCCTACACATAACCAACCCCCGAACCTAGATCACTATTTTCAAAAACCAAAATCAAGTTATTTTTTAAAATGGCTTAAATCTTTCCAAAGGTTGCCAAACAAACTATTTTCTTAAAAAAAACCCCTCTCTTGAGGAAGTTTTCAAAAACCTTAAGCTTAATCTTCAGATTGCACCTAGTTTTAGGTGACCTAACTCACCTTAATCAAGTTAGGTGATGACTCCAAATCTTTTTCCAAAATCCCTTAATCAAATCTAATTTTTATTTCATGCCTAGTCACACTCGTCCTTCTAGGAGGATGAGTTCTAAGGAGAGAGTACCATGTTTTTTCCACTTGTGCGTATTTTTTTTTAGGTGCAACAAATCGGGTCGTGAAAAAAGCTTTCCAAAATCTAATCTTTCCTAAATTCTAACTGTCTAAATTCATTCAAATCAAATAATGAAGTCAAACCTTTCCAACCTTTCCAAGTCAAGTGTTTCTAAATCAAATCAAATATCTTTCCAAATCTTTCTTAAATCTAACTTTCCAAATTTAAGCCTTTCCTAATTCAATCTTTTCCTAAATCCAACTTTCTAAAATCAAACCTCTCAAGTCTAAATCAAACCTTTCCAATTCAAGTACATGCTTTAACCCTAGGTTACCTAAACCCTAGGAAGACAAACCTTAGTTCAAGCCTAATCCTAAGTTAGTAAGCTTCAACTCCTTTCTAAAACTATTTTCTAAAACAAGATGTTTTTCAAATTTCAATCTAAGTCAAGATGTTTTCAAAATCTCAATCTTTCCAAATTAAGTCCAAGTTCTTCTTCCAAGTTCAATATTTTCAAATCAAAAATCAATTTCAAAATCATCAAGTTCTATTTCAAATCAAAGTCAATTCCAATTTCAATTTCAAAATCTTCTATTCAAAGTTCAAATTAAACCCTTTTTGAAATCAAATCTTCTCAAATCAAGCTTTTCAAAAATCTAAAAGTTTCTATTTTCAATCAAACACTTGTTTGAACTACGATTGACCTGAATTCTAACAAAGGGATACGCAGCAATCCTCATGGGTGCGGTCATAACCTTTCTCAAATTTTCAATTCCATAATCTATTTCAAGTTTTCAATTTCTAAAACATTCTTTCAAAATTAGATCTTTCTTTTCAAATCTATTTTCAAAATCAAACCTTCTTGTCAAATCTACTTTCAAACTCAATTTTTTTTTCTTACACTTGCATATCATGCATTATATAATTCTTTTCAAAGTGGATATAATTGGACAATTGTTAATCAAATATTCTAAATGAGTGAACCTAGGGTGAATAGACATGTAGGTACCACAAGGGTGGGGTAGGGTGATGATCTTAGGATATCTTCCCTAAACATAACTAACCTCCAAACGTAGGATCATTGTTTTCAAAGACCAAAATGGAGTTATTTTTCAAAAATGGCTTAAATCTTTTCATAGGTCATCAAACAACATGTTTTCTTAAAAGCCCTCTCTCGAGAAAGTTTTCAAAACCTTTTCCAAAAATCCTAGGTGTAATCTTCGGATTATGCTTAGTTTTAGGTGACCTAACTCACCTTAATCAAGTTTGGTGACTACTCCAAATCTTTTTCAAAAGCCCTTAATCAAATTAATTTTCAATTCAAACCTAGTCGCACTCGTCCTTCTACGAGAATGAGTTCTAACGAGAGAGCATTGTGTTTTCTCACTTATTTTTCTTGAGTGCGGAAAATCGGGGCACGACAATTAGTGACTCCACTAGGTACGCTTAGAGGGTTATGCCAATGTCATGTCTTTTCACCCTTCACTCCTCTAGAGTCTTCGATTAATTTGTCCAATTCAATCCACTTCAAAATTTTCAAAATCAAACTTTTCGAAGGTGTTTTAAGAAATATGTCATATCATGCATTTAATTACATTCAATCATTCTATCTTACATTAAGTTTGTCATTCAAGTACTGAATTTTTACATCTTTATTTTTGTAGGTGGACTTTTGTCCACACTTTTATTCTATATCATGTTAACTACCATGTATGTCATGAATGAATAGGATGGAATGTCACGCCCCATAACCCGGCCTATACGGATTTAGGGTACATGACCGGTCAGTAGCAAGGCTACACAAGGCTGCATTACATAAACTGGTTGATTACCTGTGCATAATCATTTATAATGATGTATAATTGCGGAAAATAGAACTTTTAATAACTTGAAAACATAACTTGTGTCATACATGGTAGAGCTGTGCCTAATCCCAAACATAACATACATAAGGACCAAATCAAGGACCACAAAAGTTATAACAATATATCATTACAAAACATTGGGTCCAGCCCTAAAACATTATACAAAACATAGGCCCATGGACCGTAGCTCAAATCCACATATGGCCTCGCTTTAGGGCCTTCCGGATTGGCTACCTGAAAATCATTTGAGAAAACGTAAGCTAATGTTTAGTGAATAACAATGATGCATGAGTGAGAAAATATCATGGACTCACAATTATATCCAACATCATTTGAACATTTAAAGCTTAGGCTTAGAACTCGTAGGTAACGTAAACATCATTTGAAACGTTTCAATATTTCAAAACATAATATCATAAGAAGAGATGTAACATAACATTATTCTTGATATAGCATTTCATAACTTGTAGTAAAACATGTGAACATATCATGGTTCTCAATTCAAAACATAAGTGTGCTACAACTCGACATATGAGCTAGGCTCCATAGTAACCATATAGGTCACGCTAAGGCTCTTTAGGCCAGGGACGTTTCCCAACATAGATAGTTTATTTCCCGTCCCCTATCGTAGGAATATCTGGCTAGATTAAGGTCTTGCCACGAGAAGACCCGAGTTGGCATCATACATTGGAAACTTAGCATCTCTTTCATTTAAACATTATAGTCCATGGTTTCCATTCATAATATAATATAGCTTGCATGCATTTGAAATATGACATTTGTAATTGAACGTAGCATTGATGCATTGAGATGTATGAAAAACATTCATGATATAAAGGTGAGCTCAAAAAATTTAAAAAATACTAGAGTTTTACTCATGGCATATCGTTACTCACCTTTCTCCAATTGGACGGGTGTCAAACAAGGTATTCCTACACAAATGCACGCATAATCAAAGAAACATCAATACAAGACTCTAAGGCAAAGCAATAACACGTAAGTCAAAACTGAGCACGTAAACCACTCGACCCTAACTCAACAACACCTCATTCTCACGACGGGAGAGTGAGGCTAAACTCTAGAACAAAGCCCCGATGTAAAATAAGAACATGAAGTTGAGATTTGAACATGAAAGCCGGAATGTCGACTCCTTCATCGAGTCCCAACAACCCCTCAACGATGATTTCACACTCAAGGCTAGTTCCATTTAAAAATAGGCTTAAGGGCCTTTATTTTGATAGGCCATGAGCCAAAAACACATTTCGAGTGAAGAAGTTATGTTTCACGGAAGGTGGACTAAAATTTTGGAAAACAATGTTGTTGGCATGGATTTTGGGTCAACTTGAAACCATTATATCTCTAAATATATAATGAATTAGGAAACAAACGTTATATGGGTAGAAAGGTCTATGAGTCTAGTTTTTAATACTTCAAACATTGCATCAATCTGAGTTTTCTAGAGAAAGTTATGCCTAGTTTACTAAATAGTGTCCGAGCTGACAGAGGGTTCGAATGCCCAACTGGGAGTTCGAACGCCCAGGCAAAAAAAATAGGGAGTTCGAATGCCCAAATGGGAGTTTGAACTCCAAGAAAAAAATCTGAAAAAACCTTCTCTGACGGTTTGAACTCCCCCCGAGGGAGTTCGAACGCTCAGGCTTATTTCCCATAGTTCGAACTCCATATTGGGAGTTTGAACGCCCTGTTCTGGGCAGCCCCCGAATTTCAACCAAAACACAACCAAAACTCCTCCAAACACCACCAAACCTTTCCAAAACTCTTATGGCTCAAAGATTAGCTCACAAGGATGATAATAACTAAAAATGGGAGAGAAAGAACAATTAAATCAAAGGGATCTAGAGTTGAACTCAAAACCCTAACATTTCTCATATTTTGGGATTTTTCAAACCTCCACTTCCAATCCTCCAATATTGAGCTACAAGCTCTCAATTTCAACTAATTGGGGCTCAAGGAGTGCCTCAAGACAAACCCAACTCATATATATGCATACATACAAAGACCCAACACATCTACACATGGTAGATACATATACATATATAATTGTAGAGAGAGAGAGAAATAAAATCTTACCTTCTTCAAGCTTGGTGAGCTATTCAATGGCTTCAATCCTCTTGCTTGAAGCCTTTCTTCCCTCAATCTTCCCTTTCTTCTCCCCTTTCTCTCTTCCTCCCTCTCCCAATCGGTTGGTGATAGTTTTTGTGCATATGTGTGTGTGTTTTGTGTTTTACGAAGATACACATGGGAAATAATCCCATGTGTCTCACACCTCCAACACAAGATACAACACAAGTTTCCATTGGTCATTTTGACCCAAAAGAAGGAATAATTAACACTAAATATTGCATGCACTACAAATTCTCATTAATATAATTAGATAGAGGTTTGGGATATCACATCTTTTCCCCGTTAAATAAGTTTGGTCCCCAAACTTAATACAAGCTATCATTCAAACAAAAAGGATAACGTTCTCGAATCTGGTCTTCACGTTCCCAAGTAGATTCCTCCCAAGTATGGTTCTGCCATAAAACTCGTTCCAACGGAATGACCTTGTTCCTAAGAACTTGGTCACGATGATTAAGAATCTCTATTGGTCTCTCCACGTTGCTTAAATCTTCACCCTCGGCCAAGGGATAGTGATCAATCACGTGTATCGGGTTGTGAACATACCTTCGCAGCATCGAAACATGAAAGACATCGTGAACTTGCGAAAGTTCCGGTGGAAGAGCAATACGATAAGCAACGAGTCTAACCCGTTCAAGAACTTCAAACGGTCCAATATACCTTGGACTAAGCTTTCCCTTCTTACCAAAGTGATTTATCCCCTTGGAAGGAGATAGCTTCAAGAACACATGGCTCCCTTCATCAAACTCTAAGTCCCGCCTTCGCACATCCACATAACTCTTTTGGCGACTTTTAGTAGTTCGTAGACATTGCTGAATGATCTTAATCTTGTCGGTCCAACAAGCTGGAGATCTGCACTTCCTCCCATAAAGCGCTTCATAACGTGCCATCCCGATGCTTGCATGAAAACTGTTGTTATAGGCGAACTCCACTAGTGGTAGGTGATCCTCCCAACTCCCCTGAAAGTCGAGAACACATAACCGTAACATGTCTTCTAGGATCTGAATGGTTCTCTCTGATTGGCCATCAGTTTGTAGATGAAAGGCCATGCTAAACTTCAACTCAGTGCCCAAAGCCCTTTGCAAACTCTTCCAAAATTTTGACACAAATCTCGGGTCTCGGTCGGACACTATCGAAACTGGTGTGCCGTGTAATCGAACAATCTCCGCAATGTAGAGGGTCGCATGCTTTGATAAAGAGTACGTAGTCTCCACCGGCAAGAAATGTGCAAATTTGGTGAGGCGATCAACAATAACCCATATGGCATCGCAACCTCGTGGTGATCTCGACAATCCTATGACAAAATCCATGGTGATATGCTCCCACTTCCATTCTGGTATTGGTAAAGGTTGAATTAGTCCCACCGGTCTTTGATGTTCTACTTGATCTGTTGGCATTGTAGACATCGTGATACAAACTCAGCTATTTCCTTCTTCATTCCAGGCCACTAAAATGTCTGCTCCAAATCCCGATATATCTTTGTGTCTCCTGGATGCATAGTGAACTTCGTGTTGTGGGCTTCTTCCAAAACTTGCCTCCTGATTTTGGGTATATTTGGAACACACAATCAGTTTCTGAACTTTAAAGCTCCATCATGCAGAGTGAACTCAGGCTTCGGATTCATTCCCATCTCTTCATAGATCTTCCACAAGTAAGGGTCTTCAAGTTGCCTTTGCTTCACAACATCTATCAACGCCGGTTGGGCGATCATGGTGGTAAGCATCATATTAGTCCCCGGTGCAACAATTTCAATCTCTGATCTCTCCAAGTCAAGGAGTAAGGGCCTCTGAAAAGTGACAAGACATGCTAGGTTGGTGGTAGTCTTCCGGCTCAAGGCATCGACAACCACATTGGCCTTGCCCGGATGGTACTGAATGAGAACATCGTAGTCTTTGATTAACTCGAGCCATCTTCTCTGTCTCATGTTCAACTCCTTTTATGTGAAAAGGTATTTCAAACTCTTGTGGCCGGTGAAGATCTGACATGTGACTCCATACAAGTAGTGGCGCCAAATCTTCAAAGCAAACACCACTACTGCTAATTCAAGATCATGGGTTGGTTAGTTCTTCTCATGTGGTCTCAACTGTCTCGAGGCATATGCAATCACCTTACCGTGTTGCATCAATACGCATCCCAGTCCTCTATGCGAAGCGTCACAATAGATGGAAAACCCGTCATTTCCGATAGGCAAGGCTAGAATTGGTGCGGACACCAATCGGTTCTTCAATTCTTGGAAACTTCGTTCCCTCTTCTCGTTCCATTCAAATGGTGTGTTCTTCCGGGTAAGCTGTGTCAATGGAGTTGCAATCTTGGAAAAGTCCTTCACAAATCTTCGGTAATACCCAGCCAAGCCCATAAAACTTCTAACTTCGGATACATTCGTCGGTCTCGGCCAATTCACAATGGCTTTAACCTTTGAAGGATCCATAGACACTCCATCCACACTGATGATGTGTCCTAGAAATGTTACCCTCGGTAGCCAAAATTCACATTTTTTTCCAGCTTGGCATACAATCTCCTGTCTCGCAGAGTTTGAAGAACCATTCCCAAGTGGTGCTCATGATCTGCAAGACTCTTAGAATACACCAAGATGTCATCAATAAAGACAATTACAAAATCATCAAGAAATGGTTTAATAACTCGATTCATCAAATCCATGAAAGTAGCAGGTGCATTTGTGACTCCAAACGGCATAACCAAAAACTCATAATGACCATATCTAGTTCGAAATGCCGTTTTTTCCACATCACTTGCCCTCACTTTCAATTGGTGATAACCCAACCTTAGGTCGATCTTTGAGAATACTTACGCGTCTTGTAGTTGATCAAACAAATCATCCACTCTCGGCAATGGATACTTATTCTTAATGGTGACCTTGTTTAATTCCCAGTAGTCAATGCATAATCTCATGGTTCCATCTTTTTTTTTCACAAATAACACCGGAGCACCCCATGGTGAAACACTAGGACAGATAAATCCCTTTTCTAACAAGTCTTGGAGTTGAACTTTTAACTCCTTCAACTCAAAAGGGGACATACGGTATGAAGTTTTGGAAATGGGCCTAGTACCTGGATTAAGGTCAATGTGGAACTCAATCTCCTGGTCCACCAAAGAACCAGGTAGCTCATCAAGAAAGACATCGGGAAAATCCCGGACAACATGAATGTCTTCCAAGGGCGGTGGGGAAACGTGTGTGTCAAAAACGCTACACAAGAATGCACGATTCCCTTTTTGAATTAAACGACGTGCTTGCATAGATGCTATGAGATAGTGTGGAGGCACGACACCAACCCCCTCAAATACTAGTCCCGAATGGTGAGAAGAATGAAACACGACTCGTTTAAGCTCACAATCAATGATAGCACGGTGAGAGGACAACCAATCCACTCCTAAGATGACATCAAAGCCGTGCATTTCTAGGGGAATGAGGTTTACAAACATGCGCACTTCGTTAACAAGAATTTCACAAGAATTATAAATCCTATCACAAAACATGGAATCCCTGGATGGCAACGATACTACCAAAGCATAATCAAGAGGTACCGGAGATGTATACCAGTATTGAGTAAAAAGATATGAAACAAATGAGTGCGTAGAACCAGAGTCAATAAGGACGTGTGCAGATCGACCACAAATAGGGAGTATACCTGACACTACGGAGTCGATAGCTGGGGTGTTCCCGGTGTGAGTGTGAAAGCTCGGCCTTGTCGTGGTTGATCCTCTCTCCTGTTTGCCATAGATTGTTGAACTGAGGCTAATACTGACGCCCCAGATCCCTGTGCTATGCTTCTCTTTGCACAGTCTTTCACTTGGTGCCCCTCTTAGCCGCACCCATAATAAATAAACACTCAAGTACATAACATAGTACAATACGTAATACATCTTGGCACGTCATTATACACGTAGCATATATATACGCATACACATAGCACATACTCAAGTCAAACCTAGAATCCTATCTAGACATGACTCAATCTTACAGTGTCAACTTATAGCTCTGATACCATGCTGTCACGCCCCATAACCCGGCCTATATGGATTTAGGGTACATGACCGACCAGTAGCAAGGCTATCCAAGGCCGCATTACATAAACTGGTTGATCACCTGTGCATAATCATTTACAATGATGCATAATTGCGAAAAATAGAACTTTTAATAACTTGAAAACATAACTTGTGTCATACATGGTAGAGCTGTGCCTAATCCCAAACATAACATACATAAGGACCAAATCAAGGTCCACAAAAGTTATAACTATATATCACTACAAAACATTGGGTCCAACCCTCAAACATTATACAAAACATAGGCCCATGGGCCGTAGCTCAAATTCACATATGGCCTCGCTCTAGGGCCTTCCGGATTGGCTACTTGAAAATCATTTGAGAAAACGTAAGCTAATACTTAGTGAATAACAATGATGCATGAGCGAGAAAATATCATGGACTGACAATTATATCTAACGTACAAGGATCGATAATCAGTTATGCATAAGGAAATGAGCTTTTGAACATTTAAAGCTTAGGCTTGGAACTCGTAGGTAACGTAAACATCATTTGAAACGTTTCAACATTTCAAAACATAATATCATAAAAAGAGATGTAACATAACATTATTCTTGATATAGCATTTCATAACTTGTCGTAAAACATGTGAACATATCATGGTTCTCAATTCAAAACATAAGTGTGCTACAACTCGACATATGAGCTAGGCTCCATAGTAACCATATAGGTCACGCTAAGGCTCTTTAGGCCAGGGACGTCTCCCAACATAGATAGTTTATTTCCCGTCCCCTATCGTAGAAATATCTGGCTAGATTAAGGTATTGCCACGAGAAGACCCGAGTTGGCACCATACAGTGGAAACTTAGCATCTCTTTCATTTAAACATTATAGTCCATGGTTTCCATTCATAACATAATATAGTTTGCATGCATTTGAAATATGACATTTGTAATTGAACGTAGCATTGATGCATTGAGAAGTATGAAAAGCATTCATGATATAAAGGTGAGCTCAAAACATTTAGAAAGTACTAGAGTTTTACTCATGGCATATCGTTATTCACCTTTCTCCAATTGGACGGGTGTCAAACAAGGTATTCATACACAAATGCACGTATAATCAAAGAAACATCAATACAAAACTCTAAGGCAAAGCAATAACACGTAAGTCAAGACTAAGCACATAAACCACTCGACCCTAACTCAACAACACCTCATTCTCACGACGGGAGAGCGAGGCTAAACTCTAGGACAAAGCCCTGATGTAAAATAAGAACATGAAGTTGAGATTTGAACATGAAAGCCGGAACGTCAACTCCTTCATCGAGTCTCAACCACCCCTCAACGATGATTTCACACTCAAGGCTAGTTCCATTTAAAAATAGGTTTGAGGGGCCTTTATTTTCATAGGCCATGAGCCAAAAACACAGTTCGGGTGAAGAAGTTATGTTTCACGGAAGGTGGACTAAAATTTTGGAATACAATGTTGTTGGCATGGATTTTGGGTCAACTTGAAACCCCTATATCTCTCAATATATAATGAATTAGAACACAAACTTTATATGGGTAGAAAGGTCTATGTGTCTAGTTTTTAATACTTCAAACATTGCATCAATCTGAGTTTTCTAGAGAAAGTTATGCCTAGTTTACTAAATAGTGTCTGAGATGACAGAGGGTTTGAACGCCCAGGCAAAAAAAACAGGGAGTTCGAACGCCCAAATGGGAGTTTGAACTCCAAGAAAAAAATCTGAAAAAGACCTTCTTTGACGGTTTGAACTCCCCCCGAGGGAGTTCGAACGCTCAGGCTTATTTCCCATAGTTCGAACTCCATATTGGGAGTTTGAACGCCCTGTTCTGGGCAGCCCCCGAATTTCAACCAAAACACAACCAAAACTCCTCCAAACACCACCAAACCTTTCCAAAACTCTTATGGCTCAAAGATTAGCTCACAAGGATGATAATAACTAAAAATGGGAGAGAAAGAACAATTAAATCAAAGGGATCTAGAGTTGAACTCAAAACCCTAACATTTCTCATATTTTGGGATTTTTCAAACCTCCACTTCCAATCCTCCAATATTGAGCTACATGCTCTCAATTTCAACTAATTGGGACTCAAAGAGTCCCTCAAGACAAACCCAACTCATATATATGCATACATACAAAGACCCAACACATCTACACATGGTAGATACATATACATATATAATTGTAGAGAGAGAGAGAAATAAAATCTTACCTTCTTCAAGCTTGGTGAGCTATTCAATGGCTTCAATCCTCTTGCTTGAAGCCTTTCTTCCCTCAATCTTCCCTTCCTTCTCCCCTTTCTCTCTTCCTCCCTCTCCCAATCGGTTGGTGATAGTTTTTGTACATATGTGTGTGTGTTTTGTGTTTTAAGAAGATACACATGGGAAATAATCCCATGTGTCTCACACCTCCATCACAAGATACAACACAAGTTTCCATTGGTCATTTTGACCCAAAAGAAGGAATAATTAACACTAAATATTACATGCACTACAAATTCTCATTAATATAATTAGATAGAGGTTTGGGATATCACATGGAATGGACAAGATGGATGTGACTTGTTAGGCTCTTTCCCCCATTTTTTTAAAAATTTCACACACACACACACACTGCATTATGCACTAGCATGTGCATACTTGCATTCTTTACCAAAATATGTCCCTTCTAGTTAGAAGGGAGAATGGTATATTGGTTGTGGCCAAGATGCTGTGTCAGTTTCTTAGCCTACGGCTTCTTGATGGTTCTCCTGCTTGGATCACCAACTAATAATGGCACCACCTCGGGGAGTGGGACTAAGTTTGAAGATCTGGGAACCGAACCTTTTTAGGAAGTATTAGTAAACCCTCAACCTCATGCTCATGTAGAAACCATGCATAGCAGAACCTTTGTCAGATTTATGACACACATGTCAATTTCAAAAACCATGGAGGAAAGGGTGATTGCTTTACATTCTTCTATTCTCATCTATTCTTGCTGTTATAATGCTTGTGTAAATGTTCCTGTATATATATTTACTTTATAATTGTATTCTCTCTCTCTCTACTCTATGCATACATGTTCATGCATTCAAATATTTCATGTCAAGATAAGAGTTCCAAAGTCACTCAAGTCACTGTATTTTCATGTATATGATCAACCCATAGAGAATGACACCAAGTTTACTCTCCCTCACATTAAACCTACCAAAACCCTCTAGGTTCCCATGTAACCCTAAAGACTCATGGCATACATTTTAAGTCATTCTATAAAGAGAGGCCCCAATCCCTCTATGTTCACAGAGGTAAGGTTGCCAAGAAGACAATGGGCAATCAAACAGTAAGGTTTCTCAATGACCTCCTCAACATCCAACTCAAAGAAGGCAAATCCGAAAGCTCAAGAGTAGTTTGAGATCTTAAATGTAAAAGTAGAATAGTGGAAGTTCCAAGGAAAGTGTTCCCTCTCCCCCATTTAAAATGTACTTTGATTCCATTATATTTTAAACTCAAAGTTCAATGTACTCCTCTACTTTTTGTAAATTAATGAATGAATGAATGAATGTATATTCTCACTCGACGGTAAGGTATCTGCATACAGAGGTAAACCCCTTATCTCCAAAAAGTGAGCCAAATTCATCATGTTTAGTCTCCCTCTCAAGAAGGGACACCCTTAGGACATATATTGCATAAAAACTTTCAAATCAAGATGCTAACTTCGTTTTTGTTTCTTGTCTTCGATCCTTCCCTTCCCCCCCCCCCCCAACAATCTCTAAGTACCAAGAGAGTTGAAGGCAGAAGCAAGACAAGAAGAGGGTCTTCTAAACCATTCATTTACTATTATCATGATGCTCATATATTCATTTTCATTATGCTCATGAATCCATATCTATTCCAAGACAAGAGTTTCAAGAAACTCAAGTCACTACATTCTCATGCATTTAATCAATTGTATAGAGAAATGAGCAATCCAATCTCATGTTAATCGAACCTATTAAAACTCCTAAGGGTTCCTCAACCCTAAGGATTCATGGCATACATAGAACCATATCTTAAGAGAGGCCTAAATCTCTACCCATCTATAGAGGCAGGATTGTTCAAACGAAGAAACATGAACCAACTCATGCCGAAGTGGTATTGTATTGCATATAGGGGCAAAAGCCCATCTCCAAAATGGACCTAGCATCATGCCTAGACTCCCTTATAGAAGGTACCTCCATGGGACATGCATCCATAAAACTTTCAACTCCACATGCTAACTACATTTTATTTTTTTTTTCTTTTTCTTCTTTTAGGTCAAAGAGCACAACTGAATTCAAAGAACCCCTCTAACATCTCACCCAATTCAAACTTATGTAAGGATGAACCCAGTTATTGGAAAAGGTCGAACCTACATTAAGGAGTAAGAAGAACTAACCATCCATCAGCAATATATTACCTCTAAGCAACTACCTTCACACTATGCCTCGACAATCACCATCCATGAAGAAGAGGACTTCACTATTTGCAAATTCCTGTCAAACCGGTGCATTGCCACAACAGAGTCCTCCAACTTCCAAATGCATGCGAAACACTATCAAAGATCTGTCAATTAGCTTAGCGAATGAAACACCAAGGAGGTTAGCCTACTCCCAAAACCCTATTAAGGATTCTCACCAAAAGGCTCAGAAGAAAAGGGATGTTTTCACAAAATTCATTCATTTCCTTTATATCTTTCTATTTCTTGCATATCTTATTTAAATAAACATTGCATGCCATGCAATTATAATTTGAAATGAAAAAGAAGTAGTTTTCAATTTATCCTCTTTGTCTCATACTCTTGTGGATGATTATTGCTTTTAGGGATTCTTCACCATTTTGTAATGACTCGACTTGAAAGATGGGAGAGCATGGGCAACCCATTCAACAGGGGTTAAAGCCTTTGAAAGAAAAAGAGAGAGTGAGAAAGAGGATGAAGATAGACTTAATAAAGAAGTGCGGAGCTTATTGAAGATGCGATACTTGAGTGATATCCTAGCTAAGCAATAAATAGCTGAGTCCTTGAAAGGATGAGAAGCCATTGTTCAATTCATCCAAAAAGAAATAAACACTACCTTTTGCTCAAGCCACTAGAGCTGTACGTGATTTCTATTCAGATATCTCCAAACCAATAACCACCCCTCACACTTGGATAAGCACAAAGTAGTCGATTTGATAGAGTATACAGGGGTTTATTGAAAGAAACACACCATCTTTAGGAATATTTTTTAAATTTTGTGCAAAGGCTTTATGGACTAAGCAATTCAATTTGTAATGATGAGATGCCCTCAATTCTACTACTATACACAAAAAAAAAAAAAAAAAAATCCCTTTGCAAAGCCCACCTGAGCCAGTTACATTGCTCAAGAAAATCAACCAAATGATCACCACCCACATTAAGTGTTAAGCCAAAAGCCATGAGTAGGAACTAATAAATAATGATGAAAATGGTGATTTCCAAGAAAATACAGTGAAAAAAAAAAGAAAAAAGGAAGGGGGGTGATATGTTTGTGGTGGTCTTCAAAAGAAGATATTGTCATCCAAAAATAAGAAATGAAAAGTTGGCATCTTTAAAAGTTAGCTTAATATCAAATTTCTTGATGAAAAATCATAATCAGAGGGGAGAAAATGGTCTTGAAGAACAAAAAGAGTGAGAAGGAAAGAAGAAAGCAGTGAATGGAAGTTAAATTACCAAAGGTGATCATTGGTCTTTCAAAACCCCACAAGTGATAATGGTTGAACCTTTATACCCTTTCATTTATAAACCCTTAACCTAGCATACATTACTGTCCAAATCAAAGTCTTCTCTGATCAAAGAAAACTGCTTAGTCCAAATAAGCCTAAACAATACCGACACGAGTAGTCAAGAAAAAAAAAAAGAGACAGGGAGGATGGCAAGGGCAACCTTATGCCCGAAAGTGTGGTAAGATGGTTTTGGTCTAAACAACCCACTAAATGAAAATCTTTTAACCTCAATATCCCTTTATTTCTTACAATCCCTAAACCTGACCTACATTATGGTCCTAAAAGAAGTCCTCTCGGATTGAGGGCCAAGCTACTTATCGCTTTGCAAAGGGCATGCAAGTTGTCAGTTGAGCTATAGTGGCATTTGAAGATCTAGAAGAGAAAATCAAGTGAGGACAGAAAATCCCCAAACAACAACCCTATAAAAAATAGCGATAAGATACCAGCAAGCAAACCAAAAGGTCAAGATCCCCTGAGAATGGTGCAAATGTTATCACACCCTAATAAGAATGGGACAAAACCAAAGGGGCAGAATCCTGTGACGAAAATAGAATCTCGAGAATATGGACCCTAGGGCAATCCTGGGACATTCTTCATAAATAGTCTATATACATATAGTACTAGTGCATCCATGTCATCTATAATCTATACATCCATTAAATTCCTATGTAGTTTGTATTTATTCTTGTATTCATCAAAAAGCATGGCATGCTTTCAATTTCATTCTTGTAGGTACATTCATCCAACAATATGACATGCATTCAATTCCATTCTTGTATAAACCTGTGCATTCATAAAAAAGAAAAAAAATGGGCAGGACATGCATTCAATTCAATTCTTAAAGTATGATGTGCATTCAATTCTATTCTTGTATGTGCATTCATGCATTCAACCCTTTGACTGCACATTTTTAGAATTGGCATAAGTAAATTGTTTTTGCAAACAACTTACTTTATATCTTTCTCTCTCTCTCTCTCTCTCTCTCTCTCTCTCTCTCTCTCTCACACACACACACACACACACACACACACAAAATAAGAAATAAGGAACGAGGTAAAGCAAAAAATGGAGCTAAAGCCACCCCACGACCAAGTAACCTCAGACATTTTCAACATCGACATACACCTCAAAAAGCTCAAACTTTCATAGTGTAAGCACCTCATTTTTGCCTGCTAGGCAATCTTCAGTCCATCCGGACTCATATTCAAACCAAAATAGACACATTCAAGTTTAAATCAACTTTCCAGACTCAATCCAATCAATCAACCACTTCACGGGCCTAATAAAGGCAAAATGACCAAAATGCCCTTGTGGCATTGCTCGGTCCTATTCCAGTTGGCACGTCTTCTTAGAGATGGTATGTCCCCAATTCAATATCAAATTCAATTTTAAATCAAATTTCAATCCAGATCAAACCTAGCACGCCTTTTGAGAAAGTTGATCTCTCAAGCAGTATGACCATCCAGTCTAACACGTTTTCAAAGAAAACTCTTCGGAATGGTAAGTCCCTTCAAACCCGTCGACTAGGACAGAACCCAAGTTCCCAAGATGGTAGAACGGTCTACCTTTGGTATCTGCTAGCCCGCCAATGAAGAATGTCCATTATTTGACACGTCTTTCGAGAAAGTTGATTCCTCAAACAATAAATCCACCTAGCAACTTCTCAAAATCAGGCAGTCTTCAAAATGAACGTGTACCGTCAGAGTGCTAGAAATATTCGCAAACATCGCAACCGTCAGAGTGACGAAAACACTCGCAAACAGGTCGATATTGGGAATTGTCAACAAAACCCCTCTGTCACGAGACTGAACTCACCTCTTGGTCGTGACATGTTTACCAAAGGACAAGATACCTTTGGAAACCAACTTTGCACAGACCATCAGAGTGATGGAAACACTCAAAACCCGAGTCAACACCAGTGCCTACTAGCCCACTCCGGTGCAAAATGACCAAACTGCCCCTTGGGCCTTTTCGTCACGTTTCTCAAGAAAGTACCTAAGTCCTTAGAGTGGTTAGTCCACATTTCCAAGATCGTCCCAAAGATGATCCGGCATGTTCAAATGCTTTCCAGTCAGTTCTAGACCAATTCCGGGATTATTCAGTCAAAATGAACATTTCACCCTTGGGCATCCGATCGCCTTCGGGAACCACACCGACTCTAGGTATCAAACCAGTTACCTCTTGAGAATGCTTCTAATAGTATTCTTAATCTTCTAGCACCTTTTTGGAACATTCTAATTCCATTCCTGCGAACCCAGTGCAAAATGACCGTTTTGCCCCTAGTGGGCCGGTCGCCTTTTCCAACCACACTGGCTCTAGTTATCAAATCGGCAACTCCCCAGAACATTCTAAATAGTGTTTTCAACCTTCAAGTCCTCTCATGAGACATTCCAAGTCTATTCCGGTGGTTTTCCGATCTAGTTAACAATTTTGCCCCTAAGGGCTCGATTGACCACTTTGACAATCTTAACCTTGTTTCTAACCATTTTTGGCCTTTTGGACCATTCCCGACCTCCTGAAACATTTTTGAACCTTTCGGAGTCACTCCTAGTGGAGCCAAACCAAAAATTACATAGTAGTCACTAATACAAGCGCCCAAATCTTTTGCCTTGCATATCAAGGGTTGAAAGATACATTTCCTAAATGGCGCCAAGCCAAAACTTGGCCAGGCGCCACTTTTAGTGGCCCTAGTAGTAAATTTGCCTTAGCTCCACTATAATAGGTGACAGGCTAATCTTGTGTCTATAAATATAGAGCCTCCCCCTGCGTGTAATGGGTCCGTAAAGTCAGTCCAAAAACTTTGCTTTTTAAATTATAAAGCTTGAAGTCTCTTCAAACCCTAGCTCCCTATGGTCTCTTCAAACCCTAGCCTCCATACACTTAACCCTAACACCTATACACACTCCATACAAACTCCATACACATACATAAGCCTCCATTGAAGACTCAAAGTGCTGCAAATTGGAAGCTTTCAAGAATCAAGCAAAGTAAAGCAAACAAAGCAAGTAAAACAAGAAGAAGACAAGGTAGGCTTCCTCTTTACGTTTACATACTTCCCCCCTCTCTCTTCTTCCTCTAAACCCACTTGGGTTTTTTTTTATTTTAATCCCCTATCTTCTATTCCCCTTTCTTGCATGCTTGAAACAAGGGTCTCTTGGATTCACTTGTAGGAAGGATTGTTGAAAGTCACCGTGTCGGGGGCTTTCTTCTAATTGAACCTTAGACCATGTGGATTCGGCCCCCTTGATTATGTGGTGATGCCAACCTTGTATGTTTATAACCTTACTTGATTTGTGCATATCATACATCCATTCAAAGTTGTTTTCAAAGGTTGTTTTCAAAATTTGCATCAAAGCTCCCTTTCAAACTTGCATTCAAAATCTTGTTTTCAAAATCACAATCTTAAAGCGATTCTAGCCATTCCATGGTTAGGATTGTTTTAGGAAAATGTTGTATTGATTATGAACATTAAGGTCCATGTTTTGAATGTAAACCCTAAATTGCTTTTCATCAAAACCACAATCTTAAGATGATTCTAGCCATTACATGGTTAAGGTTGTTTTAGGAAACTGATATTCAATGTGATCATATTGGTCCATATTTCAAATCTATGTTGTTTTCAAAATCACCAACTTAGAATAGTTCTAATCTTTTCATGGTTAGATTCGTTTTAGGAAAGTGAGATATTCAAAAGGTTTTCAAAAGTTCATATTCAAACTCCTTTCCAAATTGCTTTTTTTAAATCTTTTTCCAAAAGCTCTCTTCAAAAATCTACTTTCTAAAAACTCTCCTCAAACTTCTTTCCTAGAAATTCCTTTCAAAAAATCTACTTTCCAAAAACTCTCCTCAAACTTCTTTTGAAGAAATTCCTTTCAAAAGTTCTACTTTCCAAAAACTCTTTTCCTTAGAGTCCAAGTCAAGCCCTAGATTTCATGGTTAGGAAATCCTAATTCTCTTTCCTAAAAACAAGACTTCATCTTTTGCTTCAAATCATAGGTTTCCAAAACTATTTTATACATCAAATCCTAGATTTTCAAACTTTCTTTTTCTACACAAAATCATAACTTTGCAAATTCTAGATTTTCCAAATTCAACCTTTCCAATTCCTTGTCAAATTTAATCTTCCAATTTAAGAAACTAGATCAAATCTTTCAAAGTAGGAAACTAAATCAAATCCTTTAATTTTAGAAACCAAATCAAATCACCTCTTCTTTGAAAATAAAATCTAATCTTCTATTTTAGGAAACAATAATCAAATCTTTCTTAATTCAAACCTTTTCTAATTTTAAACCTTTCTAAATTTCAATCTTTCCAAATTCTAAAACTTTTTGAATTCTAAATCTTTCCAAAGTTCACACCTTTCTAAATTCAAAAATTTTCTAAAATTAATTTGGAACTTTCCTAAAACAGAACTTTCCTATTTTGAAACTTTCCTAAATTCAAAGATTTATAAAATCAAGTCTTTCCTAAACCTTCACTTTCTTAACTCTTTCAAATCAAATAATCAAAGTCAAATCTTTCCACCCATTCCAAGTCAAATGTTTCTAAATCAAATCAAATCTCTTTTCAAATCTTTCTTAAATCTAACTTTCTTAATTCGAATATTTCCTAAATCTAACTTTTCAAAATCAAACTTTTCAATTATAAATCAAACCTTCCTAATTCAACTATATGTTCCAACCATAGGATACCTAAACCCTAGTGCAACCTTAAATCCTAAGTTAGGAAGCTTTAATTCCTTTCTAAAACTCTTTTCTAAACCAAGATGCTTTCAAAATCTCAATCTTTCCAAATCAAGTTCAAACTCTCTTCGAAGTCCCATTCTAAGTCTAGGTTCAATTTCAAATCAAAACACGATTTCAAATCTTTTGATCAAAGACTTCAAATTAATTCCTTTTTTAAATCAAACTCTTTTCAAATCAAACTTTTCAAAACCTCAAAGTGTCTATTTTCAATAGGACTCTTGTCCAAACTACGACTGACCTGATTCCCAAAAAGTAATACGTAGGTAACCATCATGGGTGCGGTCATAACTTTTTTTCAAGTTTCTAATTTCACAACATTTTCCAAATTTATAATTCCATTAATCTATTTCAAGTTTCTAATTCTAAAATCTATTTTCAAATCTCCAATTCCATAACCTATTTCCAACTTCTAAAACCTTTTTTTCACATTTCAAATCAAGTATTTTTTAAGCTATTTCAAAAATCAAATCTTTCTGTTCAAATCTATTTTCAAAATCAAATCTTATTTTCAAGTCTATTTTCAAACCTCAAATCTTTTCTTCAAAATCTATTTTAGAAAATCAAATTCTTTTCTTGCACTTGCATGTCATATATTATGTCAAATCTCTTTTCAACATTCTTTTCTAAAGTGGATAGTATTGGACATTTATTAATCAAAGACTCTAAATGAGTGAGCCTAAGGTGAATAAACATGTAGATACCGCAAGGGCGGGGTAAGGTGATGGCTTATTACGTATTCCCTACATGTAACTAACCTTTGAACCTAGATCACTAGTTTCAAAGACCAAAAATAGAGTTGTTTTCAAAAAGGGTTTAAATATTTTCAAAGGTTGTCAAACAACCTATTTTCATAAAAAAAAAAAACGTCCTCTCTTGAGGAAGTTTTCAAAACCTTTTCAAAAACCCAAAGTGTAATATTTGGATTGTGCTTAGTTTTAAATGACCTAACTCATCTTAATCAAGTTAGGTGGCGACTCTAAATCTTTTTTCAAAAGCCCTTATTCGAATCAATTTTCAAGTTCAAACCTAGTCGCACTTGTCCTTCTAGGGGGATGAGTTCTAATGAGAGAGTATTGGGTTTTTCTCACTTGTCTTTTTTTAGTACAAAAAATCAGGTCGCGACAACTGGCGACTCTATTGGGGACGCTTAGAGGGTTAGGCCATTGTTATATCTCTTCACCCTCACTCATTTGGAGTCTTTGGTTAATTTGTCCAATTCTATCCAATTCAAAATTTCAAAAATTAAACTTTTCAAAGCTGTTGTCAAAAACATGTTATTGCTTGCATTCAAGTACATTTGATTATTCAATCTTGCATTAAGTCTATCATTCAAGTACTGACTTTTGCATCTTTATTTTTGTAGGTGGACCTTTGTTCATGCTTTTATTTTATGTTATATTAACTTCTATGTATGTCATGAATGTATGGAATGGACAGGATGGATGAGAGTTGTTGGGCCCTTTCCTTCGCTTTTTAAAATTCCACACACACACTACATTATGCACAAGCATTTGCATAGTTACATTCTTTACCTGATTATGTCCCTTCTAGTTAGAAGGGGGAATGGTATATTGGTTGTGGGTAAGATGATGTGTTAGTTTCTTCGCCTACGACCTCTTAATGGTTCCCTTGCTCGGATCACCAACCGATCATGGCACCACCTCAGGAAGTGGGCCTAGGTTTGAAGATCTAGGAACTGAGGAAATAGCAAGGTCTCTCAATAATCTCCTTGACATCGAACTCAAAGAAGGCAAATTTGAAGACTCAAGAGTAGTTTAGGATCTCAACTGTAACAGTAGATAGGTGGAAGTCCCAAGAAAATTGTTCCCTCTCCCCCTATTAAAATGTATATCAATTCCGTTGTATTTAAACTCTGAAGTTCATTGTACTTCTTTATTTTTTATATATGAATGAATGAATGAATATATGTTGCCACTCAAACGGCAAGGTATTTGCATACAAGGGCAAACCCCCTATCTCCAAAAGTGAGCCAAATCCATAATGTTTAGTCTCCCTCTCAAGAAGGGACATCTCTAGGGTATGCATCGTGTAAAGCTTTCCAGTATCAAAAACTAACTTTTGGCTTGTGTCCTTGTCCTTCTTTTCTTTTGCAGAAATTACACCTAGGCCAAGACCTCAATGGAGCCACACAACGAGTCACCAAGTCTGATCCTTGAACAAAACCAGGCTCAGATATTAAAAGAAGTAAGAGGACTTGGGAAAATGATGACCAAAACAAAAGCAATGCTCTCCTTGCTCCTATCCCAAGGTATGACTCCCAATGCGCAGGCAAAGGTTCCTCAAGACCAAACCTATGAGGGGCATGTTATCCTACGAAAAAGAACCAAGGGAGAGGACCAAGATTACATTCCATTGGACTGCTGACATCTTCACCAAGCCAACCACCTTGTTCCGATACCTCCTAAGCCGGCCTTCAACCAAGCACCCCAATCATATAATCCATCATGTGAATCATGTTCTAACTCACTTGGCCGTGATATGGAAAATGGTCCTACTTTGAAATGCAAAACCTGAAACTTCTTTGATTTCCAAGCCATCAACCCTGCTAGTATCATGCCTGAAACAGATCCCCGACCTTCCACGACATCTAAGACACCTTTCCTATCTAGGAGGGGAACTGGAAAAGACGGATTCTTTACCAAACTTTCTTGCACACAAACCACTATGTATTATGACCTTTTAGCAGCACGATACTTGAAACCCATACCTTCTCGACCTCTATCCAATGCCCTGCCACTCAACTTTGATCCAACAATTTGCGAATACCATTCGGGAGGACAAGGGCATGATACTAAAGATTGTTTCACCCTCAAACACAAAATCCAAGATCTAATAGACAATAAAACTATTGACGTACAACTGGTGAAACCTCCTTCTACTCCCATTGTAACCACCAATCCTCTAACGGATCACACCATCAACTTGATACTGGAGGAAATAGGAGATGATGATAGAGTGGAAGAGACCATGATTGAAAGTTATGATCGGGATTGGGAGACTAACGAAGAAAAAGATTTTCCGCCATGCCCAATTTATCTCTATGATCCTGACAAAGTACATGATCCCTTTGAATGGCCCATTAAAGAATCCACACCCAATGAGGGGGTCGTTTCCAAAGAAGTGGCCCCTGATTGTTGGGGTGAGGAATTTTTGCACCCTAAGTGTACCGAAGCGAAGTGCCACTTATTGGAGAACCCATGGCCCGTGACTGAGTTTAACTATGAAGACATAGGCTGAGAGCTAGAATAGTCAAAAGCACAGATAGAGTCGTTCGAGTGGAGGGAGGCGAGCTAGCCACCTTGTTTATGGAAGAACCTGCCACCAAGAACAATAAGGAGGTCAATGAAGCTAAGAATTGAATCGTCACTGTCAACACACCCGGAGCTCTAGAAGATGCATTTGCCTGCCTTGCCTTGGTCAGAGACCGTAACCATGGATGGAGTGTCAGAAATGTAGGCATCGTCCCAAAGCCCTACTGAAAGGGATTCTCAACAATAAGTGTATAAGAGAGGGGTGTTTTCACCAATTTTCTTTCTATCCCCTTTTATTTTTTTTTCTTTAAATTAATGTCTGCATTTCCACTCTACTCAAAGAATTATATGCTTGTCACTAAAATAATAAAATGATTAATTTTTTTCATTCATCGCTGTTATCTTATATTTTCCTTGTGAATGGTGAATGATTCCTACACAAGGGGCATGTACTATCTTATGCAGGACGTGACTTGAAGGGTATGATAGCATGAGTAAACCACTCACCAATTGATTAACTTTTTAAAAAGAGAGAGGGTGAAGATGAGTAAGGAAACTACCCAAAAACGGCACTTGCAAGACACCAAAGCTAAGCAATGTGTGGCCAGACTATCAAAAGGAGGAAGAGCCATCTTTCATTTTCCCACAAAAAAAAAAAAAAAAATACCCTTTTGCTCAACCACCTAGTGCCTCACGGAAAGTGAAAGATTTCTTGTCAACCCTGATCCAAGATCGTCCCCCCACACTGGGGTAGACAGATAACTAAAAACTCCACCAAGCATGTCGTTTCATCCTCCATCACACTGAACCAACATAAAGGCTCTATAGATCAAGCAATATGGTTCAAAATAAAGAGCGACCCTCATTTCATTTCTCATATAGGCAAAAGCAACCATTATCAAACCTTTTTTAGCCGAGCTACTTTCCCTTTCAAGAAAAACCCCAACCTAGGTATCACCACTCACAATGAGTTAGATTGAAATGCTAAGGAAAAAATTTGAGAGAAAAAAAATGTTGTAGAAATGTTTGTCTCATAAAAAAAAAAAGAGCATATCTGAGAAAAAGCAGGAAAATAGTCATATTTGTGCCATCTTGAAAAGCATGTAGAAAGGCCATAAGAGAAAGGAGTCATTTCATGGCATCCTGAGAAATATATAGCAAAGGCAAAAAGGAAAATCCAAGGATTTATAGTTTGTCAGCACCCCATTCCTTGTATTAACTGTTGCATCCCTAACATATGTATGTATTTTGATAAAATTTTGGCATGAGCTTCGCATACGTAGGACATAGCTCCCTATAGAAACAGAAGTCACCAAAGCGGTTTAATATCATCTCTTGTAATAAATAAACATCATCATTATCCCTGTACATGCATCTGTCCATATATCTAGCTATGTAAATCATAAACATCCATCCCTACTCATACACTAATACATACATCTGACTATTTGAATCATAAATGTCTATTCTGTTCAAAAGATACAAAATACACTATCTAACAAAGTAAATCCATGTCTAGGTCATAATACTGGAAAAGAAGCTAGGTCTATGATAAAGGGTATTAGTGAGAGGTCGAAATCAATGTCTGGGTTAAAGTCTCCAAAACCTAGCACTGGAGGAGGCAGACGACTACTAGAAGCACCAGCATCTTACAAAGAGGAAAGAATCAGAATCAATAAGACAAAGGAATAACTAAGCAACGTCAGAACAAAGAAAGGGGAAGGACAACATACCCCACTGCCTCCCATTTGAGCCAACCGGGCGATCAAAGTAGCTACCTCGGCCTAAAAATGATCACTCTCCATCTGGAACTGGTCTCGCTTAGTCTGGTACTAGTCCTTCTGATCCCTCACAGCAGTGTACTTAGCCTGTGGCACATATCCTCTGGCTTAACACCACAAGTCCACCACCTCCTGACTAACAGCGTACCCATTGACTACTACCTCAAACTGAGTGAAGGCACCTATAGAATGAGCTCCAAAATGTGCGGTGTAATTAATCAGTCTCTAGGGGAAGCATAAAATCGACACCAGGCTGAAGCTCCTGATATGGAATAGGAACTCCCTCAACCAAGGCACCGAACATGTACTCTGGTGGATACCCTGCTGACCGGAACTCCTAATGAAACTGACGCCAATGCAAGTCTGCCAGATAGGATTCCCAAGAATCATTGCTGAGAAAGGAAACCCTTGATAGAGACAACGGGACCAAGTACTTGACCACCTCGCAATGAGCCGATCCAACAAAGGGCCGCCAAATCACATCCCTCGCCTCAATCAGCTCCAGGTTCGTTAGTATCATCACAAAGTCAGTAATCTCGGATCGTTGGGCCACCCGATCGCGAGCCCACCTCAAGGCTCGAGGATAAAGATTAGGCTCAATAATCTCAAGACGATGGATCGGTAAGTACTCATAACTCCACCAGACAAGAAAATACCAGAAACTAGTCACACTGCTCCAGCGGGAGGTAGTTTGGACTCATAGGGACCGAAGGAAGTAGCCAAAGGAAAAAGACCCCTAGTTTAGCTTAGATAAAGCTCCAAGATCGGCTATTATGCTAACTAATCGAAAAGAGATGAGTGACTTGTTGTTGTTGCAAAAGCGGCTAAAAATGATGTATAAAACAAGTCGTCGCCTTATGATATCTTGTCGTGCTGGTGGTGGCTCAACAGCAAAGGTATTGTCGTCCCGACTAAGCCAAGACACTGGAAAGGTGGAACGCTCAAGAGGAGGCAAGTCCAACAAAGCACATGCCTCGACTCTGCTGATTGACTGTAGGGTGATCCGTCGATCGACGAAGGAAAGCCCCGTGATGATGGCCTAATCCAAAGAAGTAGAACCCAACTCGAAGCCTACTAAATGGAAGGTCCCAGTCATGCCAAACCACCTCTCAATTAGGGCCAACACTAGATGTTTGTTTAGGCGGTTAGCTTGTAATACCATGAATGCTCCGAACTTGATCTCCGCCAAGAAGGCCCGGTAAGATAGAGCCACCCGCTGCATAGTGATGAAAACAAGATGGACAACCCCTCTGAACGATGCATGTACCCGGGGAGAAGGCAAGTGCTGCCTGGAGTACACGCTAGGATGACAAGCTAAATCCCCAGTAGAGGAATATCTAGTACCTCTAAATCGCCAAGATCTGCATCCGTCTATCTATGCCTAGTGGACGCCTGCCCGTAACCTGTCACTCGGTCTCCGAAGCCGGGCGTCTAGACCTTAGCACCCATCTCCTCCTCAAAAGCAGCTCAACTAGAGGGAAGGGGTCGACTGGAGGTCTACTCCCCCTTCCGCTCTAGCTGGGGGATGTTAGGCTGGAGGATGTTAGGCTAGCGAATCTCCGACTACCTCTGGAGTGGCTAGAACTACTAGCAGAGTCCGTGCGGGCCCTCCTTCCCAGATCGGCACCTCCTCTTCGAACCATCATCGCCTACGTCAGCCATCCTCAAAGCCAAGTCAAGGTAAGGATGTCAATACATGATAAGTATAGTTCAAAAATGTAAGAGGTATAAAAAGGAAAAAAAGTAGAGAAAACCAAGGCTTCAAATGTTAAGTCAAATGAATTTCCAACACAGTTTGATTTTAAAAGTCAAGTTTTGAGTTAAAATAAATTTTCTACACATTTTGTCTATCAAAAATTCAATTTTCAAGTCAAAATGAATTTTTTGTACATTTTGTCTTCAAAAATGTCAAATTCAAGTTAAAATGAATTTCCTATACATCTTATTTTCAAAAGATTTTCAAGTTCAAGTCAAAATAAATTTTCTAAACATTTTGCCTTCAAATGTTAAAATTTCAAGTCAAAGTGAATTTTCTGCACGTTTTGTCCAAGTTTCAAATCAAAATAGTTTTTAATTCAAAATCAAAAGTTCATTTCAATATAAATCTAAAAAATTTTCAATCAAAGTCTATCTCAAGCTTCTATTTCAAAAGACTTCTACTCCAATCAAGTTTCAAGGTTTTCTAAAACTTCTTCCTTCAAAAAGTCTTCTTCAAAATCAATTCCTAAAATTCCTTAAGTTTTCAATATTCCAAAAATTTTATCAATTTCCAAGTTTCCAAAATTTAAAATCCATGCTCAAAATCTTCTAAAATATTTCCCCTAAAATTTTTTAAACAAAATTTCATTTTCAAAAATGCTTCCAAAGTTTTTCTTCCAATAGTTTTAGGTCTCCCCGAGTTTCTCGAAACCTTCTCCGCCAAAAAAGCCCCTCTCTCAAAGGTTTTATATCTTTTCCCTTCAAAATGATTTCATTTCAAAAATTTCTCTAACTCTTTTCTTAATTTTGAAAAATTTCGGCAAAGTTCCATTTAAAAAATAGTCTCTACAAAGCCCACAACACTACAATATGACACAAAAAAGTGCACTTCACAATATCACAATCATATAATACCAACACACACAAATCAATTTGTGCACATTCTTAAGATTTTCAAATTTTCAAACACTTGTTCCATTTTCTAAAATTCAAAGATCTTCAAGAATGTCGCAAAAGTTTTTCAAAACAACTTCAAATGTTTTCTAAAATATTCTTACATTTTTCTAGAAGTTAAAGTTAGATATTTTCTTACATTTTTCAACTATTTTTCTATTTTTTGAAAAATAAAAAATTCACAAAGTTTTCAAAAAATTATGAAATTGCATACAGCCTTTAAACAGATTTTTCTACGGCACATAATATAAAAATCTAGTCAAAAAACTCAATACTCAAGGCTAAAGGAGTAAATCTCCAATTTCTGCAGAAACCCTCTTTATACAAATTATTCAAAACTACTCAAATTCAATCAAACGAGCGTTAAAATGCAGAAACAACATCACCAAGGCGTTCAAAACAAATCAAAGCATCAATTTCCACTATTTACATGACTCAAACAGAGTCCTACACATCAAAATCTATAAAAAAAAATATAAAAAAACTCACCTCTTGAAGTTCTCCGGCAAAATCTTCCTTTTCGGTGACTATTCTAACGTCGGTGATTACTTCCGACACACCTTCGAGGTCTGCCAAATTCACTCTTTCAATGTCTTATAGGTTTTCATTGCAAAAGCTCAACAAGAGGCTTGCAACCCACACCGTAAGTTTCATGTAAGCAAACTGTTGTTGGTTTTAATCCCATGCTTGGTGCCACTAGTAGTAGCGCTGGGTTATTTCACACCAAGCGCCACTCCTAGTGGCGCCAGTATCAAAATTTGGGCAGCTCTACCATTTTTCCTGCCAAAACCTGATTTCAAATGCCCCTTGGGCCGGACATCCATTTTCAAACTCCAATTTACAAAAAATTTCAAAGTTTGTCCCTCAAATCGTCTCGTAGTCAACATGGGACTCTTACTTTATTGTTTTATATCTTCGTCAAGCAAAGACAGAAAAAGAGGGGCAGCTGTAACCACCCCATTTTTGTTCGCTCGGCAATTTTCGGTCCGTTCGAACTAATATTCAAACCAAAACAGACACATTCAAGTTTAAATTAACTTTCCAAACTCAATCCAATCAATCAACCCCTTCGCGAGCCTGCAGGGCCCAACAGGGACAAAATGGCCAAAAAGCCTTTATGGCATCACTCGGTCCTATTTTAGCTGGCAAGTCTTCCTAGAGACGGTAATTCTCCATTTCAATCTCAAATTCAATTTTAAATCTAATTCCAATCCAGATCAAACCTGGCACGTTTTTCAAGAAAGTTTATCCCTCAAGCGGTAAGACCATCCAATTCAGCACATTTTTTGAGAAAACTCTTCAAAACGGTAAGTCCCTTCAAACCCATTGACTGGGACAAAACCCAAGTCCTCGAGATGGTAGAACGATCCGCCTTTTATGGCTACTAGCCCGCCAATAAAGAATGTCTATTATTCAGCACGTCTTTCAAGTTTATTCCTCTGACGATAAGTCCACCCAGCAGCTTCCTAAGATCAGGTAATCTTTAAAATGAACACGCACCGTCAGAGTGGTGGAAACACTTGCAAACAGGTCAACATTGGGAATTGCCAACAAAACCCCTATGTCATGGGACCGAACTCGCCTCTTGGCCGTGACATGTTTACCAAATGAATAGATACCTTTAGAAACAAACTCGTCACAGATCGTTAGAGTGACAAAAACACTCAAAATCTGAGTCAACACCAGTGCCTACTAGCCCACTCCAGTGAAAAATGACCAAACTACCCCTTAGGCCTTTTTTGCCACGTTTCTCAAGAAAGTACCTAAGTCCTCAGAGTGGTAAGTTTACCTTTCCAAGATTGTCCCAAAGACAATCCGGCATGTTCAAATGCCTTCCAGATAGTTTCAGACCAATTTCGGGACCATCTAGTCAAAATGACCATTTTGCCCCTAAGCATCCGATCGCCTTCGGGAACCACACTGACTTTGGGTATCAAACTGGTTACCTTGTGAGAATGCTTCTAATAGTATTCTCAATCATCTAGCACCTTTTTGGAACATTCTAAGCCTATTTCGGTGAACCTGGTGCAAAATGACCGTTTCACCATTAGTGGGTCAGTCGCCTTTTCCAACAACACTGGCTCTGGGTATCAAGCCAAAAACTACCCAAAACATTCTAAATAGTGTTTCCAACCTTCAAGTCCTCTCATGAGACATTCCATGTTTATTTCGATGGTTTTTCGATTTAGTTGACCGTTTTGCCCTTAAGAGCTTGACCGACTACTTTGACAATCCTAACCTTATTTCTCAAGTCCGTTACCCCCGGGACACTATTTCAAAGGTTTCTACCCATTTTCAGCCTTTCAGACCATTCCCGGCGTCCCGAAGCTTCTAGAGTCACTCCTAGTGGAGGCAAGCCAAAAATAACATGGTAGTCACTAATACAGGCGTCCAAATCTTTTGCCTTGCGTATCGAGGGTTGAAAGATATGTTTCTTGCCGCCCTAAAACATTTCATAAGTGGCTAGCGCCACTAGCAGTGGTACCAAGCCAAAACTTGGCCAGGCGCCACTAATAGTAAATTTGCCCTAGCACCACTGCAACAGAAACCAGGCTAATCTTGTGTCTATAAATACAGAACCTCTCCCTACATGTAAAGGGTCCGTAAACTCAATCCAAAAACTTTGCTTTTCGAATTACAGAGCTCGAAGTCTCTTCAAACCCTAGCTCCCTCTAGTCTCTTCAAACCTTAGCCACCATACACTTAACCTTAACACCTATACACACTTCATACACTCATACACAAGCCTCCAAAGCCTCCATCACAGACTCAAAGTACTGCAAATTGAAAGATTTCAAGAATCAAGCAAAACAAAGCAAGTAAAACAAGAAGAAGACAAGGTATGCTTTCTCTTTACGTTTATATACTTCCCCCATCTCTCTTCTACCTCCTAACCTACTTAGGCTTTCTTCTATTTAATCCCCTATCGTCTACCCCCCTTTCTTGCATGCTTGAAACAAGGGTCTCCCAGATTCACGTGTAGGAAGGATTGTTGAAAGTCACCCTGTCGGGGGCTTTCTTCTAGTTCAACCTTAGACCATGTAGATTCGGCCCCCTTAATTATGTGGTGAAACCAACCTTGTATGTTCACGACCTTACTTGCATTGTGCATATCATACATCCATTCAAAGTTGTTTTCAAAAGTTATTTTCAAAACTTGCATCAAAGCTCCCTTTCCAACTTGCATTAAAAATATTGTTTTCAAAATCACAACCTTAAAGCGATTTAAGCTATTCCATGGTTAGGGTTATTTGAGGAAAGTGTTATATTGATTGTGACAATTAAGGACCATATTTTGGGTGTAACCCTAAATTGCTTTTCATCAAAATCACAATTTTAAGATGATTCTAGCCATTCCATGGTTATGGTTGTTTTAGGAAAGTGTTATATTCAATATCATCATATTGGTCCATATTTCAAATCTATGTTGTTTTCAAAATCACCAACTTAAAATAGTTCTAATATTTTCATAATTAGAATTGTTTTAGGAAAGTAAGATATTCAAAAGGTTTTCAAAAGTCCATGTTCAAACTCCTTTCCAAATTGCTTTTTTTTTAAACTCCTTTTCAAAAGCTCTCTTTAAAAATCTATTTTTTAAAAACTCTTTTCAAACTTCCTTTAAAAAATCTACTTTCTAAAAACTCTCCTCAAACTTCTTTCCTAGAAATTCCTTTCAAAAGTTCTACTTTTCAAAAACTCTTTTCCTTAGAGTCCAAGTCAAGCCCTAGATTTCATGGTTAGGAAACCCTAATTCTCTTTCCGAAAAACATGACTTCCTCTTTTGCTCCAAATCATAGGTTTCCAAAACTATTTTTTACATCAAATCCTAGATTTCCAAACTCTCTTTTTCTACACAAAATCATAACTTTCCAAATTCTGGATTTTCAAAATTCAACATTTCCAATTTCATGTCAAATCCAATCCTCCAATTTAGGAAATTAGATCAAATCTTTCAAAGTAGGAAACTAAATCAAATTCTTCAATATTAGAAACCAAATCAAATTATCTCTTTTTTGGAAATAAAATCTAATCTTCTATTTTGGAAACAAGAATCAAATCTTTCTTAATTAAAACCTTTCTAAATTTCAATCTTTCCAAATTCTAAAACTTTCTGAATTCTAAATCTTTGTCAAAGTTCACACCTTTCTAAATTAAAAACTTTTCTAAAATAAAACTTTCTAATTTGGTACTTTCCTAAAATAAAGCTTTCCTAAATTTAAAGATTTTTAAAATCAAATCTTTCCTAAACCTTCACTTTCTTAGCTCTTTCGAATCAAATAATCAAAATCAAATCTTTCCACTCATTCCAAGTCAAGTGTTTCTAAATCAAATCAAATTTCTTTTCAAATCTTTCTTAAATTTAACTTTCTTAATTTGAATATTTCCTAATTCGAACATTTCGAAAATCCAACTTTCTAAAATCAAACTTTTCTACTCAAGATCAAACATTTCTAATTCAACTATATGTTCCAACCTTAGGATACTTAAACCTTAGTGCAGCCTTAAATCCTATGTTTGGAAGCTTCAATTCCTTTCTAAAACTCTTTTCTAAACCAAGATGGGTTTTCAATTTCAATCTAAGTCAAGATGCTTTCAAAATCTCAATCGTTCCAAATCAAGTTCAAACTCTCTTCCAAGTCCCATCTTAAGTCTAGGTTTAATTTCAAATCAAAACGCGATTTCAAATCTTTTAATCAAAGACTTCAAATAAAATCCTTTTTCAAATCAAACTCTTTTCAAATCAAATCTTTTCAAATCAAACGTTTCAAAACCTCAAAGTATCTATTTTTAATCGAACTCTTGTCCGAACTACGACTGACCTGATTCCCAAAAAGAGATGCGTAGGCAACCCTCATGGGTGCGGTCATAACTTTTTTTCAAGTTTCTAATTCCACAACCTATTCCAAATTTCTAATTCCATAATCTATTTCAAGTTTCTAATTTTAAAATCTATTTTCAAATCTTCAATTCTATAATCTATTTCCAACTTCTAAAACCTTCTTTCACATTTCAAATCAAATCTACTTTTAAAATCAAATCTTCTTTTCAAGTCTATTTTCAAACTTCAAATCTTTTCTTCAAAATCTATTTTCAAAAGTCAAATTCTTTTCTTGTACTTGCATGTTATGTATCATGTCAAATCTCTTTTCAAAATTCATTTCTCAAGTGAATAGTATTAGACATTTATTAGTCAAAGATTCTAAATGAGTGAGCCTAGGGTGAATAGATATGTAAGTACTGCAAGGGCGGGGTAAGAGAATGGCTTAATGCGTCTTCCCTACACGTAACCGACCTCCAAACCTAGATCACTGTTTTCAAAGATCAAAAATGGAGTTATTTTCAAAAAGGGCTTAAATATTTTCAAAGGTTGCCAAGCAACCTATTTTCATAAATAAATAAAAACCTTCTCTTGAGAAAGTTTTTAAAACTTTTTCAAAAACCCTAAGTGTAATCTTCGAATTATGCTTAGTTTTAGGTGACCTAACTCACCTTAATCAAGTTAGGTGGCAACTCCAAATCTTTTTCCAAAAGCCCTTATTCAAATCAATTTTCAAGTTCAAACCTAGTCGCACTTGTCCTTCTAGGAAGATGAGTTCTAATGAGAGAGTACTGTGTTTTTCTCACTTGTCTTTTTCAAGTGCGAAAAATCGAGGCGCAACACATAGTCGACAAGAAACAAAGAACGGGGCAATGACCCACCCTCGACCTCCCCAATCAATCTTAAGCTTCCCTAGAGGAGCGTCATTCTGCAAGATGGAGTGATGGTTCAAGATGTAGCAGTTTCAAGACATCAACCGTAGGCTTCCTCAAAGGAGCATCGTTCTGAAAGACGGAGTTTTGGTTCAAAAGGTAGTAGTTTCAAAACATCAACCTTGGACTTCCCCAAAGGAGCATCACATCGCAAGACGAAGTGTTGGTTCAAGAAGTAGTAGTTTCAAGACATCAACCTTGATTTCCCCAGAAGAGTATCATGCCGCTAGACAGAGCATTAATTCCCTCAGAAGAGTATTATTCTGTCAAACAGAATGCCAGAAATCAGCCATAGGGCCGCCTCAACAAGTTCCCTCAACTTCAACATCAGCTCCGGCAGTGGCACTCTCAACATCTCCAACAGTCTCATTTGGTTCATTTTCTACAGTAGCCCTAGCAAGGCCACCCTCTCCTCACCAGAGGTACTAGCCCTCTCCTCGGCCAGAATAGCCCTCGTCGTCACCAGTTCAGCCTTTAGTCGTGCCCCCTCAACTCCAGATTTAGTCAATAAGGCAGTCTGTCCCATGTCAATCATCCCAAAACTAAGATGGAGGAAAAAGAAAAAGGTAAGAACTCATCAACCCAAAGAATATGTATTTAAAAGAGAGAGAGAGAGAGAGAGAGAGAGAGAGAGAGAGAGAGAGAGAGAGAAGAGGCACAAAAAAAAGGAAAAAAGGAAAAAAGGAAAGAAAAAAAAAAAGAGAAGAAAAGAATCTCAAATTTCAAGTTGAAATGAATTTTTTACACTATTTCTTCAAAAAGTTTCAACTTTCAATTTCAAATAATTTTTCTAAACTTTCTCCTTCAAAAGATTTCAAATTTTGAGTCAAAATGAATTTCCTAAGTCAAAACGAATTTTCTAAACGTTTTGCTTTAAAAAAAAAATCAAATTCTCAAGTCAAAGTGAATTTTCTACATATTTTTCTCTTCAAAGAGTTCAAATTTCAAGTCAAAATAAATTTTCTATACATTTTGTCTTCAAAGAGTTTAAATTTCGAGTCAAAATGAATTTTCTATAATTTTGTCTTTAAAAGTTCAAGTTTCCATTCATGAATTTTTTATACATTTTGTCTTCAAAAATTCAAGTTTTCATTTAAAATGAATTTTCTATACATTTTGTCTTCAAAAATTCAAGTTCCAAAACAAATTTTTTATACATTTTACCCAACAAAATGAATTTTCCACACGTTTTGTCCAAGTTTCAAATCAAAATTGTTTCTTAACCTTTCCCCTTCAAAAGTTTATCTCAAAAATCAAAGTTGTTTCAAAATCAATATCCAAAGTTAGTGTCAAAGTCCAATTTCAAAAATTTTATCCAAAATCCATTTCAAAGATTTCCTAAGCCTCTCCCTCAAAAGGTTTCTATTCCAAATCAAGTTGCATGATTTTTCAAAACTCTTCTTTCAAAGTTTTATCATTTCCTAATTCAAATTCAATTCAAAGGTTTTCTAAACTTCTACCCTCAAAAAGTCTTAGTCAAAGTCAATCCTCAAATATTTTCAAGGTTTTCAATCCTCAAAACTCTTCCTTCTAAAACTTTTATCAATTCCAACCTTTTCTAAATTCTATCTTCAAGAAGCTCTATTTGAAATCAATTCCAAGGTTTTCTAAACTTTTTCCTTCAAAAAGTCTTATTCAAGCTCTAAAGAAGTTTTCATTCAAAATTCATTCCAAGGTTTTCGAACATTTTCCTCAAAAGTTTTGTCCAAGTTTCAAAGATTTTCGAAACTTTTCCTTCCAAAAGTTTTTCAAACTTCTATCCGAGTTTCTCAGGGTCTTCTCTGCCAAAAAGGCTCTACTCTCAAAAGTTTTATCCCTTTTTCCTTCAAAAAGTTTTTTATTTAAAAAATTTTGAAGTCTTTCTTCATTTCAAAAAAAAAAAAAAACAAAAATGGCCAAGTTTCTCGGGATCTTCTCTACCAAAAAGGCCTCATGCTCAAAAAATTTATTTCTTTTTTCCATCCAAAAGATTTTACTAAAAAAAAATTCCAACCCTTTCCTCATTTCAAAAACTTTTCAAGCGAGTTTCTCGGGGTCTGCTCTGCCAAAAAGGCCCTATACTCAATGGTTTTATCTCCTTCTCCTTCAAAAAAAATTTTCAAAAATTTCTAACTCTTTCCTCATTTCAATAATTTCGTCCGAGTTTCTCAAGGTCTTCTCTACCAAAAATGACCCACTCTCAAAGGTTTTATCTTTTTTTCTTTCAAAAAAATTTTATTTTAAAAAATACCTTCTAGGTTTTCTTAATTTTTTCCTTTAAAAGTTTTGATTGCGAAAATACCTTTATAGGGTTTTCCAACTTCTTCCTTAAAATAAAAAAAATCCATTTCAAAATCATTTCCCCTGTTTTCCAAAACATTTCCTTCAAAAAGTTTAATCTTAAAAGCATTTCTAGGGTTTCCTGAGCTTTATCCTTTAAAAGTTCCATTCTAAAAAATGTTCCAAAACTTTTCAAAACCTTCTCTGCAAAAAGTGTTATTCCAAAATCGAATTTTAGGTTTTCCAAACTCTTTCCTTAAAAGTTTCATTTCAAAATTCTAGGTTTTCAAACCTTTTCCTCAAAAATTTTGTTCCAAGTTTCAAAGGTTTTCCAAACTCTTTCAATTCAAATCCAAATCAACATATTTAAGAAAGCAAATTTCAAAATCCTTTTAAATAATCAACTTCAATATCAAAATCATTTCAAAAAGCATCTTCAATTTCAAAGTATCAATTTTCAAAACCCTAAATCCCTCTAAAGGAGCGTCATTCCGCTAGTCGGAATGTCGGTTCAGATTAATTTCCAAATCAAATTTTCAAAATTTCAGATTTCAAAAATCAAGACAAGCTAGTTTTCAAACTCAAAATTCTAAATTCCAACTACTCCAATCATCAAAAACCTTTCAATTTTAATCCCTCTGACCGCTTTGCGGTCAACATATGACCCTTACTTTATCGTTTTCTGCCTTTGACAAGCAAAGACAGAAAAGATGGGCAGCTGTAAGCACCCTTGTGATATCCCGAACCTCTATTTATTTATATTAATGAGAATTTCTAGTGTATGCTGTGTTTAATGTTAATTATTTATTCTTTTGGGTTAAAAATGACCAATGAGAATTTGTGTTGTAACTTATGTTCGAGGTGTGAGACATATAGGATTAATTCTCATGTGTGTCTTCTCATAACACAAAACACACGCACACACATATACACACACACCCAACCGTGAGAGGGAGAGAGAGAGAGCGAAGAAGAAGAAGAAGAAGGAAGGGAGAAGATCAAGAAGAAGAAGAGGAGGCAAGAGAAACCCAACCCAAGCTTGGAATCCCTTGTGGAGTTGGGAAGCTAGAGAGAGAAAGGTATGAACTTCTACCTTGTATGTATATGTATCTATCTTCTGTGATTTTGTTGGGTATTTGTATATATGCATCTTGGAGTGTTGTCATTGAGTTTAGGGGATCCCTTGGGTCCTATTTATATGATTTTGAGAGTTTGAAGCTCATTGTTGAAGAATGGAGTTGGTGGTTTGAAAAATCTCCAAATATGTAAAATGTTAGGGTTTTGAGTTCAACTCTAGATCCCTTTGTTTTAATTATTAGTTCTCTCCCATTTTGAGTTATTGTCATCTTTGTGGGCTAATCTTTGAGCCTTAAGAGTGTTGAAAAGGTTTGGTTGTGTTTGCAGGGGTTTTGGAAGAGTTTTGGGTCAAAAATTGCTGTTGTACAGGTGAAAGCATTCAAACACCCAACATGGCCGTTAGAATGGCCCGAGAGTAGAGTTTTCCATTTAGCCTAGCGTTTGAACGGCTCGAGAGGGTGTTTTTCCATTTTTGCCTGGCATTCAAATGCCCAATTTGGGTGTTCAAACGGCTTGGTCATTTTGGCCTGACGTTCGAACGACCCAGTTGGGCATTCGAACGATCTGCTAACTTTGGCTTTGTTTAGTAAAACGGTCATAACTTTCTCTAGAAAATTTGGATTGATACACTGTTTAAAGCATTAGAAAGTAGACTCATAGACCTTTATACCCATATAAAGTTTGTTCTCTAATACATTTCAATGCATCAATGCTATGTTCAATTACAAATGTCATATTTCAAATGCATACAAGTTATATTTATGTTATGAATAAAAACCGTGGCAAGACCTTAATCTTGCCCGATAGTCCTACGATAAGGGACGGGAAATAAAATATATATGTTGGGAGACATCCCTGACCTAAAGAGCCTTAGCATGACCTACATGGTTACTATGGAGCCTAGCTCATATGTCAAGTTGTAGCACACTTACGTTTTGAACCGAAAACTATAATATGTTCACATGCTTTACTACAGGTTATGAAATGTTACATCAAGAATAATGTTATGTCGCATCACTTCTTATGATACTATGTTGTGAAATGTTGAAACGTTTCAAATGATGCTTTACCTATGGGGTTCCAAGCATATGCTTTAAACGTTCAAAAGCTCATTTTCTTATGCATAAATGATTATCTATCCTTGTACATTAGATATAATTGCTAGTCCATGATATTTTCTCGCTCATGCATCATTGTTATTCACTAAGTATTTGCTTACGTTTTCTCAAATGGTTTTCAAGTAGCCAATCCGGGAGGCCCTAGAGTGAAGCCATATGTGGATTTTGAGCTACGGCCCACGGGCCTATATTTGAGGGATGGATCCAATGTTTTGTAATGATATAATGCTATAACTTTGGTGGACCTTGATTTGGTCCTTATGTATGTTATGTTTTAGATTAGGCACAGCTCTACCCTGTATGACACAGATTATATTTCAAGTTATTAAAGATTCTATTTCCGTAAATTTTAAATGATTATGCACAAGGGATCAACCAGTTTATGTAATACAGCCTCGGGTAGCCTTGCTATTGGCCGGTCATATACCCTAAATCCGCATAGACCGAGTTATGGGGTGTGACAACGTGGTATCAGAGCTATAGGTTGACACCGTAAGATCAAGTCATGTCTAGATAGAATTCTAGGTTTGACTTGAGTATGTGCTATGTGTATATGTATGTGTATGCTACATGTATAATGACATGCCAAGGTGCAATACATATAGTGCTATGTTAAATGCTTAACGTTTTGTTGTGCGCGTATAGTTAACCATGCCGCTAAGAAGAGGGGGACGTAGGGGGACTAGAGAGCCTGAAGACCGAATTAATCGCATAGAAAGGATCTTAGTTGGACTTGTTCAAGTGGTCTAGGATACCCATAGCAACACCGCCAATGCGCCGAAACAGCCGGCAGCGCAAGTGCCAAGAGGAAAGGTAGTGGCACATACTACCATTAAGCAGTTTTAATAGTTGAAGCCCCCACCTTTTTAGGGGACTCTCAACCCAATGGCCATAGAGTCTTGAATTTTAGGAATTGAGAGGGTGTTCGAAGTGCTACCTTGCATAGATGAACAGAAAGTGACCTTTGCCACCTTTACTTTTAAAGGAGCTGCACTTGTTTGGTGGAAGTTAAAGAAAGCGGCAGAGCCACTATGGTTGTGGCCTAGGTTTCTAGAGGTGTTCAATGAGAAATAATTTCCCAAGACTATCAAGGATTAGAAGACTACGGAGTTCCTTGGTTTGACACAAGAGAATTGGTCCGTGGCGGGGTACAATGCCAAATTCATGGAGCTATCACGATATGCCTCACATATTGTGTCATCGGAGACTCGCAAGGCGAGGAAGTTTCAGACAGGGTTGCGATGGAACATCCACAACAAAGTGAACATACTACGGCTAGGGACCCATCAAGAGGTTGTACAACGAGCAACGATCACCCAAAGGGCAAACAATGAAATGTCCCAATACTGAGAGAAGAATAGAAGAGATCAGGAAGTGACCCAAGCAAAGGGCAAAGTTCAAAGCGGCAAAGTTTCCGATCTTCTAGTGGGAATTCGTCTACCCCACAGGGAAATACCTCTAACCGAGGAGGCAACACCGCCAGTGAGATACTAAGGTGCTCCAATTGTCAGAAGAAGCATTGGGGCACATGTTGTTTGGGAAGTAAGGCTTGTTACGGGTGTGGCCAAGAGGGTCACCAAGTGAAGGATTGTCTGAAGAGGAATAGAGCACAGGGATCTAAGGCGTCAGCATCAACCTCAGTTTAGCAATCTACGCCAAACAGGAGAGAGAATCAACCACAGTAAGGTCGAGCTTTTGCATTTACACTGGGAAACACCCCAGCTACCGATTCCGTAGTGTCAGGTACACTCCCTATTTGTGGTCGATCTGCACAAATCCTTATTGATTTTGGTTCCATGCACTCATTTGTCTCATATATTTTTACTCAATACTTCTATATATCTCTGGTACCTCTTGATTATGCTTTGGTAGTATCGTTGCCATCCGAAGATTCCATATTATGTGATAGGATTTATAATTCTTGTGAATGACGTGCCCATATTTGTAAACCTCATTCCCCTATAAATGCATGACTTTGATGTCATCTTAGGAATGGATTGGTTATCCTCTCACCGTGCAATCATTCATTGTGAGCTTAAATGAGTTGTGTTTGATTCTTCTACCCATTCGGGACTTGTATTTGAGGGAGTTGGTGTCGTGCCTCCACCCTACCTCATTTCATCTATGCAAGCACATCGTTTAATTCAAAAAGGAAATCGTGCATTCTTGTGTAGCATTTTTGACACACACGTTTCCCCACCGCCCTTGGAAGACATCCATGTTGTCCGAAAATTTTCCGATATCTTTCTCGATAAGCTACCTGGTTCCTTGGTAGACTGGGAGATTGAGTTCCATATTGACCTTAATCCGGGTACTAGACCCATTTCTAAAGCTCCTTATCGTATGTCCCCTTTAGAGTTGAAGGAGTTGAAGGTCTAACTCCAAGACTTGTTAGAAAAGGGATTCATCCGTCCTAGTGTTTCACCTTAGGGTGCTCTGGTGTTATTTGTGAAAAAGAAATATGGAACCATAAGATTATGCATGACTACCGAGAATGAACAATGTCACCATTAAGAATAAGTATCCATTGTCGAGAGTGGATGATTTGTTTGATCAACTACAGGGCACGCAAGTATTCTCAAAGATCGACCTAAGGTCAGGTTATCACCAACTAAAGGTGAGGGCAAGTGATGTGGAGAAGATGGCATTCCAAACTAGATATGGTCATTATGAGTTTTTGGTTATGCCGTTTGGAGTCACAAATATACCTGCCGCTTTCATGGATTTGATGAATTGGGCTTTTAAACCATTTCTTAATGATTTTGTAATTGTGTTTATTGAGCACCGCTTAAGGATGGTTCTTCAAACTTTGCAAGACAGGAGATTGTATGCCAAGCTGAAAAAATGTGAATTTTAGCTACCGAGTGTAGCATTTCTAGGACACATCATCAGTGTGGATGGAGTGTCCGTTGATCCTTCGAAGCTTGAAGCCATTATGAATTGACTGAGACCGAAAAATGTAACGTAAGTTAGAAGTTTTATGGGCTTAGCTGGGCATTATCGAAGATTTGTGAAGGACTTCTCCAAGATTGCGACTCCACTAACACAGCTCACCTGGAAGAACACACCATTTGAATGGAACAAGAAGAACGAATGGAGTTTCCCAGAATTGAAGAACCGATTGGTGTCCACACCAATTCTGGCCTTGCCTACGAGGACTAACAGGTTTTCCATCTACAGTGACACTTCGCATAAAGCATTGGGATGCATATTGATGTAACACGGTAAGGTGATTGCATATGCCTCGAGACAGTTGAGACCATATGAGAAGAACTACCTGACCCATGATCTTGAATTAGCAGCGGTGGTGTTTTCTTTGAAGATTTGGCTCCACTACTTGTATGGAGTCACATGTGAGATCTTCACCGACCACAAGAGTTTGAAATACCTTTTCACATAGAAGGAGCTGAACATGAAACAGGGAAGATGGCTCGAGTTGATCAAAGACTACAACATTCTCATTCAGTACCATTCGAGCAAGGCCAATATGGTGGCCGACGCCTTGAGCCAAAAATCTACTGCCAGCCTAGCATGTCTTATCACTTTCAGCGGCCCTTACTCCTTGACTTGGAGAGATCGAAGATTGAAATTGTTGCACCGGGGACTAATATGATGCTTACCACCATGATCACCCAACCGGCATTGATAGATGTTGTGAAGAAACGGCAACCTGAAGACCCTTACTTGTGGAAGATCTATGAAGCGATGGGAATGAATCTGAAGCCTGACTTCACCTTGCATGATGGAGCTTTAAAGTTTAAAAGCCGATTGTGTGCTCTAAATATACCCGAAATCAAGAGGCAAGTTTTGGAAGAAGCCCATAACATGAAGTTCACTATGCATCTAAGAGGCACAAAGATATATCGAGAATTAAAGGAGACATTTTGGTGGCTGGGAATGAAGAAGGAAATAGCTAAGTTCATATCACAAAGCCTACAATGCCAATGGATCAAAGCAGAACATCAAAGACCGGCGGGACTACTTCAACCTTTATCGATACCAGAATGGAAGTGGGAGCATATCACCATAGATTTCGTCGTAGGATTGCCGAGATCGCCACGGAGTTGGGATGCCATATGGGTTATTGTTGATCGCCTCACCAAATTTGCACATTTTTTAATAGTGAAGACTACGTACTCTTTATTAAAGCATGGGACCCTCTACATTACGGAGATTGTTCGATTACACGGCACGCCAGTTTTGATAGTGTTTGACCGAGACCTGAGATTTGTGTCAAAATTTAAGAAGAGTTTGCAAAGGGCTTTAGGCACCGAGTTGAAGTTTAGCACGGCTTTTCATCCACAAACCAATGGGCAATCAGAAAGGACCATTCAGATCCTAGAAGACATGTTGCGGTTATGTGTTCTCGACTTTCAGGGGAGTTGGGAGGATCACCTACCACTAGTGGAGTTTGCCTACAATAACAGTTTTCATGCAAGCATCAGGATGGCACCTTATGAAGCACTTTATGGGAGGAAGTGTAGATCTCCAGCTTATTGGGCCAAAGTCAGCGAGAGAAAGATTCTTGTGCCAGAGATTGTGCAACTGACCACCGATAATAACAAGATCATTTAGCAATGACTACAAACTATTCAAAGTTGTCAAAAGAGTTATTCAGATGTGCGAAGGTGGGACTTAGAGTCTGATGAAGGGAGCCATGTGTTCTTGAAGGTATCTCCTTCTAAGGGGATAAATTGCTTTGGCAAGAAGGAAAAGCTTAGTCCAAGGTACATCGGACCGTTTGAAGTTCTTGAACAGGTTGGGCTAGTTGCTTATCGTATTGCTCTTCTAACGGAACTTTCGCAAGTTCACAATCTCTTTCATGTTTCGATGCTACAGAGGCCTGTTCACAACCCGACGCATGTGATTGATCACTATCCCTTGGCCGTGGGTGAAGATTTAAGCTATGTTGAGAGACCGATTGAGATTCTTGATCATCGTGACCAAGTTCTTAGGAACAAGATCATTCCTTTGGTACGAGTTTTATAGTAGAACCACACTTGGGAGGAATCTACTTGGGAATGTCAAGACGAGATCTGGGAGCGTTATTCCTTTTGTTTGAACGATAGTTTGTATCAAGTTTGGGGACCAAACTTATTTAAGGGGGGAAGGATGTGATATCGCAAACCTCTATTTATTTATATTAAAGAGAATTTCTAGTGTATGAAATGTTTAATGTTAATTATTTCTTCTTTTGGGTCAAAAATGATCAATGAGAACTTGTGTTGTAACTTATGTTAGTGGTAAGAGACACATGGGATTAATTCCCATGTGTGTCTTCTCATAACACAAAACACACACACACATATACACACACCCAACCGTGAGAAGGAGAGAGAGAGGGAGAGAAGAAGAAGAAGGAAGGGAGAAGATCAAGGAGAAGAAGAGGAGGTAAGAGAAGCCCAACCCAAGCTTGGCATCCCTTGTGGAGTTGGGAAGTTATAGGGAGAAAGGTATGAACTTCTACCTTGTATGTATATGTATCTATCTTGTGTGATTTTGTTAGGTATTTGTATATATGCATCTGGGAGTGTTGTCATTGACTTTGGGGGATCCCTTGGGTCCCATTTATATGATTTTGAGAGCTTGAAGCTCATTGTTTAAGATTGGAGTTGGTGGTTTGAAACATCCCCAAATATGTAAAATGCTAGATCCCTTTGTTTTAATTGTTCTTTCTCCCTTATTTTGAGTTATTATCATCCTTGTGGGCTAATCTTTGAGCCCTAAGAGTGTTGGAAAGGTTTGGTTGTGTTTGGAGGGGTTTTGGGAGAGTTTTGGGTCAAAAATTACTGCTGCGCAGGTGGAAGCGTTCAAATGCCCGACATGGCCATTTGAACGGCCCGGGACCAGAGTTTTCCACTTTACCTAGTGTTCAAATGGCCAATTTGGGCATTCGAACGGCTCGTCATTTTGGCCTAGCGTTCAAACGGCCCAGTTGGGCGTTCGAATGGTTTGCTAGCTTCGGCACTGTTTAGTAAAATAGGCATAACTTTCTCTAGAAAACTCGAATTAATGCACCGTTTAAAGAATTAGAAAGTATAATCAAAGACCTTTATTCCCATATAAAGTTTGTTCTCTAATTTCTTATAGATTGAGATTTATATAAGTTTAAATTTGACCTAAAATCTATGCCAACAACATTGTTTTCCAGAATTTTAGTCCACCTTCCGTGGGGCGTAACTTCTTCATCCGAAATGTGTTTTTGGCCCATGACCTATCAAATTAAAGGCCTTTAAGCCTATTTTCAAATGGAACTAGCATTGAGTGTGAACTCATCTTTGAGAGATGGTTGGGACGCGATGAAGGAGTCGACATTCCGGTTTTTATGTTCAAACCTCAACCGTATGTTCTTATTTTACGTCGGGGCTTTGTCCTAGAGTTTAGCCTCGCTCTCCCATTGTGAGAATAAGATGTTGTTGAGTTGGGGTCGAGGGGTTTATGTGCTTAGTCTTGACTTATGTGTTATTGTTTTGCCTTGGAACCTTGTATTGATGTGTCTATGCTTTTACATGCATTTTGTGTAGGAACACCTTGTTTATCACCCATTCAATCTGAGAGAGGTGAGTAACGATATGCATGAGTAAAACTCTAGCATTTTCCAAATGTTTTAAGCTCACCTCTATATCATGAATGTTTTCCATACATTTCAATGCATCAATGCTATGTTCAATTACAAATGTCATATTTCAAATGCATGCAAGTTATATTTATGATATGAATGAAAACAATAGACTATAATGTTTAAATGAAAGAGATGCTAAGTTTTCAATGTATGGTGCCAACTCAGGTTTTCTCGTGATAAGACCTTAATCTAGCCCGATAGTCCTACAATAGGGGACGGGAAATAAACTATCTACGTTGGGAGACATCCCTAGCCTAAAGAGCCTTAGCGTGACCTACATGGTTACCATGGAGCCTAGCTCATATGTCGAGTTGTAGCACACTTATGTTTTGAACCAAGAACTATGATATATTCACATGCTTTACTATAGGTTATACAGGTTACGAAATGCTACATCAATAATAATGTTATATCGCATCACTTCTTATGATACTATGTTGTGAAACATTGAAACATTTCAAATGATGCTTACATTACCTATGAGTTCCAAGCATATGCTTTAAACGTTCAAAAGCTCGTTTCATTATACATAAATGACTATCTATCCTTGTACGTTGGATATAATTGCTAGTCCATAATAATTTCTTGCTCATACATCATTGTTATTCACTAAGCATTAACTCACGTTTTATCAAATGTTTTTAGGTAGCCAATCCGAGAGGCCCTAGAGCGAGGCCATATGTGGATTTTAAGCTACGGCCCACGGGCCTATGTTTTGTATAATGTTTAAGAGCTGGACCCAATGTTTTGTAATGATATAATGCTATAACTTTGGTGGACCTTGATTTGGTTCTTACGTATGTTATGTTTTGGATTAGGCACAACTCTACCATATATGACACGGATTAAATTTCAAGTTATAAAAGATTCTATTTTCTTAAATTTTAAATGATTATGCACAGGTGATCAACTAGTTTATGTAACGCGGCCTTGGGTAGCCTTGCTACTGGCCGGTCATGTACACTAAATCCGCATAGACCGGGTGTGACAACCCTATTTTTGCCCGCTCGGCAAGCTGCAGCTTGACCGGACTTACATTCAAACTGAGACAAAAATATTCAAGTCCAAACCAGTTTTCCAAAATCAATCTAGTCAATTAATTGCTTTGCGGGCCAGCCGGACCTAATAGAGGCAAAAATGATCAAAATGCCCTTGGGGCATTGCTTAGTCCATTTCCAATCGGCACGTCTTCCTAAAGACGGTAAGTCCCTATTTCAACCTCAATTCCAGTCCATACCAATCTCAAACAAACACATCTTTCGAGAAAGTTGATTCCTCAAAAGGTAAGTTCATCCAGTCTAGCACATTTATCGAGAAAACTCCTCAAAACGATAAGCCCCTTCAAACTCATTCACTGGGACGAAACTCAAGTCCCCGAGATGGTAGAATGGTTGACTTTTGGCACCTATTAGCCAGCCAATGTAGAATGTTCGTTATTCGGCACGTCTTTCGAGAAAGTTAATCCCTCAAACGATAAGTCTATCTAGCAGCTTCTCGAGATCAAGAAGTCTCCAGAATGAATGCACACCGTCAGAGTGGTAAAAATACTCGCAAACATTACAACCGTCAGAGTGGTGGAAACACTCACAAACAGGTCGACATTGGGAATTGCCAACAAAGCCCCTATGTCATGGCACCGAACACGCTTCTTGGCCGTGACACGTTTACCAAAGGACGGAATACCTTTGGAAACCAACTCATCACACACCGTCAAAATGGCGGAAATACTCAAAACCCAGGTCAACACCGGTGCCTACTAGCCTACTCTGGTGAAAAATGACTACATTGCCCCGTGGGCCTTTCTAGCACACTGCTCGAGAAAGTACCTAAGTCCTCAGAGCGGTAAGTCCACCTTTCCAAGATTATACCAAAGACAATCTAGCATGTTCTAGTGTCTTCCAGTTGGTTCCAGATTAATTCCGAGATCATCCAGTCAAAATGACCATTTTACCCTTAGGCATTCGATCGCCTTCAGGAACCACACCAGCTCTGGGTATCAAACCAGTAACCTCCTGAGAATGCTTCTAATAGTATTCTCAACCTTCCAATGCCTTCTTAGATCATTCCGAATCGATTCCGGCAAGACTGGTGTAAAATTACAGTTTTGCCACTAGGAGGCCAATCGCCTTTTCCAATCACACCAGCTCTGAGGATCAAACAGGTAACCCCTCATAATACTCTCAATAGCGTTTCTTACCTTCAAGCCTTCTCATGGGTCGCTCTGAGTCTATCCCGGTGTTTTCCCAATTCAAATGACCATTTTACCCCTAACTGGCCAGTTAACCTTTTCAATTATTCTAACATTGTTTCTCAAGCCAGTTACTTCTGGGACACTCACCCCAGGGTACCCGTCTGTTCCCAGCCAAGTCTGGTTACTCAAAACCTTTGAGGAAGTTTTCAAAACCTTTTTCAAAAACCCTAGGTGTAATCTTCGGAATATACTTAGTTTTAGGTAACCTAACTCACCTTAATCAAGTTAGGTGGCAACTCCAAATCTTTTCCAAAAGCCCTTAATCAAATCAATTTTCAAATCAAACCTAGTCGCACTCGGCCTTCTGGGAGGATGAGTTCTAACAAGAGAGCATTGTGTTTTCTCATTTGTTTTTCTCCAGTGCAAAAAATCGAGGCGCAACATATACCTTGTCATTTCAAAAGCTGAGACTCGAGATCGAATACTCAACTCCAATCACTACTGAAATCTCCTACACTTAGTGATTGCATGGTAAACATGTAATTATATAACCCTAAATTACCTTTGTTTAGGTGTAGTTTGGTATAATAATTACTTTTTTATTATAATTATTAGTGCTAACACTATTTTATTTACTTTTGTAGGTTTTTGGACTTAAATATACTGAAAAGACATTGAAAAGAGCTAGTGCAGATTAAAAAGATGTTGGACTGGAGCACTGCCCGTCCGGATGCTTGTTTAGGACTGTTCGGACGCCTATTGCAGATAGCTTGTCCTAACGCTGTTGGACCGTCTAGACGCCCTAACATGGGCCTGACTTTGGAACAACCCAAATTTCAATCATTTATTATTATAAAGAGTCCTAAAGAAATGAGAGTTAGTTAGAGTTAAAGGAAAAAGTTTGACGTTCCTAGTTTTTGGTCAAGGAGTTTTTTTTTTACGTTTTCAAGAATTTAGGTTTTGAGATTTTTGTTTTCTTTGAGAATAATGTTTCATTCAAGATTTCATCATTTGTTGATGTAATTTATTGATTTATTCCATTTTATTTCAATTCTTATAGTCTTTACTATGCAGACTAGTAACTGAGTATCTCCTTAGCATGGATTGAGAAAGTAAGGTTACAGGTAAATGTTTCAAGATAAATTCCTTTTCAAGATCTATAACTTCTAAACCAAGATTTCTTTTCTTGATCTTGGATTCTTTCGAATACAATAGTTCTTGATTATATCTGTGACATATACATAGACTGTATTAAGTTGGGATGTATATGAATGAGATCACTAGTATGGATTGTTGATTATAACTGCATATAATCCTTAAAAAGAGTATTTTAGGAATCTACTGTTCTTGATTAAGCTTCAGACATACTTTGTAGATAGGGTTATGAACTGGGATAGGTATGAATGGGACATTGGTATGAACACTAATAAATAATTGGATTTCAACTCTAATAGAAGAAAAGGAATCTTGAGTCTTAGTAATCAAAACTATCTTGGGAATCTATCTGGAAGCCTATTGTCTGGATCAATCTTGATAAGACATTTTCCTATTATTTAATCAAGTTTGTTTATGTTAAGTTTATTATTACTATTTAGGATAATTTTCAATCAATCAACCATTCAATCATTTTTCTTTTTCTTTTTGAAGAATTTTTTGCCCCGATTTCAACCACTTCTGAGTTCAAGTTTATTTTTCTTTGGTTTTAATTATGTTTGCTTGCTGATAAGATAGTGTGTTTCCCATGGATTGACCTTGGGCTTCACCAAGTACTATATTGCATTGCATCCGTTCTGTTGTGGAGTGATCACTTAGCTTCCTCAATACATATCAGATCAAGTACAAACTGAGATAGCCCTGTGAATTGCTCCTTATACTCAGATACTAACATTTTTCCCTACTTCAAAGATTATACTCATGTTCCTTTTGATATCTATAAATGAGAGGAAAATATTGTTCATTAAATGCCTCCTCAAATTGCTGCCAAGTGATAGGTACCCCAGCTACCTGATAATCCAACATTCGCCTAGCAGCTTCCCACCAATTCCTAGCTTCACCTTTCAGCATAAATACATCCAATTGCAATTTTTGTTCACCAGTCACAGCCATTATCTCAAAAATTGCTTCTAACTTCTTTAACCACTCTTCTGCTACTAATGGGTTTGTTGTACTTGTAAACTCCAATGGATTGACCTTTATAAACTATTCATGCGAAGTACTAGCATGTGGCATAGGCCTCATTGACTAGTACTGTATATACTGTGCCAACACATTAGCCACTCTGTCAATGGCATCAGGTGGATTCTGAGTACCCTGTTCCTGTTGTCTTTTACCCCTAACTAGAGCTGATGACGCTTCTTCCTCCACTTCCCTCAGTGGATCTCTTTGGGCTATTCTTTCTACATCAATTCAGTTAGCACACAATATAGGACCCACATATTCCTATCGACTTAAACTGACTCAACAACACCCTATAGTCCACTACATCTCTAGACACCAACTCAATAACGTAACCTCAATCTTAAACCTTGGCCTTAACACTACTTCTATTTTTCCTCCTAGTCCACTTGGACTATTCTCTATTTTAATCCCCATCTTCTACCTCCTCTTCTTGAATGCTTGAAACAAGAGGACTTTGGGTCCATGCCTAGGGAAAGCCTTGGGGAGGTCACCGGTTGGGGACCTTCCTGTAGTTTACCTTATGATGGTGTGGTCTCGAGCCCTCTTGATTATGTGGTGCCTTCAAACTTGTATGTTCATGACCGTATTGCATTGTCAATATTATACATATTCATATATCATTACAAAACTGCTTTCAAAATCACAACCATAAAGTCATCCTAGCCTCTTCATGGTTAGGGTTACTTTAAGAAGGTGAGATATTCAATGTGACCATCAAAATCCATACTAGGATTTCAAGCCCTAACTTGCTTTCAAAATCCCAACCCTAAAGTGATTCTAGCATTTTCATGGTTAGGGTATTTAGGAAAGTGGTATATTCAAATAAGCCTCTAAAGGCCACATTAGGGTTTCGAACTCTAAAAAGCTCTTTCAAAACCTAATTGTCTTAAACCTCTTTCAATTTCACGTTCAAAGGTTTTTTTCAAAAATTGGTCCAAGAGTTGTTTTCTTGAAGCCCTGGAAGTTCATGCCCAAGAAAACCCTAGCTTTGTCCCCTAACCTTCATTCTTGCATCATTATACTCATTGCATAAAAAAAAATGGTTTTCAAAGTCATTGTTGCATTATGCTTTTAAAAAGTGCATAACTCTCTTGAATTATTTTCAAAAAGCAACACATAAAACTATAGATTTCTCAAACCCTCCACTTTAGAAACAAAATCAAATATTTCCTTTCTGGAAACAAATCAAATCTTTCCATTTTGGAAACAAAATCAATCCCTTCCCTTTTGGAAACCAAATCAAATCTTTCCTCTTTGGAAACAAATCGAATCTTCTATTGTTGGAAACAAATCAAAATTTTCTATTTTTGGGAACAAATCAAATCTTCTATTTTTTGGAACAAATCAAATCCTTCCATTTTGGAAATCAAATCAAATCATTCATTTTTCAATTCAAATCTTTCCTTTTTCAACATAAAATCATATCTTTTCACACATAAAATTATAGATTTTTCAAATTTTCTTTCCAAGTGCATGCATCTAGCCACCCTCCTAAACTATCTCCAAACCATTAGGGACAAAGCCTAACCCTAAACTATACTCCAAAACCCTAGGTTACCCAAACCATAGTTGGTCAACCTTAGGTCAACCTAACCCTAGTGATCCAACCCTAGATCAACCAAACCCTAGTGGGTCAGACTAACCCTAGGTCACTTTAGCCCTAGTGTGCCCAATCAAGATCAGGTGGCTTCAATATTTTAACTTTGGGACCCTTTTTCTTTAACCTCAAGTAAAACTCAAAAATGTTTTCAAAAACTCTTTCAAACTTGTCTCAATCCAAAATGGATAGACGCTTACTATTTTTCAAAAACTATTTTCAAAATAATTTTAAAAACTCACAACCATAAGGTGATCGTAACCCTTTCATGGTTAGGGTTTCCTAAGGAAAGTGACACATCAAATGAAACCAACATGGTTCATTTCAGGGTTCTTAAACCCTAAACATTTTTCAAAAGACTATTTTCAAACATCACACTCTTGAAGCAATCCTAAGCCTTCCTATAGTTAGGGTTATTTAAGGTAAAGTGAGATAAGCAAACAAGGGTTCCATAACCCTAAAGTCCAAAACCCTAAGGCAAGTGTTGAGCCCCTTTTCTAAAAATGTTTTTCAAAAACTGTAGCCTTAAAGGAGTTTAGTTCTTACCTAACTAATCTCTTAAAGGCAATGAAACATCAATATAACTTTCTTAAGGTATTCAAAAATTGTTTCCAAAAACCTTTTCAAGACAAGTTCAGAAGAGCTTTTACAAGTCCAAATCCCACCTCCAAAACTCTCTAAAATCCTATTTCAAAGGCACCTTCAAAATCTCTTAAGTTCTATTTCAAAAACACTCCAACATCCAATTTCAAATCAAAACTCTCTCAAGTTATTTTCAAATTTTGAGTCAAAAACTCTCAAGTTCTCTTTTTCAAAACAAGACCTCAATGAATCTTCAAAACTTTCCAAAAGCCCAAATGTGCCTATTTTTAATCATATCCTGAGTCCGAACTACAACTGACCTGATTCTTGCCAAACGAGATATGTAAGTGTCACGCCCCGATTTCCGCCCTAAGTCTAGGTCTTGACTTGAATAAAACCCGATACTCTCTCTATTAGAACTCACCCTCCTAAGAAGACAAGTGCAATGGGGTTTGAACTTGAAATTGATTTGATTAAGGGATTTTTTTGAAAAGTTTTAGAGATGTCACCTAACATGGTTAAAGGTGTGTTAAGTCACCTAAGATTAAGTGTAATCCAAATACTAGACTTAGGTTTTTGAAAATAATTTGTAAATGTCCTCTTGAGAGGTGTTTTGAAAAATAGAGTTGTTTGGCAATCTTTGAAAATATTTAAAGCCCTTTTGAGAATATGACTCCAATTTTGGTCTTTAAAACAAAAATCAATGGTCTGGGGGTTGATTACATGTAGGTAAAATATCATAAGCTTATCATTCTATCCTGCCCTTGCAGTACCTACATGTATATTCACCCTATACTCACTCACTTGAATCTCCAGTTTCTAATTGTCCAATTAATGTCCACTAAAAACAGGATTTTGAAAAGGAATTTTGTCATCACTTTTGGGATGAATGATGCATAATGTAAGTTTTGAAATAAGTTTGAAAGAAACTTGGGGTAGATTTTGAAAAGGGGTATTTGAGTTAAGAATAGAGTTATGACCGCACCTATAAAGGTTGCCTACGTATCTCATTTGATGAAAATCAGGTCAGTCGTAGTTTGGACAAGGATTCAATTAAAAATAGACTTGCAGGAGTCTTGGAATGTTTTAAAACTTAAACTCAATAGAGTTTTGATTTGAAATTGAATGTTAGACTGATTTTGAAAGCACCTTTGAAATGGGATTTGAAAGTCGTATTTAAACTTGTAAAAGCTCTTATGAACTTATCTTGAAAAGGTTTTTGGAAACAGTTTTTATGCAAGTTATGAAAGGTATGTTGGTGTTTCATTATCTTCGAGAGGTTAGCTATGTAAGAACTAAACTCCTTCAAGATCATGAGTTTTAGAAACCTTTTTAGAAAGAGGGGCTAGAAACTTTCTATGTTTGAATATCTCACTTGATCTTGGACAACCCTAACCATAGAAGGCCTAGGGTCATTTAAAGAATATAATGTTCAAAAATAGTCTTTTGAAAAGAGGTTTTGAAAAATATTTAGGGTTTGGAACCCTAACATGAACCTTATAGGTTTCACTTGATATATCACTTTCCTTAGGTCACCCTAACCATGAAAGGGTTAGGATTGCCTTAGGGTTGTGAGTTTTTTTTTAAATCATTTTAGAAATAGTTTTTGAAAAATATTAAGTGTCTAGCCATTTTGAATTGGGAAAAGCTTGGAAGAGCTTTTGAAATACCTTTTTGAGTGGAGTAGAGGAATGTTTTGAAAAGACTTTTGGATTAGAGTTTTTTGGAAATTCGAAGGTTTAAGAGGATTTTGAAAAAATATTTTGAAAGGAGGTTTAGAGTTGGAGCCTTGAAGCCATCAAACCTTGGTTGGGCAAACTAAGGTTAAGATAACCTAGGGTTCACCAGCTAGGGTTGGTTTAACCTAAGGTTGGATTGACCTAGGGTTGACTGACTAGGGTTGGGGTGACCTAAAGTTAGATTGACCTAGGGTTGGAAAACTTAGGGTTTGGGGATGACTTGGGGAGGAAGCTAGGTGCATGCACTTGAAATGAGAACTTGGAAAATCTTTGATTTTATGTAAAAAGAGGAAAGACTTAATTAGAAATTAAAAAGAAAAGATTTGATTTTGTCTCCAAAATGGGAATATTAGATTTGGTTTCCAAAAAGGAAAGATTTGATTTTGTTTCCAAAATGAAAAGGTTTGAGACATTTATGATTTTATGCGACGCTTTTTGAAAACAACTCAAGAGAGTTATGCAATTTTGAAAGACATGATGCACCAACGATTTTGAAAACCATTTTGACGCGACTTGAATGCAATGAATGCTAGAATGGAGTTTAGGGGACAAAGTTAGAGTTTTCTAGGACATGGACTTTGAGGGCTTCAAGACAGCAACTCTTGGACCAACTTTTGGGCAAAAACCTTTGAATGTGGAATTTAAAAATGTTTAAAAATTAAGGTTTCAAAAGAGGTGTTTTAGGGCTTAAAACTCTAATGTGGCTTTTGGAGGCCTCTGTGAATATCCCATTTTCCTAAAGCAATCCTAACCATGAAAATGATAGAATCACTTTAGAGTAGTGATTTTGAAAACAAGTTAGGGTTTGAAACCCTAATGTGGACCTTGGTAGTCACTTTGAATATGTCACTTTCCTAGGAAAATCCTAACCATGAGGAGGTTAGAATCACCCTAGAGTTGTGAGTTTGAAAATAAGAACAATGCATGAACATGACAAATATAATATACAAAGGTCATGAACATACAAGATTAAAGGTTTCATCACATTGCAAGGGGCCTTAAGACCATACCATGATTAGTTAGGCTAAAGGAAAACCCTCAACACGGTGATCTCCCCAAAGCTTTCCCTAGGCATGGACCAAAGGTACTCTTATTTCAAGCATGCAAGAAGAGGGGATAGAAGATGAAAATTAAAAGAGAGAATAGTCCAAGTGGACTAGGAAGGAGAAGAGAAGGAGTGAGAGAGCATAAAAGTAAAATAGAAACCCTACCTTGTCTTCAATCTTCAATGGAGCGTCAATGGAAACTTTTCCTTGGACCTTCAAGAGCTTTGAAGAGGTTGGAGTTGGCCTTTAATGGAGCTTTGAGGCTAGGGTTAGAGGTGTATAGGCTAACGTTTGAGTGTAGGAGGCTAGAAGGGCTAGAGCTATTGAGAGAACTATGGTTTTTGGGATTCTCAGGGGCTGCAGAGAGTTTGACAGAAGCTTTGCTTGCGATTTTTTAGACCTGGAATACGCTAGGGGTGGTCTGTATTTATAGGCCAATTTTTGGAGGAGTTGGTGCCACTAGAAGTGGTGCCTGGCCATATTTTGGCTTAGCGCCACCTTAGTATGACAATGATCCTGAAGATTTGATTTGGCCTTGGGCTGCAAGGCAAAGATCTAGGCGCCGCTAGAAGTGGCTCCAAGCCATATTTTGGCTTGGCTCCACTACAAGTGGCTCCGGTTTGATTTGGAAAGCTGTCGAGCTATAGGGCCTAGCTGAAAAAGAGATAAGGGCACGTGGGAGTATTCTGAGAGTTTACCGGTTTGATACCCAGAGCCGATGTGGTTAAAAAATATGACTGGCCTCCTAAGGGCAAAACAGTTATTTGAACTGAGAAACACCAAAATTAGTTCGAAGTCAACTAGGATGGGATTCGAAGGTTGGGAACACTATTAAGAGTGTTCCAGGGGATTATCAGTTTGATACCCAAGGTCGGCGTGGTTGAAAGGGATGACTGGCCCACCAGAGGAAAAATTGGTCATTTTGATCAAAAAATATCGAGGAGGGTCCAAAATTGACTAGAAGGGGATTTGGAGGTTGGGGATACTTATGGGAGTGCCCCGGAGGTTTACTGATTTGGTACCTAGAGCCGATGTGGCTGATGAGGGCGATTGGCTCACCCAGGGATTAAATGGTTATTTTGACTACGAACCATCGGAATGGGTCCGAAATTGGTTCGAATGGCATTCTGAGCGTGCCAAGTTATTTGAGATAATCTTGGAAAGGATGGATTCATCACTCTAAGGACTTTGGTACCTTCTCAAAGAGCGTGCTGAATTTAGTTGGACTTGATGATGCCTTAAGGACATTTTGGTCATTTGGCTTCAAGTAGGCTCGGTGGGCCTAGGAAGCGACCAGTTGAATGGATGAATGTGTTGTGGTATTTGACAGTGAGTCCAGTTAGGCCAGAGATTGCCGAGCAGGCAAAAAATGGGGTGCTTACAGTAGGCAACCTTCATAGGTGCGATCATAACCCCTTTACAAACTCAAATGCCCTTTTTCAAAATCCAACCCTAAGTTTCTTTCAAACTCTTTTTCAAATTGCATCATGCATCATTTATCCCAAGAGTGATGACAAACCTTTCCTCGAAACTTTTTCAAGTGGATATAAACTAGATAATTCAGAATTGGAGATTCAAGTGAGTGAATATAAGGTGAATAGATATGTAGGTACCGCAAGAGCGGGGTAGGGTGATGATTTTAGGATATCTTCCCTACACGTAACCAACTCCCAAACCATAGATTTTCTGTTTCGAACACCAAAAACAGAGTCACATTTTTTAAAGGGCTTTAAACATTTTTAAAGATTACCAAATAAACCTATTTTCCAAAACACCTCAAGAGGACATTTTCAAACTATTTCTGAACCATTTCTTAACAACCTAAGTTTGATCTTTGCATTACACTTAGTTTTAGATGACCTAACACACTTTTAACCATGTTGGGTGGCGACTCCAAACCTTTTTCAAGAAAAGCCCTTAATTAAATCAATTTCAAGTTCAAACTCCATAGCAATCATCCTCTTAAGAGGGTGAGTTCTAATAGCGAGAGTATCGGGTTTCGCTCGAGTCAAGACCTAGACTCAGGGCAAAAACAAAGGCACAACACAATATATACAAGATCTACGACTTAACTAAAGAGCTTCTCAAAACTCTCCAACTCGACATAAATAGCAGTGGACTGATAAAGAACGAATGATAGATAAACTATGAATTAACCACCAACATATAATCCACTATCATCAATGAGAAATATCTCATACCTCTTTGTGATGTAATGTTTGATGTCACCACGTATATACGTGCCACTTGGATAACATTGGCCTTATATATCGATGGCTTGTTATCTAAGAATATTCCTCTCCATATGTTTTTAGGTTAGTCCCACGTGACTAAACCTTAGGTTGGTCCCACATGACCGAACCTTCTTCGTGTAATGCAAATTATGCATACAATGTATGTTATATGCAATGTTACCTCTTAATAATCCAACAATCAACACCAACATTGATAGTAAGACATTCAATTTAGTACGAGTAAGAATATCTTAAACCCCCACCTCAATCTGTTGTATAAAATAAGGTTTATTTACTCCTTCGGTGGAATTGGAGTGTCTTTAGCCGCTTCCAAACCTACCACATACCACCACGTCAAACTTATGGAACATATGTATAATCAATGTATTTTCATGACTTATAATGCACAAATATAAGAAATGATATGGCAATGACACATTAAGAACTCAATTAGAAGTGTTAAACCCTTCTCAATACGATGTAAGAAGATACAATGCAACACAAATGTTAAACCGGACAAAACCAACAAAAGGACTGTGTCATAGCGCCCTCCTAGAGTCCTTTTGGCCCCCTTTTGTAGAGGGGTGCGCCAGTGGGCCCCCTTTCCCCTTGGTCCGAAATTGTTATTGTTCAAACATGATTTAAACTCCCCCCCCCCTCTCAGTACCCCAACACAATTCTAAGCCATCTAAAGCCCATAATAAAGTTCTAAAGTATCAAACAATACTTCAAAGCATCCACACATACATAACATAAAGAATCCTAAGTTTCCAACTTGAATCCCAAACTCTTGGAACTAAATTCTCAATTCTAAGATATGATAGGTCTTCTGCATGTAACAATCAATAGAAATGCATACAAACAAGTATGAACTTGAGATTCCTTACCTCAATCAATGGATGCACTACTTCCCCCTTCAATTTTCTCTTCTTCTCTTCTTTTCTTTCCTTTTTCTCTCCTTTTCTCTTTTGCCAAACACAAAGTACTACATAAGCACCTCTCTTCTCTCTCTTCTCTTAACTTGAAGCAACTATAGATATAATTTGTATCTATCTCACATATGTCACACACACAGATATGCTAGCAATGAAGCACACACCATATGCACATAACTAGGTGGCTTGAGGTTAAACCTCCCACCTAACACCTCCTTGCTTCACCATACACTGCTAAGCCACATGATTACCATAATTAAGCACACTTATGATAATGAATCATCATTAACATTAAGCTAAGTATGAAGATTAATTAAGCCAATTACTCATGGATTAAGTTAATTAATCATGCTTATAGTAAATCAATCCTCATATAACATGCTCTCATTAAAACATGCTAATCAAGCTCCTTAATTAAGGAAATCATACACTACATCATATGCAATTAAGCTAAATATGATGTTAAGTAAGGTAGGGTCTCACACAAAACCCCTTTCCAGTCAAAATAAAAGCTTCGCAGATCGTGTCACAGATGCTCTGCTAAAGTTGACTTTTTATTCACTTCCCTGATTAAAACGAAGCTTCAAATGACTTGAGAAATGAGTAAATTAGGGAATTCCTCAAATCCTTTCTAGAAGACTTTTCATCAGTACGATTTGATTAGGACGATCGCTTCTTGAAGCCCCCGATTAGGTGGCACAAAAACTGCTAATTTGAAAAACCAACAGAATGTCTCATAAGCACTTTTGGAAGCTTACTTTTTGGCTCGCTTCCCGATACGGCATCTCATTCTTTTACAAACATCCAAGGCTCCTCAAGAGCACCGAGTTTAAGAGAAACTGTAAGAGAACATCGCGAACGCAACTGATTTCCTTAGATCCTTCCCTGATGGCACAAATACCGAGGCAAAGTTATCATAAAAGTTCCCGGTAGCCGAACGTGTGCTACATGCACACAAATGTTGATTAGATCAACCAAAACTTGCCTTGCAAACCAAATTGGAATAGTACAAAGGAGGCCACGTAGCACTCAACCATAGGTTGAGTGCTCGCACAAATGCTACATGTGCAAGGCCAAAAAATGGTCATGCGCATGTATTACATGCACAGGTTGGAGCCTTTTTCGCCTATAAATACCAGGCCACCCCTATAAGCACCCCATTTTTGCCCGCTCAGCAATCTTTGGTCCGACGAGACTCGTACTCAAACTGACATAGACACATTCAAGTGAAAACCAGTTTTCTAGACTCAATCCAGTTTGTCAATCGCTTCGCGGGCCTAATAAAGGCAAAATGACCAAAATGCCCTTGGGGCATTGCTCGGTCCAATTCTACTCAGCACATCTTCCTAAAGACGGTAAGTCCCTATTTCAATCTCAAATCTAGTTTCAATTCTAATTCAAATTCCAATCCAGACCAATCAAACTCAATCAGGCACATCTTTTGAGAAAGTTAATCCCTCAGACAGTAAGTCCATCCAGTTCGGCATGTTTACCTAGAAAACTTCTTAAAACAGTAAGTCCCTTTAAACCTGTTGACTGGGATAGAACCCAAGTCCCCAAGATGGTAGAACGGTTCACTTCTGGCGCTTGCTAGCCCGCTAATGTAGAATGTCTGTTATCTAGCACGTCTTTCAAGAAAGTTGATACCTCAGACAATAAGTCCATCTAGTAGCTTCCCAAGATCAAGCAGTCTCCGGAATGAACGCACCCTATCAGAGTGGCGAAAACATTTGCAAACATCGCAACCGTCAGAGTGGTGGAAACACTTGTAAACAAGTCGACATTAGGAATTGCCAATAAAACCCTTATGTCACGGGACCGGCCTCGCCTCTTGACCGTGACACATTTACCAAAGGACAGAATTGTTAGGGATTTATACTAAAAGATATGCTATGTATAATAGCTTTAGTATTTACTAATAAATTAGTTATCCCATTTTAATGAGAATCTGTGTAAGTAATGTTTGTATTGCATTATTTATTTAATGATTATTCATGTGTATTTCTTATTCTATATAGTAGATGATTTAGTGTGTGGAGTACGACTTATACACAAAAGATCAGATCATCGCTTCTTATAGAATATAAGCTTATCGTTCACAGTCTTAGATGAAACTGAACACATCATCAGTAAGACTGTAGCATAAGGTTTTGATAGGTCTGTCTTGACTATGGGGAACCGTATAGTTTCAACTCCTTAGAGTAACGGAAATACTCGTAAACATCGTAACCGTCGGAATGATGGAAACACTCATAAACAGGTCGATATAGGGAATTGCCAGCAAACCCCTATATCACGAGACCACCGTCAGAGTGACGGAAACACTCAAAACCCAAGTCAACACCAGTGTCTGCTAGCCCACTTCGGTGAAAAATGACTAAATTGCCCCTAGGGCCATTTTTGACACGTTTCTCGAGACAGTACCTAAGTCCTCAAAACGATAAGTCTACCCTTCCAAGATTTTCCTAAAGACAATCCGGCGTGATTAGGTTTCTGCTAGTCAGTTTTGGGTCAATTCTAAGACATTCCGGTTAAGATAATCATTTTGCCCTTAGGCATCCGAACACCTTGGGAACCACACCGGCTCTAGGTATCAAACCGATAGTCTCTCGAGAATACTTTTTATAGTATTCTCAACCTTCCATTATCTTTTTGGATTATTCTGAGTCAGTTCCGGCAAATCAGTTGCAAAATGATTGTTTTGCCCCTAGTGGGCCGGCCGCCTTTTCCGACCACACTGGCTCTGGGTATCAAACCGGTAGCCTCTTAGAACATTCTAGGTAATGTTTCTAAGTCTCGAGTCTTCTTCCGGGATATTCCGAGTCCATCCCAATAGCTTTTTGGTCCAGTTGACCGTTTTGCCCCTAATGGCCCGGTCAACCCTTCTAACACATCCTATCATCATTTTTTCAAGTCTAATACCTCCGGAACTCTATTCTAGGGGTTCCTGTTCCTTTTCGGCCTTTTGAGCCGTTCGCGGTCGCCTAAATCATTCCCAGACCTTCAGGAGTCACTCCTAGTGAAGCTAGGCTAAAAATTGCATGGTAGTTACTAGTACAGGCGCCCAAATCTTCTGAAGATACGTTGCTTGCCGACCTTAAAACTTTCCTAAGTGGCTAGCACCACTAGTAGTGGCGCCAAGCCAAATTTTGGCCTGGCGCTAGAAGGATTTTTGGCCTGGCCCCACTGCAACAGGCACCAGGTCATTCCTCTGTCTATAAATACAAAGCCTCCTCCAGCGTGAAAAAGGTCCGCAAACTCAGTCTAAAAACTCTCATCTTCGATATACAAAGCTCATAGCATCCCTAAACACTAGTTTCCTTTAGGTTTTCGAAAACCCTAGCCTCTATACACAAACCCTAACTCATATATACTCCTATACACTCCTATATTAGCCTCCAAAGCCTCTATTAAAGACTTGAAGTGCTGCAACTCTGAAGCTCCCGAAGATCAGAACAAACTCTTGAAAATCAGGGCGAAGACCAAAGCAAAGCAAGAGGAACAAAGCAAATAAAAGCAAGGAAAATAAGAAGACCCAAGGTAGGCTTCCTATTTACGTTTACGCAACTCCCCCCTCTCTCTTCTCTCTTCGAACCCACTTAGGTTTTCTTCTATTTTAATCCCCTATCTTCTTCCCCCCCCCCCCCCCCCCCCCCCCCCCCCACTTTCTTGCATACTTGAAACAAAGAACTTCCCGGTCCATGCGTAGGATTAGGCTATTGAGAGTCACCGTGTCGGGGGCTTTCTCTTAGTCTAACCGGAGACCACGTGAGTTCGGTCCCCTTGATTATGTGGTGAAGCCTTAACCTTGTATGTTCATGACCCCATCTTGCATTATGCATATCATGATCTTAAATTCCTCCAAAATTCATTTTCAAAGTTGTTTTTCAAAACTTGCATTAAAATTGTTTTCAAACTTGCATCAAAATCTTCTTTTTCCAAACTTGTTTTCAACATCACAATCCTAAGGTGATTCTAGCCTTTTCATGGTTAGGGTTGCTTTAGAAAAGTGTTACATTTAAAGTGACCAATATGGTCTATATTTTCAAATCATTGTTATTTTCAAAACCACTATCTTAGAGTGGTTCTAACCTTCTTATGGTTAGAATCGATTTAGGAAAGTGAGGTATTTTATATACTTTCTAAAAACTCTTTTTTTCAAATCTCTCCTTCTAAAAATCTCTTTTCCAACATACTTTCTGAAAACTCTCTCCAATCTTCTCTCCAAAATTGCTTTCAAAAACTCCTTTCAAAAAATCTATTTTCCAAAACTCTTTTCCAAAAATGCTCCCTTTAGCATTCACCTTCTAGAAACATTCCCTAAAATCTCTTTCCTAAAAACCCTTTCCAAATTCCTTCCTAGAAGAACTCTTTTCAAAAATCCCTTTCCAAAAACTCTCTTTTCAAAATTTGCTTTCCAAAAACTCCTTTTTAAGATCTCATTCCAAAACCTCTCTTTTCAAAAAAAATCTCTCAAAGTTTTACTTTCCAAAATCCCTTTCAAAAAACTCTCTTTTCAAGTTTACTTTCTAAAAACTCCTTTTAAGATTTCCTTCTAAAACTCACTTTCCAAAAATCTCTTTTCTTAAAGTCCAAGTTAAACCCTAGAGCCAACAATTAGGAAACCCTAATTTCTTTTCTTAAAACACAATTTCCACTCTTGCCTCAAAACCTAGGTTTTGAAAATCTCCTTTTTACTTCTAAATCCTAGGTTTCCAAAACCTATTTTTCTACATCAAACCTATAGTCTTCCAAATCTAGGATTTCCAAAACTTCACCTTCCAAATCCATACCAAGTCTTATCTTCCATTGTAGGGCCTAAATCTAATCTCCCTATTTAGGAAACTAGATCCTACCCTCCGTTTGTGGAAACAAAATCAAAACACCTCTTTTAGAAACAAAATCCAATCCTTTATTTTAGGAAATAGGAATCTCAATCCTTCCAACTCCAAATCTTTCCTGAATCCACACCTTTCTAATCTCATACTTTCCTAAATCTTAAGTTTCCAAAACTTAAACTTTTAAATCTTCTCTTAAACTTTAAACTTCTTAATCTTTCCTATACTCAAACCTTTCCTAATTTCAAATCTTCCTAAATTTCAAATCTTTTCAAATTCAAAACTTCCTTAAGTCAAAACTTTTTAAAAACGAAACATTCCTTAAGTTAAAACTTTTCAAATACAAAACTTTCTTAAGTCAAAACTTTCTAAATTTGAAACTTTCTTAAATTCTAAACTTTCTAAATTCTAAAACTTTCCAACTTTCAAATCTTTCCTATTTCAATACTTTCCTAATTTGAAAACTTCCCTAATTCAAAACCTTTCTTAAAATGAAACTTCCAAATTCAAAACTTTCCTAAGATAACACTTTCCTATTCTGAAACTTTCCTAATTCGAATCTTTCTTAAATCCAATCTTCCCTTAATCTTTCTAGTTCAACGTTCGAGTCAAATCTTTCTTAAACCTCGAGTCTTTATTAAATCTCATCTTTCCTAAGTCTAGGTTTCCCAAAACTCTCTCTTTCTAAATCTAGTCCAAGTTCTCTTCCAAGGGTCAAATCCTCATTCAAGTTAAATTCTAGGTCTAAGTTCAATCCTGATTTCCTAATCTTCCAATTCAAATTCCAAATCAAAATTTCTTTCTTCCAATCAAAATCTTCTATTTTCAAGCAGATTCTTGTCTGAACTACGACTGACTTGATTCCTCAAAAAGGATACGTAGGCAACCCTCATGGGTGCGGTCATAACTTTTTGCAAATCTCCAATTCCACAACCTTTTTCAAGTTTCTAATTCCACAACTTTTTTTTTTTAAACTTCCAATTCTAAAAATCTATTTTCAATTTTCAATTTCAATTTCCAAAACTTTCTTTCCACTTTCAAGCTTCAATTCTTCCTTTCAAATCTATTTCCAAATCAAATCTTTTTCTTGCACTTGCATATCATGCATCATGTCTTTTTCTTTTAAATATTCTTTTCAAAAGTGGATAGTTTTGGACATGTATTAATCGAAGACTCAAATGATTGAATCTAGGGTGAATAGACATGTAGGTATCACAAGGGTGGGGTAGCATGATGGCTTAGTGCGTCTTCCCTACACATAACCAACCTCCGAACCTAGGATCACTATTTTCGAAAGACCAAAATAGAGTTATTTTCGAAAAAGGGCTTAAATGTTTTTAAAAGGTTGCCAAACAATCTATTTTCTTAAAAACCTTCTCTTGAGGAAGTATTTTCAAAATCGTTTTTGAAAACCCTAAGTGTAGTCTTCGAATTGTGCTTAATTTTTAGGTGACCTAACTCACCTTAACCAAGTTAGATGGCGACTCTGAATTGTTTTCCAAAAGTCATTTATTCAAATCAATTCTCAATTCAAACCTAGTCGCACTCATTCTTCTAGAAGGATAAGTTCTAATGAGAGAGTACAGTATTTTTTTCGCTTGTGTGTATATTCCTCAAGTGCGAAAAATTTGGGGGCCACACCGGTATAAGGATTGATGATAACCCCTAGAGGAAACTTATAAGTTTTGATTATGTCAAACCCTGTAGGTGGATTATGAATCTGACATATCAAATAAGTTAAGTGGAAGGTCTCAAGGAATTAAATAAGTCTATTAAATTTAATTGTCTGTAATTTAATTTAATAGACGGGTATCTTTAATCTTAACGTCGGAAGATAAATAAGTATTTAATAATATAGAGCTCAAAATATAATTCCTAGTATAACAGAGAGTGCAATTATAATTCATTAGTGGTATAAATAATAATTTACATAAATAGGGATTAATCGTGGTTGAATTAGGAATCCTTATTTACGTAGGAAGTCCTAATTATACTAATCATATGCCTGCTATAGCCTCTATATATATGCACTTTAAGAGCTGTTAAGGTTACACTTGCTCATAATTGAGAGATATACATTTTTGTGAGGAAGAGAACCCCTAGCAGCAGTAAGCCCACTCTCTTTAGAGTAAGGCATTTACGAGGGATACAGTAGAAGTTCGAAGGTTAAGTTTGAGCAATTGGTTTGTGCTTGTTGCTGTTACTTGTTATTCAGGATCAAACTAGAGAGATCTTGAAGGTATGATTCTAATCACGTAGATTAGGCTATGCTTATCAGATCAGAATTTTTGGTGTTATGCGTAGGCACTATGACTAGGTCGTGAAAAATTTCGCAGTCCCCAACAATTGTATTAGAGCCTTGGTTGATACTGTATATGTATAATACCTACCATGTTCTCTGAAAATCAATTTCATGCATGCTTAAGGTAGACCGTGGATTTGCGCTAACCTCTGTTTTGCAACGTTCTGCCTAGTTATTATGGTCACATAAATTTATGTTGTATGATTGTGTTTTTTTACATGATTCTTAGATTGTGAACTTCGGTTTAAGGAGGCATAGAATCAGATGTAATAATTATTTTTTGAAGCATGAGAACTTTATTGTTTTGGAGATTTTGATTTTATGTATTCTAGAACTCCACTGTTTTTGAAGATTTTGATTTCTTGTATTTTGTAACTCCACTATTATGGAGAATACTGTAGTACCATGAACCCATTAATTTCCCTATTTATATGTTTCTTCAAATGTTATATCATTCTAATGTGTATTTGGGTCAAGTTGACCAATTAAAATTCATGTTATAACTTAAGCCTATAGGGTGAGACACATGGGATTATTTCTCATGTGTATCATCTTATATACACAAAACACACACACACCCAACGGGTAAAGAGAGGGAGGGAGGAGAAGAATAGGAGGAAGAAGGAGAAGGGGAGCTTGGAGAGCTTCAAACCAACCCAAGAGAGGCCATTGGAGGACTTGGACAAGCTTGAGGAAGGTAAGGTTTCATTCTCTCTCTAAAATTATATATGTATGTGTATCTATCTTGGTGGTTTGTGCTGGGTTTTTACATATATGTATCTAGGGTGTTATTGTTGAATTTGGAAGACCCCTTGGGTCTCAATTACTTGATTTAGAGAGCTTGAAACTCATTTGTTGAAGATTGGGAGTGGTGGGTTGAAAATTTCCAAATATGTGAAATGTTAGGCTTTTGAATTCTTTCTTTAGATCCCTTTGTTTTGATTATTCTTTCTCTCCCATTTTAAGTTATTATCATCTTTGTGGGCTAATCTTTGAGCCTTAAGAGTATTGGGAAGGTTTGGTTATGTTTGGAGGAGTTTTGGTTGAGTTTTGAAGCTTTGGGTCAAACTTCGGGTATTGCCCAGAACTATGCATTCGAACTCCCGATATAGAGTTCAAACGGTGGGGAATAAGCCTGGGCGTTTGCATAGTCAGAGAAGAGATTTTTTCATTTTTCATCTTGGAGTTTGAACCGCCATTTGGGCGTTTGAACTCCCAGTTCATTTTGCCTAGGCATTTGAACTCTCCGGTTGGGAGTTCGAACGGTCTATTAGGTTAGGCACTGTTTAGTAAAATGGGCATAATTTTCTCTAGAAAACTCGGATTAATGCACCATTTGAAGCGTTAGAAATTAAACACATAGACCTTTGTACCCATATAAATTTTTCTCTCTAATTCCTTTTAGATTGAGAGATACGGAAGTTTAAAGTTAACCCAAAACTATGCCAAAAACCTTATTTTTCTAAAGTGTTACCCCATTCTTCGTGAGACCTAACTTTTTCACCCGAAATGTGTTTTTAAGCCATGACCTATCAAATTAAAGGCCTTTAAGCCTATTTTCATATGGAACTAGCCTTGTGTGAGAATCCATTGTTCGAGGTGGTTGGTACGCGATGAGAGGATTGATGTTCTAGGTTTCATACTTCACCATCAACTTTATGTTCTCGTTTTACATTGGGGCCTTGCCCTAGAGTTAGTCTTGCTCTCTCATTGTGAGAGTGAGGTGTTGGTGAGTCGGGGTCAAGGGATTTATGTGCTTAGTCTTGGTTTATGTGTTATTGCTTGCCTTAGAACCTTGTATTGATGTTTCTATACTTTTACGTGCATTTTGTGTAGGAACACCTCGTTAACCACCCGTACAATCAGAGAGAGGTCAGTAACAATATGCCATGAGTAAAACTCTATTATTTTTCCAATGTTTTAAGCTCACTTGTATATCATGAATGTTTTTCATATGTTTCAATGCATCAATGATAACGTTCAAGTATAAATGTCATGCTTTGGATTACATACGAACCTGATCTATGATATGAATCACAGCCCACGGACTAGAACATTCATATAAAGTATATGTAAGATTCCTAACGTACGACTCTAACTTAAGGTTTTTTTGTGGCGAGACTATATTCTAGCCTGATAGTCTTAGGATGGGGGACGTGAAATAAACTATCGACATGTAAGGTCTTTCGTGGCAAGACCCTAAACTAGCAACGATGGTCCTACAGTAGGGGACACGAAATAATCTATCGCCATATTAGGAGACGTCCCCTGGCTTAAAAGTCTAGATGCAACCTTTATGGTTACTAATTGAGCCTAGCTCTTATGATAAGCCTATGTGTGACCTTTATGGTTACTATAACTGAGCCTAACTCTTATGATTGGTGCAAGGAGCCTATATGTAACCTTTATGGTTGCTAATGACTGAGCGTAGCTCTTAATGACTAAGTTTAGCTCTCTTGATTGAGCCCTACTCTTATGATTGGCTTAAAACACTCTATGTTGTTAATGACTAAGCCTAGCTCTCAATGACTGAGCCTAGCTCTCATAACTGGCCTAAAGAGCCTATGCGTGACCTTCATGGTTACTATGTTGGCCTAAAGAATCTATGCATGACCTTCATGGTTACTATGTTGGCCTAAGGAGCCTATGCGCGACCTTTATGGTTACTATGTTGGCCTAAAGAGCCCTGTGGTGACCTTTATGGTTATTGATGTGGATCCTAGCTCTAATGTTGGCCTAAAGAGGCCTGTGGTGACCTTTATGGTTATTGATGTGGATCCTAGCTCTAATGTTGGCCTAAAGAGCCCTATGGTGACCTTTATGGTTACTGATGTGGTGGCTTTTATGGTTAATGATTCGGAGCCTAGCTCTGATGTTGGCCTAAAGAGCCCTATGGTGACCTTTACAGTTACTGATGTGGTAACCTTTATGGTTACTGATGTGGAGCCTAGCTCTAATGTTGACCTAAAAGGCCCTATGGTGACTTTTACGGTTACTGATGTGGTGACCTTTATGGTTACTGATGCGGAGCCTAGCTCTGATGTAAAGACATAACACTCTTATGTACTTGAACAAAAAATATGATTTATTCAAATACTTCATGACAAGTTGCGTATGTTGTCACAAGTATTAATGTCACAATATATCTCTCCTTTCTACGATATTATGATATGCCTTACAGTATCATTCCATGGTATGCTTATGATAGCTATGCTATGCCTTACGAAGTCATGTTATGTGTTACGTCTCACGCCTATGATGCTATGTTCCAATGTGATACTTATGCTACCTACATTTTCAAGGCTATGCTTTATAAGTTACTAAGAATGGTAATATTTAATGCGTCCTATATTATAAGGCGACCTAAGATGTACGCTTACAAGATATGGTATGTTATGCTCATGACAAGTTACGTATGTTTCCACCAGCACTAATGCCCCGATATATCTCTCCTCTCTACGATATTATGATATGCCCTCACAATATCATGCCACGACATGCTTATGATAGTCATGTTATGCCTTACGAAATCATGTTATACGTTATGTCTCACTCCTATGATACTATGTTCAAAATGTTATAGTATTCCCAATTGATACTTATGTTATCTATGTTTCCGAAGCTATGCTTTATAAGTTACTAAGAATGATAACATTTGATGTGCCTGATATTACGTGGTGTGCTAAGTTGTACGCTTACCAGGTATGATACTTTATGCTTATGACAAGTCATGTCACACTCAAATAGTTCCAGTTACAACATGCAGGCCTCTCTTCTTTAACATTATGTTTTAGTAATGATGAAATGCTTGGATACAAAAGCCTATGCCTCATGTGATTTTAAGATTTCACTGTATGTCTCTAAGTTTATGTAACATATGCGGAAAGGTACCCCTATTGCCATGTACATGAAATATAATTGTTAGTCCATAGTATTTTATGCTCATGCATTATTGTTATTCACTAAGCATTAGCTTATGTTTTCTAAAAATGTTTTCAGGTGACCAAACTGAGAGGCCCATTTCGTGGATATTTGGACTACGGCCCACGGGCCTTATGTTATGTACTGATAGAGGGGTTGGACCCTAATGTTTTGTAATATTATAATGTTACAACTGTGGTGGCCCTTGATAGGCCCATCTCATGGAATGTTTATGTTTTGGAGATTAGGCACAACTCTGCTATGTATGACACACATTTTACCTTATGTTTATAAAGTTTTAATTATACAATTAAGTATCTTTCAAATGATAAATGCACAGGTGTTCAACCGGGTTATGTAATGCGACCTTGGGTAGCCAAGCTACTGGTCGGTCATGCACCCTTAATCCGTATAGGCCGGGTTTTTTGTCGTAACAAATACGATATGTTGTAATCGAAGAAGATGGAGGAACAGTCCCGCGACCTGATCGAGCAGGTCGATCCCCATCATTGAGGGCGCTACCTCTGAACCCCTGTGCGTCAGTG